>JAPXFQ010002111.1:666937-1243254 GCA_028564705.1 Apricaphanius iberus | reverse complement strand
CAACCTTTAGAACCTCCTCTAGCAGCACATACAACCTCTTCCAACCTTTAGAACATTCTCTAAAAACACATAGAACCTCTACCAACCTTTAGAGCCCCCTCTAGCAGCACATAGAACTTCTTCCAACCTTTAGAACCTCCTCTAGTAGCATGTTTAATCTCTTTGAACCTTTAGAAACTCCTCTAACAGCACATAGAACCTCTTCCAACCTTTAGAACCTCCTCTAACAGCACATAGAACCTCTTCCAACCTTTAGAACCTCCTCTAGCAGCACATATAACCTCTTCCAACCTTTAGAACCTCCTCTAGCAGCACATAGAACTTCTTCAAACCTTTAGAACCTTCTCTAACAGCACGTATAACCTCTTCCAACCTTTAGAACCTCCTCTAACAGCAAGTATAACCTCTTCCAACCTTTAGAACCTTCTCTAGCAGCACATAGACCCTCTTCCAACCTTTAGAAACTTCTTCAGCAGCACATAGAACCTCTTCCAACCTTTAGAACCTCCTCTAGCAGCACATAGAACCTCTTCCAACCTTTAGAACCTCCTCTAGCAGCACATAGAACCTCTTCCAACCTTTAGAACCTCCTCTAGCAGCACATAGAACCTCTTCCAACCTTTAGAACCTCCTCTAAAAGCACATAGAACCTCTTCCAACCTTTAGAACCTCCTCTAGCAGCACATAGAACCTCTTCCAACCTTTAGAACCTCCTCTAACACCACATAGAACCTCTTCCGACCTTTAGAACCTCCTCTAACGGCACATAGAACCTCTTCCGACCTTTAGAACCTCCTCTAGAACAAACAAAACACACACCACCAAACCCACCCCACAAAACACCCAAACAAAACACACCCCAAAACCCCAACCAAACCCCCAAAACCCCCGCGCATAGAACCTCTTCCAACCTTTAGAACCTCCTCTAACAGCACATAGAACCTTCTCTAGCAGCACAGACCTCATATTCATATGAGATGTTATTTTTTCTCTATTATCTAGTGTGTTTCTGTCATGACCTCTGACTTTAACCTGCAGAGCCTCAGGTGGAGCTCTGGTTCTGGACTAGTGCAGAAAAACAAACACCATCAGGTGGAACTGCAGCTCCCATGATGCACTGCAGCAATGGACCCGATGATGTAATGGTGCTGGCGAGAGGGTTTTGCTATCTGTGTGAGGACCAGGTGCGGCAACAATGAGGTCACCTTCAGCCAATCGGGCGAGAGCTGACCAAGCCACGCCCCCTGTGTGTGAGCTGAATGTGTAATGAGGTTCAGGATGCAGCAGTAGTTCTCACACACACACACACAGAAGCAGAGGTGTTCCTGCTGCAGAACGGGGGGGGGGGGTCGGGGGTGGCGGGGGGGCGGAACAACAACCCCACGACATCATCTCTGGGTCGTTGAGGTGATGTCATCCAGTATGAGGTCACCAGAGCGGTGATGTCACTCACCAGGAAGGTTCTGAATCAGGTTAGAGGCTCTGATTAGATTCAGACATGAATGTGTGAGTTCTGCTCCACGCTTGTTCTGGAAGGGTTGGACCAGAACTCGGCTCCAGCGTGAGGCCGGTTCTGCCTGGTGTCGTGACCGTCGGCGGTTCTGCCTGGTGTCTGCAGGAGCGGAGGCGACAGCCGGACCAGGCAGGCTGACTCACTGATGCTTCCACAAATAAAACATCTCCCTCTCTGCACAGCGCCACCTCCTGGCCAGCTTCCAGTAGAGCCGCTGCAGGTTTTACATGAAAACAAGCTTCACAAATAATGCAGAATAAAATCCAAACAAATTTACAAGAGGGAACAAATACAAAACGCAAGAAAAAAAAGATACATAATTAGTAACTTATAGGAAAAAACTGTAATTAAATAAAGTAACCAGTTATACAGACACGGAATATTTGTGCAAATAAAGGGAAGAGTTTTCATTTTACAGTATGTTGCTTTTATTTGGGGTTCTTTAATAAAAATGTTATGCATTTTAATGTATTTTGAATTCACCCTTCATCTTCTCGTCTAATAAGGCAAAGAATGATTTTCACATAGATTTTTTTTTCACTTTTATTTTTCAATGAAATATCAAAAAATATTATGGCCTAAAGTGACCTTTAGTAAGTAAAATGTGTGTTTGAGGGTAGAGAAACGTAGTTTCGTTCTGACAAAATGTACATATTTTATCACAAATATTAAAGCGAAGTCTAAGTTTTGGATGGGTAGATGTCATTCATGATTTAACAATGGTTTTCTTTAGTTTTAGGGGTTCTTTTGAAATAATAATAAATAAGAGTCTTGTTTTGTTTTTTATATCGGAAATGCTCAGGTACCTGCTAATCATCGTCAAATAGAAATATTAATCATTCTTAGGATTTTTCAGGTTTTAAATGCTGCTGTAAGGATTCAGTTCTTTTTTTTGGTTTCTGTTAACAATCCCTTTTATGCAAACTGGAATGTAATGATGATGAACTGTTATTTTTGTATTTATCTATTTATTTGGGTTTAATAATGTTTGTGTCTTTATTTATCATTCCTGTAAAGGCAGATAAATCACATTTAACATTCAATGTTTATGTACATTATTGGTGAAACAACATGATAAAAGTAAACAGTTCAAATAACAAAGTTTTAACAGTGACACTTTTCTCAAACACTTTATGTTCCCTGGGGGGTTTGTGACACCTTAAGTAGTTCTGGGACTGCACCACGTTAGGAAATATGGATTTAGGGGATGGTTGCTTTGGCATTAAAAGTTTCCTGCTTACGTTTGTAGTAATTATGGGCTTGGATTAACATATTTCAAGGTTGCTATAGTTTGTAAGCGCATTGTTTGTTTGCTCTTTAATGTAAAAATCCCAGCAGATTGTGCTGAGTCATTGATGTGACGTTGTGCCCGGATCATGCAGACTCCAACCTCAGAAATTCCTCATCAATCCCTCATACTGAGCAAGCATGTAGCGACATTGGAGAGGAAGAACTCCCCTTTAACAGGAAGAAACCTCCAGCAGAACCAGAACCAGAACCTGGATCAGTACAAGCTGTCATCTGTCACGAGCATCTGGGGGTCTGAAAAGAAAGAAAAGGGACAGCATGGAGGATGCTCGGTGACTTTGAGCATCATCTGGACCGATGTTCCCCATCCAGCAGGGGATGTTGTAGCTGAGCAGGGTACCAGACCGTGTGGAGCTTCTATGGGGAGAAAAATACTGAGAGAAAACTGGGTTAACAATCGTAATAACGGCAGGAAAAATATATCTGGAGAGTGGTAGAAGAGAAAAGTAGAAGAGAGAAGAAAAGTGGTCAGTCTGTCCTCCAACAGTCTAAACCTATAGCAGCATAACTACAAAAATAGCTCAGGATAACCTAGCCATTCCAACAATAAGATTTATCAAAAAGGACGTTTTTAAGCCTAGTCTTAAAAACAGACAGAGGACTAAAACTAGGAGCTGGTTCCACAGGAGTGGAGCCTGATAACTAAAAGATGTGCCTCCTATTCTACTTATAGAAATCCTAGGAACTACCAGTAGACCTGCATTCTGAGAACAAAGTGCTCTGTTAGGAACATATGGAACAATCAGATCTCTGATGTATGATGGAGCTGATTATTAAGGGCTTTATACGTAAGGAGGAGTATCTTAAACTCTATTCTGGAGCCAATGGAGAGAAGCCAAAATAGGAGAAATTTGATCTCTCTTTTTAATATACATCAGAACTCTTGCTGCAGCATTTTGGATCAACTGAAGGCGTTTAAGTGCATTTTGTGGACTTTCTGATAATAAGGAATAACAGTAATCCAGCCTTGAAGTAACAAATGCATGGACTAGTTTCTCTGCATCACTCCTGGACAGGATGTTTCTAAGTTTAGCAATATTCCGAAGGTGAAAAAGAAATATTAGAAACCTGTTTAATATGGGATTTAAATGTCATGTCTTGGTCAAAAGTTACACCGAGCTCCTCTTCTGTTCTTCATTCATGTTAAAGCTCTGAATGAAAGCAGTCGGCCCGCCCGCGACCATCTGCCAGCGGGATGCGCCCACGCACTCGCTGAGATCCGGCTGCGTGGTCGAGCCGAGCTGCTGACTCACTCCACCGAACAAACACGGAGCACGCTCCTACGCTGCAGAGCTGCCAACACAAAAACGAGTTCTGAAACAAATAAAAGGCTTCAAAAAGCAGAAAACATCCAGACAGCATGGAGGAGGAAGCATTGTTGTGTTTCATGTTAAATCTGAGGATCCTTTTCTCCATGAGGCCTCCGCAGGGCTGGATGTCTGCATCCTACAGCTATGGGATAGAAACCCAGCAGAACCTGAACCGGTGCCACCGAAACAGACACAAAACTCAGTCAGCACACAGCTTCAGGTAATCCAGCTAGAAACTAGCAACCAGAAATCTAGGTGTAATAATGGACTCAGACCTGAAGCTCCAGGGTCACATAAAGGCAATAACAAGGTCAGCTTTCTATCACCTGAGGAACATTTCTAGGATTAAAGGATGACACAAGGAGACCTAGAAAAACTCACCCATGCTTTTATGATTACTGTAACAGTATCTTCACAGGTCTACCTAAAAAGTCAATCAGACAGCTGCAGCTGATCCAGAACGCTGCTGCTCGTGTTCTCACTAGAACCAGGAAAGTAGAACACATCCCCCCAGTTCTAAAGTCCTTCCACTGGCTCCCTGTAGCTCAGAGAATAGACTTTAAAATACTCCTACTTGTTTATAAACCACTGAATGGTTTAGCACCAAAGGATGATGGAGATCTGCTGTAATGGTGCAAATCATCCAGGTTACTTAGATCCTCCAGCTCTAATCTACTAATCATCCCTCGAATCAGAACCACTGTTTTTACTGTCCATGATTTTATCATGTGTTTTGTTTCTTTACCACCGAATCATCCAAAGCAACATGAATCACCTTGTTGATGGACCATGAAATTCTTCTACTCTGCGCTTAAGAAAGTAAATCTGTTGGGCTTTACTTGATACTCTGACACCAATTCTGAGTACCACACTGCCAGACAGGAGAAAAATAAAATAAAATGTTAGAAAACTTCATCTCAGTACTTTTTTATAATCCCAGAGGTCAAAGGTCACCTGTAGGTCTTCATCAGGTTTCCACTGTTGCTGCTATTCTGGCCCATTCCTTCATGTTTTGGGACTTTCTATGGGGCTGAGATCTGCAGACTGGCTCGGCCAATCAGGGACCTGGAAATGCTTCTTAGGAAGCCCCTTCTCCTTGGTTACCATGGCGATGTGTTTGGGATCATTGTCATGCTGAAAGACCCAGCCACGTTTCATCTTCAACGCTCTCACTGATGCCACCATACATGGCCCCATTCATTATTCAAAGTTCTACTTTGGTTCCATCTGAGCGTATGACGTTCTCCCAATCCTCTCCTGGATCATCCAGATGCTCTCTAGCAAACTTCAGACGGGCCTGGACATGTCCTGGCTTAAGCAGGGGGACACATCTGGCGCTGCAGGCGGCGTAGTGTGTTACTGATGGTAGCCTTTGTTACTTTGGTCCTAGCTCTCTGCAGGTCATTCACTAGGTCCCCTCGTGTGGTTCTGGGATTGTTGCTCACCGTTCTTGGGGTCATTTTGACCCCACAGGGTGAGATCTTGGTGGAGCCCCAGATGGAGGGAGATTATCAGCGGTCTTGGATGTCTTCCTTTTTTTAATAATTGCTTTCTTCACACCAAGCTGCTTATTGCAGATTCAGTCTTCCCAGCCTGATGCAGCTCTACTATCTGGTTCCTGGTGTCCTTTAACAGCTCTTTGCTCTTTAGTGGAGTTGATCCGTTTCTGGATTCTGTCCAGTTCTACAATCAGTCCTTTCTCTTCCAACAGGAGCTTCTCCTGACTGATACTGTGGTTCATTACAAGAATAAAATAAAATAATTCTTTATTGCCCCACAAAGGGGAAATTCAGCTGTAACATTGGTTTTCTTAATTAGTAGTCTGGGAAAAAATAAATCCTTGGTACAATAAAGTATTCAGTCACCAGTTGTCCAAGTTCTCTCATTTAAAAGGATGAAAAGTCTAGTTCAGAAAAACAAACCCAGAAAATCACGTGGTCTGATTTTTTTATAGAATTTATTTTCAAATGATGTTGGAAAATAAGTATTTATCACCTCCAAACCGGCCAGATTTCTGTAACTTTTTCTAAAAGAGGCTCCTCTGTCCTCCTGTATTAATGGCTCCAGTTTGAACTGGTTACCAGTATAAAGACACCTGCCCACAATCTGAACCAGTCCCATCCAAACTCAGAGAGGTTCCTGATTCCAGTGAATTTGTGTGTTTCTTAGAGTTTTTTAATGATCTTCTGGACATCAATTAGAAAACATTAAGCATTCTTCCAGACTGTGGAAATCAGGCCTTTTCCAGAACAACCTAGAACTGTGGACCTGAGTGTTCTGCACTAAATGCTGATTATTCAACAATGGTTGGTGAAAATATCTTAAAGCGTTGGCATTTTGAAAAAGACACTTTAGGAAGCAAAGGTCCAATTGAGACATTGTTTACAGCATTTATTAAACATTTGTCTGGTTTTCCTCCTGAAAATAGAAGGAAAGGTAATGGAAGGAAAGGGTAAATGATGTTGGAGCAACATGAGGTTCTGTTTTTTAGGTGAATGAAACCAAAACCTTGTAGAACGTCCTCAGAGTCCAGAACCCCTTAATGAGAGGAAGAAGCAGGAGAACCTCATGCTGCTCCCAGGCTGTAAATCTGAACTTTATTCACTTATCATATAAAAATAAAGATTCTTCTTTTCCTCTTGGTGATGAAGCAGCCAATCAGCTGCTCCGGATCGGATCGTTTCATTGGTCAAGGCTCGTAGGGCGTGGCGGACTTCCTGTTCCGCACCTGAACCACTTCCTTCCTCTCCTTCAGGAAGTTTCCGAAGGCGTCGCCCTCCTTGCTTTCCTCAGTGGCTGCAGACAGAGAAACACTACACATCAAGCAGACAGCAGGTGGCGCCACCGAGCATCCATCTACATTAACTACAGCCTGGAGCCGGGAAAGAGGAGAGGAAGCAGGAAAGGAGAGAAAAGTAACAAGGAAAGGAGAGAGGGAAGGAGGAAAGGAGAGAGGAGAGGAACGAGGAAAGGAAAGAGGAGAGGAAGGAGGAAGGGAGAGAGGAAAGGAGAGAGGAAGGAGGAAAGGAGAGAAAAGGAACAAGGAAAGGAGGAAAGGAGAGAGAAAAGGAACAAGGAAAGGAGAGAGCAAAAGAGAGAGGAAGGAAGAAAGGAGAGAAGAGAGGAACGAGGAAAGGAAAGAGGAAAGGAAAGAGGAAAGGAAAGAGGAGAGGAAGCAGGAAAAGAGAGAAAAGGAACAAGGAAAGGAGAGAGGAAAGGAGGAAAGGAGAGAGGAAAGGAGAGAGAAAAGGAACAAGGAAAGGAGAGAGGAAAGGACAGAGGAAGGAGGAAAAGGAGAGAGGAGAGGAACAAGGAAAGGAAAGAGGAGAGGAAGGAGGAAGGGAGAGAGGAAAAGAGAGAGGAAGGAGGAAAGGAGAGAAAAGGAACAAGGAAAGGAGAGAGGAAGGAAGAAAGGAGAGAGGAGAGGAACGAGGAAAGGAAAGAGGAAAGGAAAGAGGAGAGGAAGCAGGAAAAGAGAGAAAAGGAACAAGGAAAGGAGAGAGGAAAGGAGGAAAGGAGAGAGGAAAGGAGAGAGGAAGGAGGAAAGGAGAGAAGAGGGAACGAGGAAAGAGGAGAGGAGGAAAGGAGAGAGAAAAGGAACAAGGAAAGGAGAGAGGCAAGGAGGAAAGGAGAGAGGAAAGGACAGAGGAAGGAGGAAAAGGAGAGAGGAGAGGAACGAGGAAAGGAAAGAGGAAAGGAGAGAGGAAGGAGGAAAGGAGAGAAGAGGGAACGAGGAAAGGAAAGAGGAGAGGAGGAAAGGAGAGAGGAAAGGAGGAGAGAGAAAAGGAACAAAGAAAGGAGAGAGGAAAGGAGGAAAGGAGAGAGAAAAGGAACAAGGAAAGGAGAGAGGAAGGAGAAAAGGAGAGAAGAGAGGAACGGGGAAAGGAAAGAGGAGAGGAAGCAGGAAAGGAGAGGAAATGAAGAAGGAAAGGAACGAGGAAAGGAAAGAGGAAAGGACAGAAGAAAGTAAAGGAAAGAGGAAATGAACAAGGAAAGGAACGAGGAAAGGACAAGGAAAGGAATGAGGAAAGGATGGAGGAAAGGAAAGAAGTAAGGAAAGGAATGAGGAAAGGAAAGAAGGAACGAAGAAAGGAAGAGGAAATGAACGAGGAAAGGAAAGAGGAAATCAAAGAAGAAATGAAAGAAGAATGGAAAGGAAAGAAGAAATGAACGAGGAAAGGAAATTAAAGAGGAAATGAACGAGGAAATGAAAGAAGAAAGGAAAGGAACGAGGAAATGAACAAGGAAAGGAACGAGGAAAGGAAAGAGGAAATGAACAAGGAAAGAAATGAGGAAAGGAAAGAGGAAATGAAAGAAGAAAGGAAAGGAAAGAGGAAATCAAAGAGGAAATGAACGAGGAAAGGAAAGGAAACAGGAAATCAAAGAGGAAATGAACGAGGAAAGGAACGAGGAAAGGAACGAGGAAATGAAAGAATAAAGGAAAGGAAAGAGGAAATCAAAGAGGAAATGAACGAGGAATCGAAAGTGTAAGAAAGAGGAAAATGGAAAGAAAATAGGAGGAAAAGGAAATGTTCCCTGACCGCTGTGGTCGATGTCGTCTGTGTCGCTGTCCGCCTCGTCCTCCTCCTCCTCGTCGTCAGGGTTACCGCGCATCATGATGAGGTCACTGGGTCCTTCCAGCTCCGCCCCCTCTGTGACAGGAAGCGACAGAGCGGGTTACGACTACAGCGGACCAGAACCGGGCTCTGGCTGGCGGTCCGGTCCTCTACCTCTGGACGCAGCGGAGGAAATGTCCACAGCTCCAAGGTCCTTCCTGAGGCGCTCCAGCTGCTCCTGCTGCTTCCTGCTCTGCGCCTCCACCTGGTGGAAAGGCGGACCATTCAGACACGGAGCGGTACCGGAAAGCCACAACACGGCAGAAACGGGCAGAACCAGACTCACCAGCTGCCTGCGGAGTCGCTCGTATTCCGGCCGGTAGTCCCTGAGGAGACGAGAAGGTCAGCCGCCGATCAGAACCGATCCGGAACCACGCGGGTTCTGACTCACCTGTCGTATTCTCTGGCGGCGTCCTCCACCTGAACGAACAGCTCATCCAGGCCGCTCCCCGAAACCGCTGACACGCCCACAACCTGCAGAAACACAGCACACCTTTCAGGACACGAAGACGGGCGTGGCCCTCCCACCAGAACCGTACCCGCAGGTTGGTGTAGAACTCGTCCAGAACCAGGCTCATGGAGCGGGTCAGGTTGCTGACATACGACGTCTCGTTGTTCAGAGCGTCCTGGAAGGCCTCGAAGTCCTGCATCCACTCCACTGCGAAGCGGTGGTCGATGATGTCCGTCTGTCGACACAAGGGGTCATAGGTCACGGCCAGGGGTCAAAGCTCACAACCAGGGGTCAAATGTCACAAATAGGGGTCAAAGGTCACCACCAGGGGTCAAAGGTCACAGAAAGAAACACAGAAAGAAAGAAACGCAGAAAGAAATGCAGAAGGAAAGAAAAAAACGCAGAAACCAGAAAAAAAGAAAGAAACGCGGAAAGAAACGCACAAAGAAACGCAGAAAGAAAGAAAGAAACGCAGAAAGAAAGAAACGCAGAAAGAAAGAAACGCAGAAAGAAAAACGCAGAAAGAAAGAAACGCAGAAAGAAACGCAGAAAGAAAGAAACGCAGAAAGAAACGCAGAAAGAAAGAAACGCAGAAAGAAACGCAGAAAGAAAGAAACGCAGAAAGAAAAAAAGAAACGCAGAAAGAAAGAAACGCAGAAAGAAAGAAACGCAGAAAGAAAGAAACGCAGAAAGAAAAACGCAGAAAGAAAGAAACGCAGAAAGAAACGCAGAAAGAAAGAAACGCAGAAAGAAAAAAAGAAACGCAGAAAGAAACGCAGAAAGAAACGCAGAAAGAGCAAGAAAGAAACGCAGAAAGAAAGAAAGAAAAGAAACGAAAAGAAAGAAAGAAAGAAACGCAGAAAGAAACGCAGAAAGAAAGAAGAAAAAACGCAGAAAGAAAGAAACGCAGAAAGAAAGAAACGCAGAAAGAAAAAACGCAGAAAGAAAAACGCAGAAAGAAGAAAAAAGAAACGCAGAAAGAAAGAAACGCAGAAAGAAAAACGCAGAAAGAAAGAAACGCAGAAAGAAACGCAGAAAGAAAGAAACGCAGAAAGAAAAAAAGAAACGCAGAAAGAAACGCAGAAAGAAACGCAGAAAGAAACGCAGAAAGAAACGCAGAAAGAAAGAAAGAAAGAAAGAAAGAAAGAAAGAAAGAAAAACAAAGAAACTACCTTGTTCATGACCACGATGAAGGGCAGCTTGGTCTTGTAGAGGATGCTGGAAAAAATGACAGAGATGGAACTGTACTCAAACCAACAACTCCAGAACATCAGTTCTAAACTTCAGGCTGGACGAGTCTGTGGTTAGAACCCACTGATCCTGCAGCACCCTCTGTTGTTTAAAACAGGAACCGCAGCCCCTCAGCTGCACCTCAATAGACGTGGAAAAACTACACGGATCATCTGGTCTGGATGTTTAGTGGCACTTGAACTTTTACTACATTGTACCTCGGGCTGGACGACATAGAAAAACAGCATATCGATATAGGGAATAGTCATATTGACAATTATCAATAACTATAACAAAATGTAGAAAATATATTTTAAGTTCCTCCCTGGTCATTTTGTTATCCTTCATTGAACTAATTTCAACTTAGAGATTTAAATTGTCATTTTTTAAACACTTATTTTATTATAACTAAGTTTGTAAGACAATAAAACTAATCAAGAGACCTGAGTAACATCAGTAAAAACAAGGAAAAGTAATGTTATTAACTATATATATATATATATATATATATATATATATATATATATATATATATATATACACATAGTGTTGGGGAGAATACTTTGTTACAGAATACTGAATACCTGCTGAATCCTGGTACTGTATTCTAAATACTTGGAATACTTCCCCTTAAAAACACCATTTAAGTCTATTAAACGTCACAAAATGTTCTGCTAGCTACTCCTGCAGGAAAACAAGAGGGCATATTAATGCTAAATATTAGGTACTGACTGGGAAAAAATAAAGTATTTCATTATTTTTCAGCACAACACTGCTAACTCTGTGACCAAAAACCAACCAAACTGGTTTTAGCATTAATATCTCTTTACATTTTATTATATTTTATATTTAGTCATTCATGATTCTCTACGTTGAAGGCACAGCTTTCAGAAATGCCAGGGGTAAAAGCAGAGTGGGTTATTCTGTTTGTTCTGACCATCGTACTTTGTGTGCAGGAAGCCTTTCGTCACATTTTTCTGCCCGGACGGCAGAGTTGGTTGCGTTTGACGAAGGCCTGTGAGCTGGCTAAAGATAAAGCAGTTACCATATACAGTGACAGCAGCTATGCGGTGGGTGTGGTCCACCATTTTGGAGCTCTGTGGAGACACAGACGGTTCTTGAAGTCTGATGGTAAGCCGATTTTGAATGCATCACAGGTTGCTGAACTCCTTGATGCGATTTTGTTGCCATCCAAAATTGCTGTTGTGAATTGTGTTGCTCACACAATGTCCAAGGATGCTGTGAGTCTTGGAAATGCCAGGGCTGATGCTGCCGCCAAAGCTGCCGCAGGTCAACCGGTGATGACTACCTGTGCTGCGATTGAGCAGATAGATGAATTACCTGACATGTCTGATTTAACTGCTATGCAAAGTTTTGCCACCTCTTCTGAGATAACAGCATGGGGAAAAGCCAGTTGTAAAACAGGAGAGGGGGCGTGGTTTTCTGTCGAATGAGAAAAGGGGCTGAAAATAACCTGGGTCCTTTTGAGATTTCTTTTGGCAGACCTCCTGAGGTGGGGTTAAGCCCACCTGCAAGACCACACCTCTCTACAGACCTATGTGATTATGTAATGATTTCTCACTGCAAAAATCTCTCTGAGACTCTTAACCAGGTGCACCAACAAGTGGCAGCAGGACCATTCCATCCGATCAGACCTGGAGACTGGGTAACCTAGGATCTTTTGATCGGGGATCTGAGGCGAAAACACTGGAGAACTAAAAAATGGCAAGGGCCTTTTCAAGTTCTTCTGGTGACCTTCACCGCTGTCAAAGGCACTGAGAGAGCCACTTGAAAGAGTGACTGGATCGATTTTGGATAAACCTACCACTTCTGAAGCAGAAAAACTGAGAGAAGTAGACTCTGACACAAAACTTGATTTGAAAAACTGTGATTCAACATTTTTCTTTCTCCTCACTAATCATCAAATCATGGGACGTGAAGAAATGAAGGAGACACATTTGTCAACGCTCTGGGGATCCAGAGTAATAACGACTGTGATATTGTGATTTTAATATTTTTGTGTTCTGTTTTTTGATAGGGGGCGTCGTTTGGACTCTGCAGCAGGGACGAGAGGTCGCCTAAGCTGCACTGATGCAGAGGTCACCTACGGACCTGATGCAGACTCGATTCGACGAGATGGAAATGGGAAAGAAGAACTGTTTGAAGATGAAATAGGTATAGACTTGCTGAATGACCTCGAGTTATATAATTAATTAGTTTAACAGGTGTATGACGACTTCCTTTAAATCACTTTGTGAATTAGGTTGTCTGATGTTTTTTTCCCTGTGACTGATGTATTGTATTTTTCTAAGGAGGTTTAGCAGTCTCATCCCAGAGATGACAGAGAAAAGAGGGGTTTGATTTGATTTTTCATTTTTATGTTTGTTTTTTTTCCGACATTACTCTTCATTCAATCATTTTCAATTAAATTTGTTTTTGTTGTAGTTTGTTTTTGTTTTTTACATTTTTCAGTAACATTTTAAATTTGTATTATTCATTTATTATTCCATTTCATTTATTCAAATCAATTTCATTTACAGTAATGTTTTGTTTTAGCTTTAGTCCTTTATTCAGTTAAGTTTTGATATTTTTTTTTGTTCTTTAGTTTTTCATACTTAGTTGTTAGTTAAGAATGAAAAAGGGGGATGACAGAATTTTAGATTTTTAGTGTTGATTTTTAACATGTCTAATCATTAGAATCATTGAATACAATATTTTCCCTTGTTTGTTTTATATTATGGTTGATTACTACTGTTTTGCTCCTTTTGTATAACCTCTTAAAGGGTCACTGTGGTAGTGAGCAAAGAGTGACTGATCTTGATTTTGAGGTTCACGCTGTGGATGCCTGACTCATTTAGGGAAGAGTACATGTTTCAATTTATATTTAGAATTGTTTTGATTTTTGTTGTTAACTAGATTGATACTGCCTAACATTGTGCCCCTTTTCTTTGTTGTGCAGTTACGTTTATGCATCCTGACTAATGAGGAACCAAACAGGAGTGCCACCTTGGGGCTAGGGGTCGTCTCATACTTTTGCCCGCCTGTCGTGAGCAAGGACAACACGACCATAGTTGGGAGGTTGCTTATCTTACGCCCTAGCGGGATTTTTGTATGGGATGCTGTTATGAAGTTCAGATAATGTCATTAAGATGGATGCTTAGATTAGATAATTTTGTTAGATATGATTCAATGTGACATGTAATATTTGAAATTATTTGAACCACTTTTATTGTCTTTCTTTTTGAATGCTGCCCGTCTCTTAGGTTAGTAATTGTTATTGTTGATTGTTAATTTTTCTTAGTATTTTGATTTATCTTTGAAATTAGATAAATGGGTAGGAGACTGTGATCGAAAAATTTATTATTATGATTAATATTTTAGTATTATTAACACTGAGAGCAGAGGAGCCAGACAACAGGTGTTGAGTTCGAGGTTAGAGAAGACATCACTGCCTGAGAAAATATTGATTCTTCTTACAAACTTAGTTTTGAGAGTTTCTCTTATTGTGTTACATATAACCCAAGCTATTGCCATTGTTTTGTATATGTCAAAAGTCACTTATTCACAGCTAAAGAGCCAGATGTCTTCATCCGGAGATATCCCCACCCCGAGGTTAATAGTTTTGTCTTCAAAGTGATAGAGGCAAGGTTGCTGAACTTTATAAATACTTATTTTCATATGAGCTTGTGAGGTAGTGGTGTAGTAGGTAGTTAGGGAGTTAGGAGGGGGGCAGCATTCGGCATTCACTGTGATCTGTACTGTTCTCCTGTATGATCAATTCAACTTTTATTAAAACCTCCAAACGCTTAGAGGAATCTCTCTCATCTTTATTAAGAGTCTTAAATGCCATTACAGCTGTTTATCAGCCAATTACGCTATTTGTGACTTTCTATTATAAATATGCAATTATAAATATGCAAAGTAATATGCAAAGTAAACTGAAATTCATTGCACTCCTAATGGAAAACTTCTATCCCTATAGCCATAATTTTGGTAGAGGATTTAGTTTAGTTTTTGTACATCATTGCAGTATCTTAACTTTTTTAGTGACTTCCACCTTAAAATTCCGGCCAGCCGGATGCTTTATATTTCTATTTTGCTGCTGACGTTGTTGATGTGCACTGTAGCTTCCTGAGACCCGCCGGCAAAAGTTTATACAAAAATGTAAGAATTTTCCCTCCTGGATCATCACTAATCTTTGCAAAAATACTTTAGGTGGTAATATGAATATGCTGCTTCATTAATTGATACAGAATTCCAGCTGCTCCAGCAATCACTGCAGTTTTCCTGCTTGTTTGACACCAGAAGCATAAGCAGTGCGACTCTATGACTAATGATGCCAGATTTGATCTTTTCCCCGTTTTAACCACCATGGCTTTAGGTCGGGCTTTTGTCAGGAATCCTTGAATTAAATCTAGCATCAGTAGAAAAAAATGAACTGTGACAGAGCGTCATTGAATGCATCATTTCCTTCACTGATAGTAGGTTTATTTGGATGTGTTTGTGGCTCCACCACCCCCCAGCTACGGGTCTGAATCCATACCTGGCAACCCACGTTAATGTTGGTGCTTGATAGTCAGGAGTGTTTCAGCCATAGGATCTCTATGGTTTAGGGGTATTATGTGTCCTCTGGTGTTGGCGCGATATGGCAGTGTGCCCCAGGGCAGCTGTGGCTACGATTGTAGCTTGCTTCCACCAGAGTGTGAATGTGAGAGTGAATGAATGTCCAGAAAAGCGCTATATAAGTTTGATGCATTATTATTATAAACTTATATCTTCATCTTTCAGGTGGCAGGTGAAAAAAACACAATTATTCCAATGGTATTATGAAAGAAACTGTATTCTGAAAATGTTTAAAATAATGTGAACGGTAACGGAATACTCATAATTAGTATTCTAAATACGTACTGCTGGTACATGTATTCCGTTAATCCCCAACACTGTATATATATGATTATAATTATTTTAGTAATTTAATTTGAAGGCTTATATTGATGCTTAAATTTTGTTACATTTTATGACACTTTAGTATATTAATGCCTGAAATCTTTGGTTCAGTGATTGTAATGCAGTCCGGCAGCTACAGCTAACGCTAACCAGCTACTCACCGATACCAGAGATTAGACGGAAGCCAGTCCAGTTACTGAGAGCTGAAAACAGCAGGTTTATCCACAGCCAGTTCTGCTTTTAAACACATTTTTTTCTTAGAAGGACCGGGTGGAGAAGCAGGGGGACATTTTAAACGCTACAGGTGTCGTTAGCAGTGCGACCAGGCTAAGCTTCCCGTGTCTCTGCAGTGATTTGCAGCGAGCCGAGGTAGGGGAGTCATGTTTAAGACAACTGAACGTAGCATTTTATTTGGTTTATTTTAGCTCAGTTTAGTCTTCTACAGCGTCCAGGATCGGTTCAAAATGGGACGCGACCTGAAACGTTTTCCCGGGACAGTTTCCTCCTTGCTGTGACATCTGACCGTGGTGAAGTTAGTTTTACGGCGATGGTTCGCTTAGGGACCATCAACAAATTCTGTAGTTCATTTGTTCTTTTTTGTGGTTTTAAAGTAGAGAGCGATGGGAGACGGAGCTGCCTGGATCCGCGTTTATGATTGGTTCGGAGTAGACACCACACATCAATCAATCCATAGATATCGCTAACAAATTATCGTCCAGCCCTTGCTGTACCTTTACTGGAGTAAAACGATTATTCTACCTTTTGGGAGTTACTTCAGTGAATGACGGGGACATCTTCGCTACATTTAAATACGTAATAACAGGTCTATGGATGCAGGCCCCGCCCACTCATCTTGTTGCTAGGCTGCAGGTGTACCACACCTTAATTGGTGGGCGGAGTTTAACAGATGAGGGGCAGTTATATGGAAAATACTGCATCGTCTCACAATACAGCACTTTTTCAAAGCGCCACCACAGGCGGGGAGGTGAAACTGTTGTTTAAAACCACAGCAGTGTGAATGTGTACAGCAGCAGCTGTTGGTCCCAACTAGGGCTGGGCGATAATTCGATAGCAATATATATCGACGATAGATGTGTGGTGCGATAGAAAAAAAAAGGGGGTCGATAAAAAAGTTCGATAGAAAAAAATATTTCCCCCTCGTTTTTTCATTATATCAGGCAGCTTAATACAACAATCATTACTTATTCCAAACGAATCATTAATAATGACTCACGCAGCTCTGTCAGCCACTCTCTCTCCTTTCAAACCACAAAAAGGATTAAATAATTTGAGCTGAAACAGAATTTAACCGTAGCTTCGGCGCGCACAGACGTAACAACAAAGAAGCAGCAGAGGACGTTGTCCCGGATAAATGTTTCAGTGGCTCTGGTAAAGGTTTTGTCCCGTTTTGAACCGATCCTCGATGCACTAAAACACTAAACGTAGCGATAATGAACGAAATATAAATCTACGGTCAGCTGTTTTAAGCAGGACTTCCCTCTCCCAGCTCGCTATGAATCTCTTACAGACACAGGAAACGTACCCAGTTCACGTCGCGTTGCCAACATCTGTGGCTTTTAAAATCTCCCCTCGGTTCTGCTCCCGGTCCTAAGAAGCGAAAAAACGCTTAAAGAAACACAACAGGGGTTGGATAGACCTGCTGGCTTCAGCTCTCAGTGACTAAGCTGCAGTGTTGGAGCCCATCAACACTGGTAAGTAGCTAGTTAGCTTTAGCCTACAGCTGAAGAGAATTTGACTAAACTTTATTGACAAACTACTTTAAGGGTTTCATCCATTAATATTATAAAGTGTCATAAATGTTTAAAAGATTGAAAAGAATAAAAATAAGCCTTTAATTTAAATTACTAACACGATGGTTAATAATATTACTTTTCTTTGTATTTACTGATGTTACTCAGGTCTCTTGGTTTGTTTCTGTCTTACAAACTTACTTATGATAAAAAGAAGTTTTTGAAAATTTAATGAATTTAATTCTTAGTTAAAATTATTTCAATGAAGAATAACAAAATGACTGGGCACTTAAAATATAGTTTTTACATTATGTGATTTTTTTTATCGATATCGATCAATATGACTGTTTTTTTTATCGATAGGCTTTTTTTTCTATATCGCCCAGCCCTAGTCCCAACGGAACCGAGTCTACCGGATCAGGAAAGCCCGAACAGAACCAAAGCGTTGAAACCGGGTCGGTACCTGCAGGCGTACAGCATGTTGGACATGAAGGTGACGGGGTTGACGCTCCGAGACGTGTCCATGACGTAGATCACCACGCAGGGAAACGATGACGCCTGAGAACCACACACACACACACACCTTAGGATGAACCGGACCGGGCCGAACCATACCGAACCAAACCGGACACCCACCAGAGCCTCCGTGATGATGGTTCCTGACGCCGACCAGGTGAAGACTTCAATCTGACCCGGCGTGTCGATCAGGACGTACCTGGACAAACATGGAGGAGCGGAACATCAGAACTGAGTTTTGGACCTTCCCGCTTCAGAACCAGTAAAGTGGGACAGCAGCTGCTGGTACTGACCGGTGGCTCTGACGCTTCTTCTCGATGAACTGCATCACCTGAACGACACCAGAACAAACGAATCACTGAAACCCAGTCATCTACCGGGTCTGATCAGAGGTTCTGGAACTGCAGCAAACCGCTAAAGAACCTCCACTGTACAGGTACAGGCGATAAGAAAGCAGAACCTCTGAGCTAGTTACTGAGTTTAACTCATGACTCTGATCCTGGATCCGGTCCAGTACTCAGAACCGGCTCCAGGGTCCGGTCCGCAGCGGGTCACCTGGTCGAAGCGCATGGCGAACAGGTTGAGCGAGGTGACGATGCCGCCGTTGGGCCCCAGGTTGTACTGCTTCATCACCTCCTTGTAGTTCACCGTGTCCCTGATGTCTGCGGAGGACAGAGGACAGGCTGAGACCATCCAGAACCGACTCGATTACTGTCAGCAGGACGGTTCTACTGAACGGTTCCAGCAGATCCGTCGTCAGCAGGAAACCACAATTTGCTTTTATTCTGAAACTCAGCTTAATCAAGCCCGGCCGGCTGGGCTCTCAGCAGAGAGGGAACCAGAACCAGAACCAGGAAGAACCTCACCAATGTTGGCAGGAAACGGAACCTCGTGCACGGCCGGGTCCAGATTGATCACATACGGAGCCGAGTTCTGGGAGTGTAGATGAGCCGTCAGCCTCTGTAGGAACAAATACAGCTGGTAACCAGGTAACCTGGTAACTAGGCAACCAGGTAACCAGGTAACCAAGAAACATGGAAACTGGGAAAACTTGGCAACTGATTTCCAGGCAACCACATAACCAGGAAACCAAGTTATAAGGCAAATCAGGTAACCAGGCAACCAGGTAACTCGGCAACCAAGTAAAAATGTAAGTAACCAGGCAAGCGGGCAACTAGGAAACCAGGCAACCACATAACAGAGGTGGGTAGAAACTAGTTAAAATTACTTGAGTAACTCTGTAAAAAACACACTTTTAGGAGTAGTTTTGCTGTACTGTACATTTAACTTTTACTTTTGTAATATTACAATAAAGTATCACTACTGTTACTTGAGTAAAATACTTGGAGCCACTGTGAGTAAATTCACTGAATGAAGAGCAAAGCTGTTTGAACCAAAATCAAAGCAGAGACAAACAGCTTCGCTTTATTAGAGGAGACCTCCTGTTTCTACACAAGCTTTGGTTTTTCTAATTTAATATCCTGTCTGTTATTGTTTTAGAGGTTAAATAAATATACAGTAAACACCATGATTTGTCACAGGAAGTACTTTCTACCTTCTTCTAAGATGTATTTAGTCTTGCTATTATGATGAAACAATGATTTAGAAAAGTGTTTTTCTGCTTAAATGTGTTATTTTGTAGTTTATTCGTTTTAGTCTTTAATATACCATAACTTGCCCATAACTTTATATTATTTCTGTGTCATAATTACAAATATACTCTATCAGAGAGTCACTTAGTACTCAAGTATTATTTTTACCAAATACTTTTTGACTCTCGGCTACTTTTTATTTTTACTCTTACATGAGTACAATTTCTGGTGACCGGGTTACCAGGCAACCAGGTTACCAGGCAACCAGGTAACTGATGAGCAGCTGGGTGGTTCTGCTGCTTGGATCAGAACCTGTGAAAGGTAAAAACTGCTTAGGTTCTGGTGATTCAGCAGAACTCGGCGATCATCTAACCGAACCGAAACGAACCGAATCTCAAAAGCAGAAGAACGCCACAGATCGGTCAGAGCCGTTCTCTGATTCTGGAACCGTTCCCGACCAGAACCAGGGGCCGGTGTGGGGAGTAAGTTCACGCGTGGACGTGGAGCCGTCACGGCGCTCGCGCTGCCTCACCTGGACGAAGGTGGTCTTTCCGGAACCGGCCATGCCCAGCACGATCAGACACACCGGGGAGTTCGGAACCGAAGCCGAACCTCCCTCCGCTCCCGATACCGAACTGTCTAGGCTCTCCGGAGAATCCGTCGGTGCCGCCGCCGCCGCCATGTTGCTGGGTGCTATCGTAAAGGAGCAGGCTGTGGCGTAAAAGAGGACGCGATGAGCTGCTTCTGCCAGCAGAGGGCGCCAAACCGCCGAGGAAGAAAGTCCTGATCAATAAAAGACAAGAAAACATAAAAATAGAGAATCAAGAAACAGAAACATTAAATAAAACCAAATATAGATTAGAGAAGCACTAAGATATCCTCTGCTATATGTTTCTGTTTGGATCTACAGGAACCAAAAGGCTCTGGAACATTTCAGGGTGGCTCTGGTGACCTGAATGTTCTACTCAAGGCTGGCCCAACGTCTTTTATGGGGGCCTAAGCAGATTCTGACCAAGGGGCCCCCTTTCTGTTAAAACCACTACCCACAATAATGCTGCATTCAGATCACATGCTTTGTCAGCGTCAGCGACGTCAAGATTACATGTTTAGTCTATGGCGAAGGCCGTTGGAGGAGCGTCACGGTCTCTGCGGCACTTTGTGAGCTTTGGCTCCGTCCACTTTTCAAGCTTTTCCTGCTTTTCATGCTTTTCATGCTTCAAAGCTGATAAAGCCAGCAACGCAGAAGTTCAGCTGGCTGAACATTTGACGGTGCTGATGGCCCTGAAGCGGCGCGTTAACCAATTAGAGCTTATAATTTTAGCGATGTCACTACACGTATTTTGAATGTAGCGGGAGCAGGAAAAACCTACATTTAAGTCTAGATAACGCAGATTTAAAAAACCATGAATAACTCTTACCGAAGACAGATGGACGGGCGCTCTTCGGGAGGAATAGAGCGCCTGTAGTTGGTGTCCTGGTAGGAGATTTGAGCTCCGATGCGGCCCAGGAGGTCGTAAAATTGGGCGCGGGACAGACGGAACTAGCGCTGAAAGTGAACCTCATCCATACGTAGCTCCTGGAGCAAATGGTTAAACTCCCCAAACTCAGAACGCATCTGTAGAATAGGGTGGATCCACAAACTGCTCTTATGTTGCCCAAGTCAACGCTGTATAGCTTTATTTAGCAAATAAAGCCAAGCCATAGTCGTAGGATAATCCTATTAAGAGAATGATCAGGTTTGTCCAACATTAATAAGAAACAGTCAGCTTTACATGCAGAAAATCTTAGCCAGTTAGTTTGTGTTAGCAACTGGCTAAAAGATCAATAGTTTAAAAGGACGATGTGTGATTGTGATTGTGAGTTAAAAACAAAATTCTATTAATCTCTCCTTTATTTCATGAATAAAGAACTACAGTAATTGGATTTGTCCCTTTACACTAAAAATTTTAGTTTTTTTAGTCATATTTAGGAATATTATTAGTCAGGATTAATTCACAGCTACCCTGTAATTAATCAGGTAAGAAAGCACAGAGACGGCTCTTTTAAAGATTTTAAATGATTTTAAAAGATACCCGTTCCTCTAAGGTCCATAAGATCACATGTGGTGTTCCCCAGGGTTCAGTTTTAGGCCCAGTGCTTTTTAACCTGTATATGCTCCCTCTTGACAGTGTCATCAGGAGACATGGAGTTAACGTTCACAGTTATGCTGATGATACACAGTTGTATATCTCCATGTCTCCTGATGACACACGGCCAATGGATGCACTTTTTAATTGCATTTTAGACATCAAATCCTGGATGGCAGAAAACTTTCTGCAGCTCAACCAGGACAAAACTGAGGTTTTAGTTATCGGTCCTGAGGCTAAGAGAGAGAAACTTTTACCAAAGCTACAATCATTTTCTTTTAACCCTTCTTTACAAATGAAGAATCTAGGCGAGAGCTGCAGAACAGCCAACAAGATTGCTAGATTTAAAAAACAAAGCTATGCTACCGTCTCATTTTGCTGCATTTTTAAAACCAGAATTGTAGGTTGAGTAAGACTCTGGAAGGGGGTGAGTTGCTCTTTAAGTAAATAACTGTGACTCTTAAAAATCTAAATATCATATTGAGAATAAGCAATATCAGTACTGTGAGTGCTCATGAATGTGTCTTGGACCCCCAGTCACGGCCTTTGGACCCCAAACAAACCCCCGGCTCGACTGTAAACATCGTATACATGCGTGTGTTTTCATTAATACGGAGCCTATTGAAGCCTCTTAAAGGCTGTTTGTGGCAGATTCTTCAAATAAGCCTGGTACTCATTGTGTTCTGATTGACTGTAGAAACGGCAGTTACCAAATTAAACGGTGAAGAATGCAAAACGAACCAGTGTATGAATGATACGACCCTTGTAATGAACCACTGTTTATTTTATATACATTACATACAGAAAAGAAGGATCTGAATGGACATGTGAGGTGGATAAACAAGGTAAGAAATGTGTGATTAAACATGTTAATTGTTCAATATTTCTGTTGATCGTCTAGAGCTAACAGTTTTAGTTTTGGTAGCATAGTCATTAGAATGCAGGTTTAGCATAGCCTGCTGCTGGAAGTCGATGTGAAGGATTCATGTTTAGAGCATCACATCCTTATCCGGGCTCTTACTGCTTCTAATAAGTAAAAATCCCATTCAAACATACAAACTGTGAGAGTTTAAAAGCACGACAGAAGCTAACAAGCTACGTGCTAACTGCTAGCCATAGCGCAGATTTTGCGCTATGGCTGTCACATTGGTTGTCACATTGTGTCAGAGTGTCTTTGGAAAGTAGCTGACACCACTACTGCATGACAAAATTCCCATCTTCCCAGCCGTCTAACAGCGTTTATAGGTCCAGGATTGTCACTCCGGGGAATGTCAGCAAGCCTGGTATATTTAGCCTGGAATACACCACTTCTTTCGTAAAAACAATCAGTAGTTTCTGAACTGTAGCTTTATACGCTAACGCACATGAGGCGAATATATGTTTTAAGTTAATCGACTTTCCACCGTTCAAAATAATCAATCTTGCAGCTTTCGCTATCTATGTGCATTTTCGCTTCTGTTTGGGGTTCAAAACCCCAGAATGCATCACACGCAACGCAATACAGAAATGGCTTATTACATCACTAGAACTCCTTTGTAAAATCTCTTTATTCCTTAGCAGTGAATCTTTGAAATAATAGTTTGAAGGAAGACTACTCTTATGAGCTATATTAGATTAAACTGTACAACATGGCGGTTTGAGTTTAGTAAAAATAATTCTAAATTTTCTACGTTCAGTTGCACTGGTTTCATTGGGTTTTCAAATAAAGAAAGATTGTTTAAAACAACACATGGCTTGATTTAAACTGAAAACTAAATTGTGATGTTGACTGACTCAAAATTACTTAATATTCAACTTTTAAAACTTGGGACTTGACTCGAGACTTGAGGGTAACGACTTGGTCTTACCTTTGATACAGAGACACTAATTCAGATTTATCACCAGTAGAATCGATTACTGTAATGATTTCTGGTCTTCCCAAAAAGACTACCTCAGGTTTAAAGCTTCTACAAACTCAACAGCTCGTGTCCTGATGAAGACCAGGAGGTGGGAGCACATTACCCCGTTCTTAGAATCACTGCATTGGCTCCCCGTATGTTTTAGGATCCTTTTTAAGGTTCTTTTAATGGTTTTTAAGTGTCTTAATGGTCTTGGGTAGCTGAGTCGGATGTTGTCAATCTATTAAATGGCCGTTATTAGCGGTTATCACTCTAATTAAATGCGGTCAGACTGTGCCCTCTCTACCTACTAGTAGGTTATAAGCATTCGTATCGTTGATAACAGCCAACTGTCTGCACGTGACAAAAATACTTCGTCAGAGTAGCATATCGTAACTGGAGTTATCTAATCAATTTTAAACAAACCCACAAGTTTTATGTCCTAACCTTAAGGTCACAGAAGGACAATTATACTTTCTTTTAAATGCCTAAACCTAAACCTTATTTGAAGAGGTTTTAAACACCAAACGGAAAAGTACGTTTCAGTAGGTAGAGAGGGCACAGTCTGACTACATTAAATGGGATTGATAACCGCTAATAACGGCCATTTAATATTGATCACATCCGAAACGGGTGTCTTGGGCCTTCTTATCTGTCAGAAATACTTTTACCGTATGAACCCTCGCGGTCTCTGCGCTCCTCTAGCAGCCGTCTCCTTATCATCCCCAAAGTCAGGACACAGACTCATGGTGAGGCGTCTTTCCATTATTATGGCCCTCACCTCTGAAACAGGCTGCCAGAGTACCTCAGGGCCGCAGAGAACGTTAAAGTTTTTAGGAGCAAGACTTTCTGTATGTTCTACTTGCTTATATTTTATCAGTGTTTTACCACCTGTTCTTATCATATTTATTCCCTGTTATTTCTAGATTTTAACCTGTTATTTTCATCTTCCTTCCAGTGTTTCTTCTGTTGAGGCCTTCTCCAACAGAAGAAACACTGGGGTCCAAATGGGATCATGCTTTTAAATTTTGGAAGGAGAGATGGTAATGTGGTATATGTTGGTTCATTTTTAATCTGTAAAGCACTTGGAGTTGCAATGTTTGAATGAAAAGCGCTTAAAACCGAAGAACAGACGCTGAACCAGCTCAGTCGCTGGTTTAAAGAACACATTCTTCATACAGGTTGTCTTCATCTCTGACTCTACAGCGTTCAGGAAAAACCTTGTCAGTCCTTGAATGACGGAATAACAAAGAGGTCGGGATGAAATCTAGAGGCGGAACCGGCTGCAGCCTCTGATGGATCGGCTGTCCAGAAGCGGATTGACCGATTAAGAACAGGCCTGAAGGACGATGAGTTCAGGGTTAACAGATAATCTGAAGCTCGTCCGTTCTCCACGGAAACGCTCGCTGATTCCTGGTCTCCGTCACAGCAGATTTATGTCTTTCAGGTCGTTGACAGCTGACACAGGATGTAAAAAGTCATCGTCATGTGATGACCCCGCTGTTTTATCAGTGTCTTTTGTTAGAAACACAAAGGGCTCGTTATTCTTCTCAGAGTGGAAAACGAAGTAAAAGATGACAAAGTGGGAGAGGAAATACAGTCAGAGGGAAATAAAGTGGTAACAGTCTAAAAAAAAGGTGAATGTGAAGATCGGGGAAGTTCAGGTTGAAACTGTTTCTGGACGCAACCTGAGATACGATAGAGAAACACCTGAAAACCTGATCAGTGTTTGAACACATCATCAGAGAGGAAACGTGTACCAAACAGAATTTTAATGCAAAACAACCGGATCATTGTTCCCCTAGATCACTCCAAAACACCCATAGAAGAACAGAAAACCTGATCATTTCCTCTAGAAACCTGATAAATCCCAATAGAAACCTGATCTTCTTCACACTCAAGGGTTACTTGTGGAGTACCTGGAATGAAGTACATGGAGTACATGGAATGAATTTCCACAGTTATGCTGATGATACACAATTATATTTATCCATAAAACCTGATGAAACCAATCAGTTAGGTAGATTAAAACATGTCTGGAAGACATAAAACCCTGGATGACTCTGAATTTTCTACTTTTAAATTCAGACAGACAGAAGTTGTTGTCTTTGGACCAGAACCTTTAAAAAGGAAACTGCTAAATCAATCACTTCATCTGGATGGCATTAATCTGGCCTCTGCTAATAATGTAAAGAACCTCGGTGTAATTTTTGACCAAGACATGACATCTAAACCCCATGGTAAAACAGAAAACCTGATCAATTCCTGTAGAAACTTGAAAAATCACACTGAAAACCTGATCAGATTTTAAAATTATGTTTTTTATACCTTTCCATCTCTAAGTTTTAATAATGTTTTGCATGGCCTGCCACTTTACTGCTGTTACAGCTGAATTTGGGGACAACAAAGGACTGTTCTTTTCTATCAATAACCTTAAAAGCCTAAATAATCAAACTGAAAAGTAGATCAATCCCAATAGAAACCTGAAAAATCCTAATAGAAACCTGATAAATCCCACTAAAAACCTGATCTAAACGTCTCTTATCATCTAAAGCAATTGTTCCCAAACCTTTCAGTCTCTGACCCACAAAATAAAAATTTTGAGGTGACATAAAAACACCAATTTATTGAACAAGTGAATACAACAAATAACAAATTCCTTTAATCCAGCTACATTCATTTATAGAGCAAAAAATTAAGTGTAAGCAATCTGTTAATTATAAACAATTTCACCTGAAAGCGAAAGTTTTAAAGTGCATACAACAATCTAGTGAAAGATAACAGTTGAAAACTTTAAATAATAAAGTCTTAAAATAAGAAAAAGCACAGCACTCAATATGATCAAATTTATACCAAATTAGTTAAATATTATTAATTACAGGTTGGATATCTCTGTGTTAAACATCACATAAATTAAATGTAATATAGACTTAGTAATCAAATGTCAAAGTGTCCAAATTGCAGCCTGGGGGCCATTTACGGCCCTCTGACGGATTTTGTACGGCCCTTTTCCCCAATTAAAGATCAGTACTTTCTGCAGACAGCATCAAATCCCAAGTGATTGATACAGATGGAGACTTTCTTTTATAAGGGCATCATTTTTTGTTGATGGTACAAAACTAATTATTCGTCTTTTAACAATCATATTTTCTTTACTTTCTTTGTAATTTCATTGGTGAAACAGCTAACATAAAAGCAGACAAAGAGACAGACAAAGTAAAATGTTCTCAAAGAAAGAGTGACCCAAGAAAAGACAGATTTGTGCTTTAAAAAGAGCCCTTCCAAAATATTTGAAAACTTCATGATTTCTTTTAAAAAGGCAAACAATAAAAGCCCTGTTTTTAAACATCACTTTTCTAGAATGATTCATGCATCATTTGTAAAATATTACATTTTTAATTTATTGTTAAGCAGATAAAATAAAGAAAAAAAGAAATCAGATTTTTGTGGCATTATTGACTTTATTTTGGCCCTTGCAGAAAAAAGTTTGGACATCTGTGATCTAAAGGACGACGGATTCTGCTCTGAGGTCGGAACCAGCTGACCCGGTTGGGACCGTCCAGGTTCTGGGACCAGCGTGTTTCTGTGGAGGCCGTTTCCTACAAACAGAACAGAAACGCTGGACTCTGTTCCTGGAAACGTGATGAGGCGTTCGCTGAACCGCCTCGGACCTCGGTGCGTTTACAGCTCAGTGACGTTTCATGTAATCAAACCATGATGAAGCGCTTCCTGTTTACTTGAACCTTCACGTCTTCGGGTCCTGAGCCAGGCTTGGTTTCGGTTCTTCCACAGATCGGGTCGGATCTCAGACAGTGACTCAGAGCTGCTCCGAGCTGCGGCTCCCTCATCAGTCCGACGGGGAGTTCAGGGACAGTGGGTCAGGACCAGGACGTATCACCTTCCACACTGGGTCGTCCACTAACACCAGATCCATTTTTCATGTGATAACATTGTTGTTCCCCTGGGTTGTCCCTGTACAGAACCTCCAGGTCCAGCTGGATACCTGAGACCGGTCTGAAAGTCAGGGACAGAAGCATTTAAACTTCCTGAAACAGGATGGAATCAGGATAAAACCTCCAGGAATAACCTGGTTCTGATTAATCTGGGCTCTGATTCCTGTCTCAGGCTCTCTGGGTTTTTATTAGCAGCTTGGGTCTTAAACTGGTGTCCCAGCTGTGCAGCAGCAGCAGCTTCCTGGTTTTACTGATCTGTAAAGTTGAAAGCAGAAGCAGCGTTTCATTCATTCACCAACAGAAAGTGGGTCAGATGTTCTGAGGGTGCAGGACCACCCTACCAACCTTGTGGTGCTGTATCAGAGGTCAGAACCTGCTGGCCCGGTTCAGTTCCCACTCAGAAACAACAAGGATGGACCTGGAGATGGGAGGACACATAAAACCAACCGATCCGTGCAGATACACTGGAACAGGCTTCTGACTGCTGATTCCTGTTAAACCAGCAGAAAGTACAAGGTTCTGTTGGACCTCCATCCTCCCAGCACACTGCTAGAACCAGGAACAGGATTCTTTCTATCTATCTATCTATCTACAGTGGGGCAAAAAAGTATTTAGTCAGCCACCGATTGTGCAAGTTCTCCCACTTAAAATGATGACAGAGGACAGTCATTTTCATCATAGGTACACTTCAACTGTGAGAGACAGAATGTGAAAAAAAAATCCAGGAATTCAAATTGTAGGATTTTTAAAGAATTTATTTGTAAATTATGGTGGAAAATAAGTATTTGGTCAAAAACAAAAATTCAACTCAATACTTTTGCCTTTTGGCTCAAAATCTCACGATACATGGCCCCATTCATTCTTTCCTTAACACGGATTAGTCGTCCTGTCCCCTTAGCAAAAAAACAGCCCCAAAGCATGATGTTTCCACCCCCATGCTTCACAGTAGTATGGTGTTCTTGGGATGCAACTCAGTATTCTTCTTCCTCCAAACACGACGAGTTGAGTTTATACCAAAAAGTTCTACTTTGGTTTCATCTGACCACATGACATTCTCCCAATCCTCTGCTGTATCATCCATGTGCTCTCTGGCAAACTTCAGACGGGACTGGACATGCACTGGCTCAAGCAGGGGGACACGTCTGGCACTGCAGGATTTGATTCCCTGTCGTTGTAGTGTGTTACTGATGGTAACCTTTGTTACTTTGGTCCCAGTTCTCTGCAGATCATTCACCAGGTCTTCTTGGTTCTGGGATTTTTGCTCACCGTTGTCATGATCATTTTGACCCCACATGATGAGATCTTGCGTGGAGCCCCAGATCGAGGGAGATTATCAGTGGTCTTGTATGTCTTCCATTTTCTGATAATTGCTCCCACAGTTGATTTCTTCACACCAAGCTGCTTGCCTATTGTAGATCCACTCTTCCCAGTCAGGTGCAGGTCTACAATTCTTTTCCTGGTGTCCTTTGAAAGCTCTTTGGTCTTGGCCATAGTGGAGTTTGGAGTCTGACTGTTTGAGGCTGTGGACAGGTGTCTTTTCTACAGATAACGAGTTCAAACAGGTGCCATTAATACAGGTAACAAGTGGAGGACAGAAGAGCTTCTTAAAGAAGAAGTTACAGGTCTGTGAGAGCCAGAGATCTTCCTTGTTTGAAGTGACCAAATACTTATTTTACACCATAATTTACAAATAAATTCTTTAAAAATCCTACAATTTGAATTCCTGGATTTTTTTCCCCACATTCTGTCTCTCACAGTTGAAGTGTACCTATGATGAAAATTACTGACCTCTGTCATCATTTTAAGTGGGAGAACTTGCACAATCGGTGGCTGACTAAATATTTTTTTCCCCACTGTATCTATGTATCTATCTATCTATCTATCTATCTATCTATCTATCTATCTATCTATCTATCTATCTATCTATCTATCTATCTATCTATCTATCTATCCCTTAGAACAAAACCTTTCTCTTGTCTCTGAAAGTTTTTTGTTTTTGTTTCAAAACCTAAAAGCAGAAATAATAAAGTTTTTATTATTCTACAATGCAAGCTCAGCTCCTATAGTTAATAAATGATTATGAATTAAATGTGTCTTTCTTCAGAAGGTCATGTGACATTAGCAGCTCTTATTAAGTGAAAAAACATCAGGGAAGATAAGGTTGTTGACTCCTGATCCTGCATTGTTCCCAGATCCAGGCGCTAAACCAACAAAACCATTTCTGTTTCTGCGGATCATCACCTTTTTCAGGTAAAATGTTTTTCTGTCTGAAGCTGTTTGAGGTCTTCTATGCAGAACTGCTGAAGAATAAGAAGTACAGATGATCATTGGTGGTCCAGGTTATACTTTACCGCCGTACAGGAAGCTTTATTCAGATTCAGACCACAGCGTCGTAGTCATGCAATGTACAGCAATATTCGCTGTAGCGCTGTAGTTCTTCCCCCGGTAGGTACTGCACTGGGTAGGGAGCCATGTTGCCCACGTCAGAAACCTGCAGCAGCTGCAGAGCTGACTCTCCTCCAGAGGGATCAGTTTACCTTCACACGCACCAAGGTTTCCAAGGTTGTTTGCTTCCCGAGCGGAGCGTGGCGACTCAGGCCGGCTCCGAGTCTTCAGAGCGGCAGGAACACAGCTGGCTGAGGCAGGCTGGGGGGAGTAATGAATTCCAGCTGCCTGGAGCTGAGCGCAGGGGGATGTTGGACTTCCACACAGTCACAGACAGGCTCCTACCTGAACCGACCTTCATCTGAACATCAGGCAGGAATCAGGTCTCTGTCACAAACCCAATCGGCAGCTCCAGGAAACTAGGCTTCGGTTTCCTGGAAGTGTGGCTATATCTGCCCTCGGTCCGAAACAGTCTGTTTGGGCCGGTACTTCTCCTCACGTTGGTGTTCTGTGTTCTGAGTGATCTGGGTCGGCTTTAATGGGTTCAGGTTCTGTGTTCGATTAACTTCAAATCATTTTGGCTTTCTGGTTGTTTTTCTTCTGGCTGGCTCTGGGTTTCCTTCTCGTCACTCTGGTTCTGTGTTACTCATCATCGGTTCACCAGGTTCTGCTGACCCAACACCGGACACTGCTCTCCGGACACTGCTCTGAGTTGGTTCTGGTCCAGTTTTACTCTTTATCTTTCCAGGATTTCTCTGCTGACAGTCAGGATTCTGTTTGAGTTCAGCTGTGACCAAATTTTATGTGACAACCTCCTGAGCCGGGTTTGTGTCGTGGTGTTAATTTGGTCTCATGGTTTGGTGGTTTTGGTTTCTGCTGTTTGCTTTAAGGGCGTGGCTGAGGTCTGAACTGGAGCAAACATCCAGAACACAACATTTTCCTGACCCAATGCTCATCGGAGGATGATGAAACTCAGCTGCGTTCAGACGTTTCTCCACCTGAACCTCTGCAGAGCAAAATTCAAATAAACACTGAGAAAGAGGAGGGTGGGGGCTGGGAGCTGAGTCGGAAAACAGCAGAGTGGAACCTAGATATGTTCTCAACTCCCACCTCTGCTAGCTTGGTTTAGATTAGAACTTCTCCAGGACCCTAAGACTAAATAGGAAGCTATTTCTGTTTAAAGAAAAGCTGCCTGACCTGGATCAACCTCTCTGGAACCGACTCAGAACGCCTGGAAACTCTGGCACATCTGGGATCTGCAGGACTGCATTGTGTCCTAAAAGAGACGTAAGGAAAAAGATAAGGGACACATTTTTTTTTTTAGAGCACCTAACGGTTTAAAAACTCACTCAAATTCACCTGTACTGATTTATAAGCACCACAATATGAAATTTGATGATTTATAAACACAGCAACATCAACTGAACATGTTTATAAACACTCAAACATCACCTGTACAGGTTAATAAACACAAAAAAATCACCTGTACAGGTTTAAAAACACAAAAACATCACCTGTACAGGTTTATAAACACAAAAACATCACCTGTACAGGTTTATAAACACAAAAAACATCACCTGTACAGGTTTAGAAACACTAAAACATCACCGGTAATGGTTTATAAACACTCAAACATCACCTGTACAGGTGTATAAACACAAAAAAATTCCCTGTACAGGTTTAAAAACACCAAAACATCACCTGTACAGGTTTATAAACACAAAAAACATCACCTGTACAGGTTTAAAAACACTAAAACATCACCGGTAATGGTTTATAAACACTCAAACATCACCTGTACAGGTTTGAAAACCTAAAAAGATCACCTGTACAGGTTTAAAAACACAAAAACATCACCTGTAAAGGTTTGAAAACCTAAAAAGATCACCTGTACAGGTTTAAAAACACAAAAACATCACCTGTACATGTTTAAAAACACAAAAACATCAACTGTAAAGGTTTGAAAACCTAAAAAGATCACCTGTACAGGTTTAAAAACACAAAAACATCACCTGTAAAGGTTTGAAAACCTAAAAAGATCACCTGTACAGGTTTAAAAACACAAAAACATCACCTGTACATGTTTAAAAACACAAAAACATCAACTGTACAGGTTTAAAAACACAAAAACATCACATGTACAGGTTTAAAAACACCAAAACATCAACTGTACAGGTTTAAAAACACAAAAACATCACCTGTACAAGTTTATAAACACAAAAACATCACCTGTACAGGTTTGAAAACCTAAAAAGATCACCTGTACAGGTTTAAAAACACAAAAACATCACCTGTACAGGTTTAAAAACACAAAAACATCACCTGTACAGGTTTATAAACACAAAAACATCACCTGTACAGGTTTAAAAACACAAAAACATCACCTGTACAGGTTTAAAAACACTGAAAAATCACCTTTACAGGTTTAAAAACACAAAAACATCACCTGTACAGTTTACAAACACAAAAACATCACCTGTACAGTTTAAAAACACAAAAACATCACCTGTACAGGTTTATAAACACAAAAACATCACCTGTACAGGTTTAAAAACACTAAAACATCACCGGTAATGGTTTATAAACACTCAAACATCACCTGTAAAGGTTTGAAAACCTAAAAAGATCACCTGTACAGGTTTAAAAACACAAAAAAATCACCTGTAAAGGTTTGAAAACCTAAAAATATCACATGTACAGGTTTAAAAACACAAAAACATCACCTGTAAAGGTTTGAAAACCTAAAAAGATCACCTGTACAGGTTTAAAAACACAAAAACATCACCTGTACAGGTTTAAAAACACAAAAACATCAACTGTACAGGTTTAAAAACACAAAAACATCACCTGTACAGGTTTAAAAACACAAAAACATCACCTGTACAGGTTTAAAAACACAAAAACATCACCTGTACAGGTTTAAAAACACAAAAACATCACCTGTAAAGGTTTGAAAACCTAAAAAGATCACCTGTACAGGTTTAAAAACACAAAAACATCACCTGTAAAGGTTTGAAAACCTAAAAACATCACCTGTACAGGTTTAAAAACACAAAAACATCAACTGTACAGGTTTAAAAACACAAAAACATCACATGTACAGGTTTATAAACACAAAAAAATCACCTTTACAGGTTTAAAAACACCAAAACATCACCTGTACAGGTGTATAAACACAAAAAAGATCACTTGTACAGGTTTAAAAACACAAAAACATCACCTGTACAGGTTTAAAAACACAAAAACATCACCTGTAAAGGTTTGAAAACCTAAAAAGATCACCTGTACAGGTTTAAAAACACAAAAACATCACCTGTACAGGTTTAAAAACACAAAAACATCACCTGTACAGGTTTAAAAACACAAAAACATCACCTGTACAGTTTAAAAACACAAAAACATCACCTGTACAGTTTAAAAACACAAAAAAATCACCTGTAAAGGTTTGAAAACCTAAAAATATCACCTGTACAGGTTTAAAAACACAAAAACATCACCTGTAAAGGTTTGAAAAACTAAAAAGATCACCTGTACAGGTTTAAAAACACAAAAACATCACCTGTAAAGGTTTGAAAACCTAAAAAGATCACATGTACAGGTTTAAAAACACAAAAACATCACCTGTAAAGGTTTGAAAACCTAAAAACATCACCTGTACAGGTTTAAAAACACAAAAACATCAACTGTACAGGTTTAAAAAAAAACATCACCTGTACAGGTTTAAAAACACAAAAACATCACCTGTACAGGTTTATAAACACTCAAACGTCACCTGTACAGGTTTAAAAACACAAAAACATCACCTGTACAGGTTTGAAAACACAAACACATCACCTGTACAGGTTTAAAAACACTGAAAAATCACCTTTACAGGTTTAAAAACACCAAAACATCACCTGTACAGTTTAAAAACACAAACACATCACCTGTACAGGTTTAAAAACACTGAAAAATCACCTTTACAGGTTTAAAAACACCAAAACATCACCTATACAGGTTTAAAAACACAAAAACATCACCTGTACAGGTTTAAAAACACAAAAACATCACCTGTACAGGTTTATAAACACAAAAAACATCACCTGTACAGGTTTAAAAACACTAAAACATCACCTGTAATGGTTTAAAAACACAAAAACATCACCTGTACAGGTTTAAAAACACAAAAACATCACCTGTAAAGGTTTGAAAACCTAAAAAGATCACCTGTACAGGTTTAAAAACACAAAAACATCACCTGTACAGGTTTGAAAACACAAACACATCACCTGTACAGGTTTAAAAACACTGAAAAATCACCTTTACAGGTTTAAAAACACCAAAACATCACCTGTACAGGTTTGAAAACCTAAAAAGATCACCTGTACAGGTTTAATAACACAAAAACATCACCTGTAAAGGTTTGAAAACCTAAAAAGATCACCTGTACAGGTTTAAAAACACAAAAACATCAACTGTACAGGTTTGGAAACCTAAAAAGATCACATGTACAGGTTTAAAAACACAAAAACATCACCTGTACAGGTTTAAAAACACAAAAACATCACCTGTACAGGTTTATAAACACTCAAACGTCACCTGTACAGGTTTAAAAACACAAAAACATCACCTGTACAGGTTTGAAAACACAAACACATCACCTGTACAGGTTTAAAAACACTGAAAAATCACCTTTACAGGTTTAAAAACACCAAAACATCACCTGTACAGGTTTGAAAACCTAAAAAGATCACCTGTACAGGTTTAAAAACACAAAAACATCACCTGTAAAGGTTTGAAAACCTAAAAAGATCACCTGTACAGGTTTAAAAACACAAAAACATCACCTGTACAGGTTTGAAAACCTAAAAAGATCACATGTACAGGTTTAAAAACACAAAAACATCAACTGTACAGGTTTAAAAACACAAAAACATCACCTGTACAAGTTTAAAAACACAAAAACATCACCTGTACAGGTTTAAAAACACAAAAACATCACCTGACAGTTTAAAAACACATCACCTGTACAGGTTTAAAAACACAAAAACATCACCTGTACAGGTTTATAAACACAAAAAACATCACCTGTACAGGTTTAAAAACACTAAAACATCACCGGTAATGGTTTATAAACACTCAAACATCACCTGTACAGGTTTGAAAACCTAAAAAGATCACCTGTACAGGTTTAAAAACACAAAAACATCACCTGTAAAGGTTTGAAAACCTAAAAAGATCACCTGTACAGGTTTAAAAACACAAAAACATCACCTGTACAGGTTTAAAAACACAAAAACATCACCTGTACAGGTTTGAAAACCTAAAAAGATCACCTGTACAGGTTTAAAAACACAAAAGCATCACCTGTACAGGTTTAAAAACACAAAAACATCACCTGTACAGGTTTGGAAACCTAAAAAGATCACATATACAGGTTTAAAAACACAAAAACATCACCTGTACAGGTTTAAAAACACAAAAACATCACCTGTACAGGGTTAAAAACACAAAAACATCACCTGTACAGGTTTAAAAACACAAAAACATCACCTGTACAGGTTTGAAAACCTAAAAAGATCACCTGTACAGGTTTAAAAACACAAAAACATCACATGTAAAGGTTTGAAAACCTAAAAAGATCACCTGTACAGGTTTAAAAACACAAAAATATCACCTGTAAAGGTTTGGAAACCTAAAAAGATCACATGTACAGGTTTAAAAACACAAAAACATCACCTGTACAGGTTTAAAAACACAAAAACATCACCTGTACAGGTTTAAAAACACCAAAACATCACCTGTACAGGTTTATAAACACAAAAACATCACCTGTACAGGTTTAAAAACACCAAAACATCACCTGTACAGGTTTATAAACACAAAAACATCACCTGTACAGGTTTAAAAACACAAAAACATCACCTGTACAGGTTTATAAACACCACTTTTTCACAGAAACTCAGCTTTTTGTCTAAAGCCTGATCCCTCTATCACCATATTTCCCCTCCTTCTCCCTCCCTCCCACTCAGTCATGGCTCCTCCCTCCTTAAACTTTGTTAGTCAATCTGAAACGTCTCCAGCTCTGCAGCTGTAATATGGTAAATATGTGGTGAAAGTGTTTCTAGTAAAGCAGAGAAGCCAAAGATTCTTGACCCACTTTCGGCTGCCGCACATTCCCAAACATCCCCCAACATTCCCCAGCATTCCTAAAAGCCATGATGGATGATCATGGTCCATGTGAAGCAGAGGAGATATTTACCAGGCTGTGTGAAGCTGAGACCTTCTCTTCCTCTGTTATAAACCTGGATCCGTATCCTGGTTGTGATTCTGATGCTCCATCCTTCCTCAGAACATTCCAGAGAACAGTCAGGACACATTCCTGTCTCTGCGACCTTTGACACTGGAAACCTGACGACCTTTCTGGTTTTACGGCTGCTCTAAAAGCAGACCAGGTGAGGCTCCAGGTGAGTTTTCTCTGAAGCAAAGACACAAAGAGGAAGTCCGTTTGGTTCTGCAGGACCTTCTCGGTTCTGATCATTGCTTTATGATGGGCAGAACGTTGGGTTACCTGAAGATCGTGACGCAGGACCAGATGATCCAACTGGATCCAGAACCTCTGAGATGGTTCTGATCAGGGATGGACACCAGAACCGAACCGGTTCTGAAGCGGGTTTGGCCGGAGTTCAGTCCAGGAACAGAACTCGACCCAGGATCGGTTCTGTCTCGCTGGGTTCTGATGGTGGTTAAAGTCAGAGGAGGATGTAGAGGAGAATGAGCAAACAGAACCGGGTTAAACGGAGGAATTCTGGGATTTGTTCTGGTTCAGACCTGCTTGGGTCTGAGTTCTGTTGCTCCTATAGTCGGACCGGGTTCTGGTCCGATAGTCAAACACTAATTGGTGAATCAGGCTGGACCCAAGTGGACCGTAATAAAACTTCCCCTTATCACCGGTCCATCTCTGTGGTACCGTTGGTACCTTGGTTCTGTTGGCTCTGGAACAAACTGGTTCTGGACCTGTTTCTGAAGCCACTGGTTCTGATCCCCTTGGTTCTGGAGCATTTGGTTCTGGAATTACTTTTTCTGGACATGTTGGTTCTGGACCTGTTGGTTCTGAACCCTCTGGTTCTGGACTTACTGGCTCTGGACATGTTGGTTCTGGACTTACTGGTTCTGGACCTGTTGGTTCTGAACCCACTGGTTCTGGATCTTCTTCATGAATGAATCTGGACTCGAGGATAAATTCCTGTAAACCCCATCAGGAGCTGAGCCACGAACCGAACCTCTCTGCTCGGTCCGGTCCCGGTCCAGGTGTGGCTGTAGCCGCCCGGCTCCGGTTTCTCCTCCGGCAGGGGCGGGGTCAGTGATGAAGAGGAGGAGCAGCTGGTCTCGGTTCAATCTGTCGCAACTTTTTCTCCTCTTTGTTTCTGAGATTCTGATGGACCCACGGCAGCCCACCGAACCGGGCCAAAGCGGACCAAAGGCGGGATAGAAGCGGCTTGGACCGGGATCAGTTCGGTCCGCACCTGGCTGGTTAATCTGGATTCCGTTTGGACCAGAACCGGGACCATGAGACGGTAGGACCAACTTCTAAGAACTTTTCTGCCGTTTCCATGGAGATGATTTTCCCGCCATCTAAGCAGCTGATCACGTGCTGATCAGGGATCGATCATCTTTGTCGGTGCCGCATTGATCGGGATGGGCGCGCTCCCGCTGCTCTTGCTCGTGCTCTGGATCTGCAAGCACGCCGGGAGCACGTTCCCGATGCGCGCCTCCTACAGCCTCTACAACGGTGGGAACGCGCACGCGCATGGAGCCCGCGCGACCAGCAGACACAGGTAAGATGACACGTGCACGGAAAGAACTATGACGATGACGCCATCATGCGCGTGCGCGTATAAATCTGTTTATTTGTATGAAGATGAACCAGAACCTTCTCTGGTGTTCTGCTGTGGGTCGCTGGTTCTGATGGGCTTCAGGTCCGGTTCTGGTTGTATTCTGGTTCTGGAGGCCCGGCCCATAGATGGTTCCCAGTTATGAATATGTTGAGGTAAATGATAAAACATGTGGAAGGCTGAAAGTAGACGGTGGAGTTCCTCAGGGATCGATTGTTGGACCTCAGTTATTTATTCATGGATGATCCATGTTCTGTTTGCTGATGATACTTCCTCCTACGGTTCTGGTCCAGATCTAAATCAGCTCCAAGAAGAAGACCGCTACAGAAGACAGTAATAAACGGTCTATAAATATAATTTATGATTTTTCTCAAATCGAAACTCCAAATTAGATCATCAGAACGAGTTTATGAGAATAGATTTCTTGCAGTTAAAATCCATCATGATCTAAATTGGAAGTTACAGATTAATAATATCAAAATGAAATTATCAAAAGCAAATAGTTTTATTATCTAAATCTAGATATATTTTAAACAAAGAGAGTTAGTTCTTAGTTTTTATACATAACTCTTTAATTTGAGCATCAATAACTTCTAAATAAGACTCATCAGAGGCTCACAACCAACTCATTCTTTATTCATAAATCTGCCAGCATTGAAATGTTATAATTTAGCATAGTTGATGTTCACAGTGAAAAACAAAGTTGTGCCATAAATGCTCCCGAATATGTTTAATAATTAGACCGAGCTGCTATGAGCTCAGAGAAATAAAGAAATTAGTGAAAAATATGATTTTATGTTTCTGTTAAACTGCAGAGGATCTGATTTATCTGCTTCTGTTTTCCACCTACAGAGAATATATAAAAGTAATAAACTTATAAAACACATAAACTCTGTTAACTAGTCTTCGTCTGGATCAACTCGTCCTGTAATATCAGATCAGTTATTAAATAATATTTCAATCCTTTTGATATTTCATGTCATAAAGTTTACAAAAACGAGCTGTAAGTTGTTGTGTTGTGTTGTGGTTCTGGTCTGGGTTCTGATTATTTTCTGGTCCGGATCATGGATCTGGTCTGGGTTCGGATTATTTTCTGGTTCGGATCGTGGTTCTGGTCCGGGTTGTGGTCTGGGTTATGGATATTTTCTGGTCCGGATCATGGTTCTGGTCCTGGTTCTTGTTATGTTCTGGTTATTTTCTGGTCTGGATCGTGGTTCTGGTCTGGGTTCTGATTATTTTCTGGTTATTTTCTGGTCCGGATCGTGGTTCTGGTCTAGGTTCTGATTATTTTCTGGTCCGGATCGTGGTTCTGGTCCGGGTTCTGGTCTGGGTTCTGGATATTTTCTGGTCCGGATCGTGGTTCTGGTCTAGGTTCTGATTATTTTCTGGTCCGGATCGCGGTTCTGGTCCGGGTTCTGGTCTGGGTTCTGGATATTTTCTGGTCCGGATCGTGGTTCTGGTCTAGATTCTGATTATTTTCTGGTCCGGATCGCGGTTCTGGTCCGTGTTCTGGTCTGGGTTCTGGATATTTTCTGGTCCGGATCATGGTTCTGGTCTAGGTTCTGGTTATTTTCTGCTCCGGATCATGGTCTGGTCCGGGTTCTTGTTATGTTCTGGTTATTTTCTGGTCCGGATCGTGGTTCTGGTCCGGGTTCTGGTTATTTTCTTGGCTGGACCTGGGGCCTCCCTCTGTCCCTGAGGCGGTTCTGATCAGCAGGATGATGTCGTTTGGGTCGGGTTTGGGGTTCTGATGTCACTCATTCCTAAAACATTATTTCACCACGGTTCTGCTGGGACTGGGTCGGAACCGCTTTCTCAGTCTTCCTCTGTGTGAGCCGTCCTTCTCTAAATGAGAAGACAGAAAACAATTAGTGCTTGTCGAGAAAAGCAATAACAGAAGTTAAAAAGAATGAACGCAAAAGTCGTATCAGTTACTGATAAGCAAGTCTAAATAGATACGTTTTTTATTTTGAATTAAAAGAGTTCCGTGTTTCTGCAGCCATCTGGTAGTTTGTTCCAGATATGGGGAGCATGGAAACTGAAAGCTGCTTCTTCGTGTTTGGTTCTGGTTTTATTTAACAAAATATCTGAAAACACGTTTTTTATTGTTTTTGTAGAGAAAACGGATCTCAGCTCCGTTCTATAATCAGCAGCAACATGCAGACAGAGTGAACCGGGTGTGAATACTTTCTGCCTGTGCAGTAGTTGGGTCTCGGTTGGTTCTTAGGTTTTCTGGCCCAGAACGGAGAACTAAGCGTCTCCTCCTCATCCACAAGCTCCTCCTCCCTCCTGGTCGCCACGGAAACAGAGACTTGGGACCATCAGCAGAGGAGGTGTCTGTCTGTCTGGACACAGAGACGCATTCATCGCCGCCCTGAGGACATCAGCTGAGAGCGTCATGCGACCTGAGGCCCTCACAGGAACAATGGGGATGTCTTCTCCTCCAGACAGACGGCTCGCTGAGGTTCTGACCCGGTGCAGAACCAGAACCAGTGGAACTGGGTCAGGTTTTAAGGCCTCCTAGCTGAGATCAGGAAGCTGTCCGTTTTGGGACAATTGTGACGTTATGTTGTCCATTCAGGAGAACCCTTTGTGTCTCATGATGCCGGCAGCAACACAATCCCGCAGCATGACGCTGCCACCCCCGAACCTCACTGTCGGGATGGAGTTCTTAGCGCAAATAGCTGGGAAATATATCAATTATGTTGATTTACCAAATGTTTCTATGTATGAAGATTGAATTTTTGGAATGTGGAGATTATCGAGAAAAAACATGTCCCTGATGAACCTCCCGGGCTTCCATAGTTCAGAGTGATGAGAGAGCCCCCAAGGCCCTCCATTTGCTTTACTTTTGGATTCAGTTCATCTACAAAAGGGGAGGATTGGAAATAAAAGTTTTAAAAAAATAGTATTTTTTTAAGAATAAAAAGGGACAAAAGAAAAATAGATTATGGTCGAAAATCAAATGTGGTATGATTTATTTTTTCTACCCATATGCCCAAACCTCCTTAAATTTCTCAGAAAGAGCTGAATAATGTCCGATGACTCAGTTCATTTTTCAGTTCAGTTTATTTCTGATTCACAAGAGACGTCAGCTTGAAGCACTTTACAACAAAGTCATTTCCTTACAATAATCAATACATTCTAATCAGTTTAACAGTTTTTTCATTCCTCCTGAACCAACGTAGAGCGACAGTAGACAGTCGCCTACGTTGTGTCGTTGACTTCACCATAATCCCTCATACTGAGCAAGCATGTGGTGACAGTGGAGAGGAAAAACTCCCCTTTAAAGGGGCTTACTGATGGTGTTATATAGTAATAATTTGTCCTGAAATTTAACTTGTATCCTGTAGTTAATGTTAGACCGAAAAGTAAAATGTCTTGTTTCTCTATAACCCCCGTCCCACACGCACACAAACACACACACACTGTGAGCGCAGCGCTGCCTGGACTGAGAAAAACAGGCTGAGCCTTATCTCGAGCTGTAGTCCGACATTGAATTTTAAGTGCACCAAGTACCAAAATGAAACTGTGTTATATAAAGGGCTCAGACATTTGGTTTATTTATTCATTTAAAAAAACAAAAACAGAGTCAATAAAGCCTATTTCAGTGGCTAAATGTCCAGGCTTTAGACAGAGCCCAAACCAACATAGCTGCATCCACTAAGCAAATCTTTCCAGCCCAGTATATAAAAAAGCCGTGGGTGTTGTTTGCTCCCATTTACTGAACATTCTGAGATGCTACAGAATAATTAATTAACCACACAATGCTGTTATAAGATCACATAAGCAGCTTGATAAATGGCTAACACACATTAGCATTAGCATGAAGCCACTTACTTCTCTGTCCATCAGGCGTCTTTGTTCTTTGATCCAGCTGCTGTTCTTTAGGAATGTAGAATAAAATCTTGTAATCCATGCAGCCAAACAGGCGTTTTCACAGAGAAAGTAGAAAATCCAACAAAAAAAGTGTTTTAAGCTGCTAAAAACCGAAGCAGCTATGAGCTTTGAGAAAGGGGGGAGGGTGTGTTTGAACTCTATCAGATGTAGAATGCTCTCTGTGCAGCAGCGGTGCTAAAACCTCTAGCACCTCCTAGTGGTAACATGGTAACGTAAAATACGTCACCATGTAAAATTTGTAACTACGCGGACGGTCCTGCGCGGAAAAAGATGGCGGACTGGCAAGACCTCATATTGCCGGAGGTTCGTAAATAGACATCTTTATGATTCGGACGATAGAGATCACTGTGATCAACTGTGTTTTAATGGAAGAGAGGACGGTCTCCTTTTTTCGTCTTTTTTCCTAATAAATAGCATAAAAGTTCTACTTTCTTTAAGCTCACGGGTATCACCATCTTGTAAACAACATTGATTACCACTTCTACTATGGTGTAGTGTTGTATGTATGCCGTAGAGCCCTACGCCGCCCCCTAGAGTCGTCAAGAATATTAGCTCTCAGCAGGGACAAGCCACAAAAAGTATAAAAGCTGCAAGAAGGCGTCTCGGCCGGTTTCGCACGTCTCGTTTCCGCACGGAATGTTCATGCGGCAAGCATAAACCAAGCTTAAGGATGATGACTCAGACATGCGTGAATTAAGCGAAAAAACAGTCTGGTGGGTTTTTATGAGATAACTGCATTACCAGATGGGTGAAACCTCCAAAAACTTGATTTTGCATGATATAGGCCCTTTAACAGAAAGAACCGATGTAGGAGTACTTTATGTATTAAAGTGAAAAGTTGACAACAGGACATGGAGGACGCTAGGGGACTTTGAGCATCATCTGGACCAATGTTCCCCATCCAGCAGGAAGCGCTGTAGCTGAATAGGGTACCAGACCATGTGGAGCTTCTATGGGGAGAAAAATACTGAGAGAAAACTGGGTTAACAATCACAATAACAGCAGAAAAAATATATCTGGAGAGTGGTAGAAGAGAAAAGTAGAAGAAAAGTGTCCAGTCTGTCCTCCAACAGTCTAAACCTATAGCAGCATAACTACAAAAATAACTCAGGATAACCTAAGCCACTCTAACTATAAGTTTAATCATAAAGGAAGGTTTTAAGCCTAGTCTTAAAAACAGACAGAGTATCTGCCTCACAAACTAAAACTGGGAGCTGGATCCACAGGAGAGGAGCCTGATAACTAAAAGATCTGCCTCCCATTCTAATTTTAGAAATCCTAGGAACTACCAGTAGACCTGCATTCTGAGAACAAAGTGCTCTGTTAGGAACATATGGAACAATCAGATCTCTGATGTATGATGGAGCTGATTCTCTGGTTCTGGTGGTCCCAGAACCAGAACCTTTAGCTGTGCATCAGAACCACAACCGAAGCCCAGTTAACCCAAACTCTGCTCCAATTGTCCCCTGTGTGTTCTGAAGGAACTGGTGCGCGTTTGTCCTCACGAAGACGGTGAGCTGCGTGGTGGAGGATGGGGTGGAGACCTACGTGAAGCCCGACTACCATCCCTGCAGCTGGGGGGGCAGCGGACAGTGCAGCCGGGTCGTGGTGTGAGTGACCGCCGACCCAATTCTACCAGCGGCCTGCTCGGAACGACACACTGAGCTCCCTGTTTGTTGTCTCCGCAGCTACCGGACCTACATGAGGCCGCGCTACAAAGTCGCCTACAAAACCGTGACAGAGATGGAGTGGAGGTGTTGCCATGGTTACAGCGGAGAAGACTGCAGCATTGGTCCAGCTGGCGGAGCAGGAAGTTATGTGACCAACGGGGCAGTGGCAGGAGGCGGGGCGAGTGGAGGTAAAACCTGTTAGTAGACCGTCCTCCAGGTGCGGTTCTAGATGGGGGGCCAATAGGGGCCCCCGTCTAGAAACGCCCCTGCTTCCTACACTCTTCTCTGTTGGATTTTAGCTGGAATTTCGAGTAGCAATGTTTAGAATAAAATAAATTTTAATTAATCTGCAAAAACAGCAAACATTGCTTCCAATTTCACAGGAAAATATAAAAGTAGTAAATATTTTTCAGTGAAGAGATTTGATTCCGAAAACTGGCATCGATGATTAATTTCGGTTGAAGCTGTTTGATTTTTCCTGTTTGTCTTTGAACACCGTCTCAGCTGAACATAAAAACCTAACAGCTGGAGGTCTTCCTTCTCTTCCAGGGCGGTCGGACCGGGAGGAAATACGGAAGCTGGAGGAAAAGATCCAGAGGCTGACGGAGAAGCTGCAGGATTTCCAGTCCACCATGAATGAACACCTCAAACTTGAACACGCCAAACCAGGAAAAAACCCGGCAGATGCAGCTCCGCCCGAGATCAAAGAGACGATCCACAGCATTCAGACCAAACTGGACCAGCTGGACAACCGCACCAAGGTACTCAGCAGGAATATCTATCTGCATATGTCACGCCACAGAAAACTGAGAGATAATCGTTTCCAACATACTTATTGGTGTTGTTGTTGATGGATGGTTGGATGATTGGTTGGATGATTGGATGGATGGATGATTGGTTGGATGATTGGATGAATGGATGGATGGATGGATGGATGGATGGATGATTGGATGGATGGATGGATGGAGGATTGGTTGGATGATTGGATGGATGGCTGGATGGTTGGATGATTGGTTGGACTATTGGATGGATGGATGGATGGATTAATGGACGTTGCAGCAGAAGGTTTTTTCCTCACTGTGGATGTTTGTTATGTCCTGAATGAGGTCATGTGTCCCCACATTGTCCCCATTGTCTCCACTGCCTCCAGGCTCACGATAAAACTCTGGACAGCATCAGCAACCACCTGGTGAACGGGAAAGGGAACAACGAGCTGGTTGGAGAAGATCCAGCTGGAGGACTGGGTGGAGAGAAGCTGACCTCCCTAAAGGAGGACATCCTGAAGGAGCTGGAGAGCAGAGTGCTGCTGTCCTGCTCATCCTGTCAGGTAAATCCTTCCATCCTGCTGCTGTCCTCTCCCCTTCTTCTCCTTAAACACCTCAGATGTTCAGGACTTCGGCTCAGTCCAATATTCGATTTGTTCTGATATTGTCAGGCTGGCGTGGAGGACTTACGGCGTCAGCAGCAGGAAGACCGGGAGAGGATCCGAGCTCTGGAGAAGCAGTTGAATGCAGCGGATGTTCGCTACCGACAGGACATGGAAAGGCTTGGAGAGGAGGTGCGACGCTCCCAGAGATGCTGCATCTCCATCAGCGACCTCCAAGGTCGGATCAGCGAGGCGGAAAACAAGATCAGCTCGGCCTCAGAGAGCTTCAGCGTTCAGCTCAACCATCTGGCTTCAAGGTGGAGCGAGGGGGGAGAATCCAAGGGAGGAGGTGAGGCCGGTGGGGGAGGAGATGACGGACTGAGGAGTCTGCTGAAGGACCTGGAGCTTCGTCTCAACAGCAGCGTTCAGCAAAGCGAGCAGGTCTGCTCCCACCTGGACAAAGACCTGAAGGACTTTGTCTACAGGGAGCTGGGCGACCTGAGGACGGTGTTCTCCGACCGCAACGACGACCGCACATTCAGGATCGAAGATCTAGAGCTGGAGGTGGAGCAAATGAAGGGAAAGATGGCTGACCACGATAAGAGGCTCTCAGAGGTGGAGAACAACACCTCCGTGATGCGTCAGAGGATGGAGTCTGACTGTGGATGTTCTAAAGGTGGTGGAGGTGGTGCAGGTGGAGGTGGTGGAGGTGGAGAAGCTGCTGGAGGTTTTGCTGGAATGGATGAAGGTAAAGGAGGAGCAGAGGAAGAAGGAAGTCAAAGAGAAGAATTATCTAACACTACCCGGAAATCTCTGGCGTGGAGAGTAATCGCCAACGAGGGTCAGATTCGCCATTTCAACACCCGACTGAAAGACCTGTCGGTGTCTGGAGACTCTCTGCAAGACTGGGTGAGTTAAAACACGCTTACACGCCTAAAAACCTGGTTACACGCCTACAAACACGCGTACACGCCTACAAACACGCTTACACGCCTACAAACCTGGTTACACGCCTACAAACACGCTTACAGGCCTACAAACACGCTTACATGCCTACAAACACGCTTGCACGCCTACAAACCTGGTTACACGCCTACAAACACGCGTACACTCCTACAAACACGCTTACACGCCTACAAACCTGGTTACACGCCTACAAACACGGTTGCACGCCTACAAACACGCGCACAAGCCTACAAACACGCTTACAAGCCTACAAACACGCTTACATGCCTACAAACACGCTTACATGCCTACAAACACGCTTACATGCCTACAAACACGCTTGCACGCCTACAAACACGCTTACATGCCTACAAAGACGCTTGGACGCCTACAAACACGGTTACATGCCTACAAACACGCTTGCACGCCTACAAACACGCTTACATGCCTACAAACACGGTTACATGCCTACAAACACGGTTACATGCCTACAAAACACGCTTGCATGCCTACAAACACGGTTACAGGCCTACAAACACGCTTGCATGCCTAAAAACATGGTTACATGCCTACAAACACGCTAACACCCCTACAAACACGCTTACATGCCTACAAACACACTTGCACGCCTACAAACACGCTTACACGCCTACAAACACGCTTACACGCCTACAAACACGCTTGCATGCCTACAAACACGCTTACATGCCTACAAACACGCTTGCACGCCTCCAAACACGGTTACATTCCTACAAACACGCTTGGATGCCTACAAACACGCTTACATGCCTACAAACACGCTTTCACGCCTACAGACACGGTTACATGCCTACAAACATGCTTACACGCCTACAAACACGCTTACACGCCTACAAACACGCTTAAATGCCTACAAACACGCTTGCATGCCTCCAAACACGGTTACATGCCTACAAACACGCTTGCATGCCTCCAAACACGGTTACATGCCTACAAACACGGTTACATGCCTACAAACACGGTTACATGCCTACAAACACGGTTACATGCCTACAAACATGTCAGACATGCCCTTTCTTTAGGTCAAACGTTTCCCATTTAAGGTATAAAAAAAAGTCCATATCAGGTCGAACTTTTCCTCTTTTAGGTTAAATGTTTCCCATTTTAGGTGAAGCTTTTCCTTTTTTAGTTCAAACTTTACTTATTTAATGTCGAGCTTTTCTTCTTTGAGGACAAAACTTTCCCATTTTAGATTAAACTTTTCCTCTTTTTAGTCAAGCTTTTGTCATTTTACTTTAACCTTTTTTCTTTTAGGTTAATCTGTTCCTCTTTTAGTTTGAACCTTCCCTCAGTTAAATCAATCCTTTCTGTTTTTACATCAGACTTTTCCTATTTTAAGTCAGACCTTATCTATTTTAAGTCATGGATTTTACAGTTTAGGTCACACTTCTCTTTTAGATTTAACTTTCATGTTTGATTCCATAAAATCTGATGAGCTATAAAAAAATTGTTGAGTTGTTAATGTCTTATTTAACCAACACGGCTTGATGGGAATTTCACTTTGAGATACTTTTACTAATGACAGCAAACCAACAATCTGTCCTTTTTTGCGGATGTCATGAAGTCCACAAACCTGACCCAGTTACACCTTTTTTTAGGAGGTCTGGGCCCGAATTCCAGCAAGCTGCTGTGAAAGATAAAACAGAAAATATGACACAAATCAGATAGTTTACAGGAATTTTCTGCCTAATTCTTAGGAAGCGTCTGGGTTTAAAGAATTTGCAGCAAAAAAGAACCAATGTTGTTAATCTCAGCTCAGCTGAAACTGGAGAAACAGGCAGAAAATGAACATTTGCTGTGTCTTTATGCAGTACTGGCTTTAATTTGACGATGTTTCATATAAAATAGTGATTTATGATTGGCTGAAGTGATGAAGTTGTAACTGTTTGGTGTCGTGGACGATAAATTTCTGTTCAGGTTTTGGACCTGAGCCACGACATCCGAGCGATCAAGTCGCTGACCGGGGACAACGGGGAGCACTTCAACCGAATCGTGATGGAGGTGGATTTGCTGGAGAAGGACTGTAAGCACTGTGGGAAGGTGGAGGAGGAGCTCCACAGGCTGAAGAATCAGAGCCAGGAGGCTCTGCAGAACATTCAGAACCACGTCAGATCAATCCAGACCAGGTTGGACTCAGAAGGAGGCGGCTGCGGACGGAGCTGCTCGCTGCTGCAAGATGACGTTTATTCACTGAGGGATGAAGTGAGGAGGTGCTCAGAGCGATGCAGGACCGGCTCTGACACGTTACCGGGTGAGATCCATCTCCGTCCTGTCTGCTTGGTCAATCATCTCTGAAGTTAAATCAGAACCACAAGTTCTGGTCCATGGTAAATATTCTGCTTAAAGGTTCACGTTATCTACCAGACCCTCTTTGGTTCACTGGATGCCGCTCAGGGCAACATGACAAAGATCAGACTGACCAAAGCGTCTCCCGTCTTTCTCCTCTTTCACTCTGTAATCTGAGCTGGGAGAAAGTAATCACACCCCTCACAGATTTCTTCAGTTTTTACTTATTTTGTAGTTAAAATGTTTCGTTGAATGATTTCTTGATTTTCCACTTCTGGGTCAGAAAATCCGTCATTAAGGCAGCTTTTTGTTTTTAGCTCACATTATCTCTGATGATCTGAAACGTGTTAGTGGGAAAGAAATAGCAAAAACAGGAGATGGATGCAGAACATAGCGCCCCCTGGGGGCAATAATGACAGTCTCGTGCATGTCTGTCTTCAGTTGTAGTTCCCTCATAAACCTTCACATATAATATGAAGACCAGAGATTAATGGGCTGATTAAACTGATTTAATGTATGAAAAAGAACAAAAATGAATCTGTTATCATCTTCCCCTGAGTTACATAATAGTGAGAGAAAATGAGATGGCTGCTAGAGGAGCTGGGCGATATGAGCTAAAATTAATATCACAGTATACTGAGCAATAATCACATCACCCCCACCCGTCTTTTTTTTTTTTATCGTGTCCTTTTCTGTATTAAATGTTCACTCGTTGCCAAGTTTGCTTAATGTTCTTTAGTATATGATGGCTTCTTATTATTGAACGTCTTCTAATAGCCTTTTAATCCAGTGTTTGATTCCCGCACCTTTCTGTATTTCTTGGAGTCCAGTTTAAACTCGGAAGTGATCACACAGACCAGATGATGTGTCACTTTATTTGTAGCATTTTTTCGGAAATACAGTCGGTAGATGAGTCTAAACTCTTCCAAAATACAGCTACACAGTAGCTGCGTTAAGCCTAGTTTATGCTTCACCGTTTTGATGTAACGCCATCATCCGTCTAATGTAAGGTCTCTCAGTCACCTACGCAAGAACGCACGGAGCAAAGCCCCATTTTTTAACTATCTGTCTCGTATATGTAGAGCGTCTGCATCTGATTGGTCAGTTTCAGTAACAGCCAGAGATATTTTCACCAGAACGGGGCTCTATAGTCGCTGTAATCAGTAGTTAATGCAGCATTTGGCCACTATATGCTTTATAATGAAAGGATAATTAATCTAATCTGGTCATTTGGCGATTTTGAACACAAGGAGATGTAGGAAAAGAACCAAAAACAGCTGCTGTGTTTGTTTCCATGTGTCTCTAGAGGATTCTATAATCCGCACTTCTAGTAAAAAGCTTTACAGCTTAATCAAAACTTACTTTCTGTCGTTCATTGCTGCTTGAGGAAGAAATGCGTTCACAAGCCTAGAAAAAAACTGAAATCGCGCTGTGATAGTAGGCAGAGACATGAAAAGTTAGCTCCCCCTGCTGTCCTGGTCGAGAAACGCTGAAAAAACAATCGAGAGTGGAGAGAAAAAAAACGGAGAACTATAAACCAAAAACGTCTGCGTCTGAGTGCAAATTCACAGTAGGAGAAGCATAAACCGGGCTTTAGCAGCGCTTCCCCTTCTGTCACATGACTGTGCGTAGTCATGTGACTCAAGGCGACGCTAATTTCTTAAAGGGATAGGAGCAGCGCTAAACTAAAACACATATTTTCTTCTTTTTTTTCTTACATACCGAATTTACCGGCACGGGCTAAATGACGTTGGTAACAGTCAGAAAATTCGGTAAATCTTAGGTACCGCCAAGGTTCATATGGTAAAAGCATTTCTGACCATTAAGACGCTTAAAAACCATTAAAAGAACCTTAAAATGGATCCTAAAACATAAGGGGAGCCAAAGCAGTGATTCTTAGACCGGTGTAATGTGCTCCTTCCTCCTGGTCTTCATCAGGACACGAGCTACTGAGTTTATAAAAGCTGTAAACCTGAAATATTCTTTTTGGGAAGACCAGAAATCATTACAGTAATCAATTCTACCAGTGATAAAATCTCCAAGCTGGATTCCCGCGAGATTTGGAGTTTTCCAAACCCACCAGACTTCATCTCCTACTGCTCTAAGTAAACCGCCCGGACGAACTGATCCACAGCTACCTACAGCTACCTACCTACAGCATTTCATTTTACTACAAAACTCAATCTTCTCATTAATGGTTCAATTCAAATTCTTAAAAAATAAAAACAGATACTTTGCTTTTGAATGTTGAAACAATATCGCGATATATTTGCATGTCGATAGTTTCTTACATCCTTAGCTGTTAGCATTCGCTTCCATTGTTTATGCTAAGCTAACAGACTGCTGCCAGAGTTACTGGGGTGATTACAAAACGCGCTTTACACCTGTACCCTTTACTTTACGACTAATGGAATGATTTTAACCAGTCGGCTTCTCCTGTAGTCTCTGACCTGGAATGTCTGGGTCCAGCAGGTGGTGCAGGCGGCGGTTCTTCTGTCCCTGCTACTGTTGGATATCGGCCTGGCCTGGATGCAGAGAAGCCTTTAGACGGTCACAGTGTGATTGGAGGATCCTTCAACAACAACCAGCTGGAAAAGATGCAAGGAGAGCTCACCGAGATCATCTTCACCTTCAGCTCCATCAATGACACCCTGAAGGGCCTGGAGCACACGGTGCAGAAACACGGCAGCGTCATAACCGACCTGGGTGAGCTCAGAAACGCCGTCTGTCTGCTCTCATATGGAGCCACCAAATACAGCGTGCAATGAGACCCATCTGGGAGCATATATGTATAATAACGAACAACAGCGGAAAACTGTCTATCTAATATATATTTCTTCCAGCCAAGAAAGTATTTTAGATCTTGTTTTGAGACGTATATGCTAAGATAAAGAAGATGATTTCTTGTGTCCCAAGACCAGAAAAATGCAGATGGTTGTTTCAGGAAGGGAATCCGACGTAAAATCTAAGCCAAATCAAACATGCGAATCACAAACATTAAGTCCATACCGGATCAGTCCAGGCTCGGGTTAACAATGACCACCGATGCTGTTGACCCACAGGGTGGAAACTGGACTATTGTTGGTTAAAGGAGGAGTTGGTAGGCAGAAGAGGAATTACCAGTAGTGAGTTTGGATGTTGGGACTATGACAGGTAAAGCTAGAGAGCTGGTGGACATGATGCAGAGAAGGAAGGTGGATATTCTATGTGTTCAGGAGACCAGATGGAAACGTAGCAAGGCTAGAAGCTTAAGAGAAGGATTCATGTTGTTCTACCATGGGGTAGATGGAAGGAGAAATGCAGTAGGAGTTATCTGGAAGGAGGAATTTACTAGGAATGTTCTGGAAGTGAATTGGGTGTCAGATAGGCTGATGAGTCTGAAGCTTGAAATGGAAGGAATAATGATCAATGTTGTTAGTGGTTGTGGCCCACAGGTAGGATGTGAGTTAGAAGACAAGCAGAAATCCTGGAGTGAACTAGAGGATTTGATGCAGGGTATCCTGTGATTGGTTCAGACACTAACGGACATGTTGGTGATGAGGAAGTGATGGGCAGGTTTGGTATCCAGGAACGAAGAAGGACAGATGGTGGTAGACTTTGCAAAAAGGATGGAAATGGATGCTGTAAATACTTCCTTCCAGAAGAGGCAGGAACATAAGGGGACTTATAAGGGTGGAGGTAGGAGCAACCAGGTGGACTACATCTGATGTAGACGTGATCTGAAGGAGATCAGTGGTGGGTGCATAGGATGGTGGTCTGCAGGATGAAACACTGAGAATGTTTGTGATTCACAGTGGGAAATATTTGTACATATTTTTTTTTTTACATGGTTTGGGTGGATTTTGTGTGTTTTGGGGAATTTGTTTCCCTCTGTGAAGCTCCAAGAGAAAAACTGAATTTATGTGGATGAGTCAGGAGGAGGAGCGCAGCAATCAGCGGCTTTGTTACAGGTGTGCAAAACTCGTTAAGCTGCAGATAAAAAGAGGCAGGATAGCAAAGACTGAAGCTACTGGTCGAACACCACGAGCGATTAGCGCGCACAGGGCAGACAGGCAGCGCGAGGCAGATTAGATTAGAAGGGGGGAGATCAGCTGGCGAAGTGGAGCTGCTCGGTGGGAAGAACTTATTCTAAGGCTGTTAGCCGGGAGGAAAACGACCTGCAGTGAGTTTATTAAGTATAACTTAGTCGTCTTATTTACAAGGTAAAGGAATCATATCCTTTTTTTCCAGTTTAAAGCTCTGAAAAGCTCCAAATCTGTGCACACATAAAAGCTGAGCGTGGATTCCAAATCCATACGCACGTTTTATTAAACTCAGGGAAATTATTCTTATACCTCAGAACTATTTTTGCATCTGATCCATGCTGGGCTCCTTGCAGACATGAAGGGAAGACTGAGTGTTTTTATCGTTCTGTTCCCCTCGTCTGTCAAAATTGCGTTGATTGCGCAGAATCCGCTCTCGCACTGAAGCGTGTTCCTGCAGCCATCAGTGTTTGAAGCTGGTGGCTTTTGTTGTTTAAGTCGTTTCAGCAGAGATAAGAAATGAATAACCAGCGGGGCGACATCACAAGTAGAAGGGGGGAAATCTCCCTTCCCCCAGCAAATCACACACTGTTTATGATATATTAGTATAGTAAAATAATGAAAGTACAGTTTACAACATCGTCAACTCCCAATTTGCGGGACATCGCCCAACGCTAGATGGAAAGGATGTGCAACAGGTAAAGGTGATCAAGGATAGGGATGGAAATGTACTGACAGATACCAAGAGTGTGATTGGAAGACGGGAAGAGAAGAAGAGGTGGCTGATGTGGATCACGAAGTTCCTGAGATTAATAAGGATGAAGAGAGGAAAGCTTTGAAGAGGATGAAGATGAGGAAGGTAGTTGGTCCTGATGACATACCTGTGCAAGTATGGAAGTGTTTAAGAGAGGTGGCAGTAGAGTTTATGACTAGGTTCTTCATCAAGACCTTAAAGACTGAGAAGATCCTGAGGAATGGAGGAAAAGTGTTCTAGTGCTGATCTTTAAGAACAAGGGAGATGTACAGAACTGTGGCAACTACAGAGGAAGAAAGTTAATGAGTCGTACAATGAAGCTGTGGGAAAGAGTGGTGGAAGCTAGGCTTTGGTCAGATGTGAGGATTTGTGAGCAGCAGTACGGTTTGATGCCAAGATAGAAGAAAGAAAGCTCCAGAATGGAAACAGCAAACCATTTGGTGTTTATTATTAAGTTAAACACATAATATATCTATAGATATTTTGTAAATTTACTGTAGATTTTGGGTGGAAGACCCAGATGAAAATGTAGAGTCTTCATCTAACTTGTTTTCTTCCATCTATCAACTATTGTTGAATAAGTATTCGTGATGTTTATTAGCAAGAATCTGCCGATACAATACCTATCACGATACAAAGGTGACGATACGATATATCGCAATATGTAGATCTCTAAAATATGTACATAAAACTGGATTTAACTGTAGAACAAGTTTCACAGCATTCCAAACACCCCAACCTGTTTCGTACTTATAACATCCAGTTTTAATACTAGATCTAAACGATCCGCATGGACGAAGAAAGTGAAAACATACTTTTAATTTTACCACAAAAGTTCTTCTCATCATTAATGTTTCTATTCATATTCTTAGAAAGAAAAAATTGATACTCATGACATAAAATATCGTGATATTTTTACAAGAAGACTAATACACACAAAACCAGAATAGCTGGAAGATATTTAGATTAAGACTTTCAATCAGTGCATTAAAATTCAAGTGTTTATTCATGCACATTGTTCGTTAACGTAGACGTGCTCTCAGATTAGTGGCACTGATCTCACACCGTACTGGTTTGCTCCCAGGTCTGCTTCACGTTTCTCCCTCTCTGACCGCTGGCAGGAAACACGAAGGATAAAATCATCTCGGAGATGGACAAGACGCAGCAGGAGGTGACGGAGCACATCCAGGACAGCCAGGAGCGTCTGAATATGTTGGAGCGCGACGTCCGCCGCTTCGAGAATATGGTGGTCGGGGAGATGGGAGACTGCAGGAGGTCCGGAGATGGGCTGGAGAAGAGGCTGTCCAAGCTGGAGGGAGTCTGTGGACGGCTGGACGGCGTCTCTGACTCCATCTCCAAGGTCAAAGAAGGTGAGTCCCACTCCATCATCATAATCCATCCATATTAATGGATGTAAAGTAGGGATGTCCAATATAGTTTTCTACTTTTTTAATAACATGACTTTTACACCATGTCCATAACATTCCTATGGATACTCCCTTCCTGCAAGTCAGATCTGCCTTTTTTCCCGACACCCTTTTGTTGTACTTATACATATTATTGGTGATTGAAGGAAAGGAATCAATCTTCTAAAATAAGGTGAAACTGAGTCCTTAAAGGCGTTTAAGTATTCAATACAGAAAACACGTTCTGACCAGAGCGGAGGGAACATGTCTACCGTATGCTCCCCTCCTAACCTAACCCGTTTTAATCTCTCAGTTCGCCGACCCAGTCTCCGTGTTCGGCTCGTCTTCTTCAATTAAACGCCCGGCTTGGTGAGAAAGCGTCACGTCATCCAGATGGCAAAACGCAGCTCGGTCTCCTTTTTCTTTAAATGTCCAGTGATTCTGACGTCCATCAGACGAAGATGGATAAAATTATCACCAAGTTCTGACATGTTGGTCCAGTAGAATGACAGCGTACGGTCACTAACATAGTTACTATACAAGAGAAGTTATCATTCTAATCTAAAAAACGTCCACATCACTGTGACTCTTGAGATTCCTAAAGCTTGGTTTATGCTTGACTCATATACATTCCGCACGGAAATGAGACGTGCAGAACCGGCCGAGACGTCTTCTAGCAGCGTTTATACTTTTTGCGGCTGGTGCCTGCTGAGAACCAATATTCTCAAAGACTGTAGGGGGCGGCGTAGGGCTCTACAGCATGCAAACAACACTACACCATAGTAGAAATAGTAGTCACTGTCGTTTACAGGATGGCGACACCCGTGAGCTTAAACAAAGCAGAACTTTTATGCTGTTTACTTAGGAAAAAAGACGAAAAAGGAGACTGCCCACTCGTCCATTAAAACAGTTGATGACAGTGATCTCTATCGGCCGAATCATAAAGATGTCTGTATTTACGAACCTCCGGCAATAGGAGCTACTGCCAGTCCACTATGTTTTTCGCATTTTTCTAGGTGCTTGTTGCGGAAATTTCGCTCTCCGCGGTGGCCGTGGTTCCTGAAATGACGTAATTTGGCCGCGTGGAGCCATGCGGGTGCGTCAAGCATAAACAGAGCTTTGGATGTGTGCCAATCAAGGGTACAATCGTATCTGTAGACACAGCAAGCGCTTTCGTCAAAAAAACGACTAACCTTTGTAGCCTCATATCAGTGCCATCTTGAATAAAAATGTTCTTTTTTTTCAGTTCAATTAACTTTTATTTACAGAATGCCAATTCAAAACAAATGTCATCTCCAGGCACTTTACAAGAAAATTAATCTTTAGTCCTCAGGCGTGGAGACGTATCGCGTTGGTAAGACGTATCGCGTCATTTCCTGTTTTGTGACTAACTCGTTTGTAGCAAGTCGGTGTTTCTCTCTCTCTTGAACTGATCTAACTTTCTCTGTCAATAAGTTTTTTCTGAGTTGCTTTAACACACAAACACATTAAAACGTTAATTTTCTTCACGGTTTAGGACTCTTTAAGCGTTTTACTGGGTTAATTACTTTGTTCTTAGGTAAGGTAAGGTACCGCTTGGTTAGCTTAGCTTTACGGCTAGCATGGCTTCGGCAGCTTTCTCTCTTGTCCCTCCATCTCTCTCTACACCTCCTCCTCTTTCCTGCTCTCTCTGTCAGATGTTTAGTTACTCCTCCGCCTCATTTAGTGAAGTTGGTAGGTGTAATAAGTGCAGCATTTTTGTAGCTTTGGAGGCGAGGGTTTCTGAGCTAGAGGCCCGGCTCCGCGCTGTAGAACAGCCAGGCCCAGCAGTAGCTAGCGCGGAGTCAACTAGGACAGGACCTAGCCGTCCTTCAACAGCTCCCGTGCAGCCGGGACCTCAGGCGAGCTGGGTGACGGTTCGTAGGAAGATTAGCGCCAGACCCCAGTCCGCGGCCAACCTCCAGCCCCTTTCTCTGAACAATAGGTTCGCCCCGCTCAGCGACGCACCCGCCGAGCAGGAGAGGCCGATTCTTGTAATTGGCAGCTCCATAGTTAGGAATGTGGCTCCAGAGACACGAAAGACCACCGTCAAATGCCTTCCAGGGGCCAGGGCTGCGGACATTAGGTCCCATCTGAAGCTTTTGGCCAAGGACAAACGGCGGTATAGCAGGATCGTTATCCATGCTGGTGGCAACGACACCCGGCGACGGCAGTCGGAGGTCACTAAAATTAGCGTAGCTTCGGTGTGTAGGGCTGCCAAAAAGATGTCTGACTCTGTAATTTTTTCTGGTCCCCTGCCTGATCGTACTAGCGATGACATGTACAGCCGTATGCTTTCGTTCCACCTTTGGTTGTCAAGGTGGTGTCCAGAAAACGATGTGGGCTACATTGATAACTGGGGGGCCTTCTGGGGAAAACCTGGACTGTTACGTAGAGACGGCATCCATCCCACCGAGGACGGAGCTTCGCTTCTTTCCAGGAACATTGATAGGGTTATCTCTAGTTCCCCAAAGCCGTGACAACCCAGAGTCCAGCTCAGGGAACCCAGAGTCCAGGTCAAGGAACAGGGACTGCCACCCACCCACTACCCTATAGAGATAGTTTCCCGTCCACTACCCAAAACTAATGAATTAAAAGTTAATGCTACTAGAGCAAAGTATAAAAATCTCATAAAGATAAATAAAACTCGGACTGAACATAAAAACAAATCAATTAAATGTGGTTTACTAAACATAAGATCTCTCCCCTCAAAAACACTCTTGGTAAATGACTTAATTTGTGAAAATAATATTGATTTGTTTTGTCTTGCAGAGACATGGTTGCAGGAAGAGGACCATGTCACAATAAATGAGTCAACTCCCCCTAGCTACTTAAACTTTAGTGTCCCTCGAAGTACTGGTCGAGGAGGTGGAGTAGCAACTATCTTTCATTCCGATTTACTAATTAATCTCCAAAAAAATAATAGTTACAGTTCCTTTGAGCATCTAGTTTTTAGCTTTCCTCATACACATAACAAAGCAGTAAAGCCACTTTTGTTTGTGGTCTTATATCGTCCACCAGGACCTTATTCTCAATTTTTAGATCAGATTTCAGATTTTCTATCTGACTTAGTTTTAAACACTGATAAAGTCATTATAGTCGGAGACTTCAATATTCATGTTGATAATGAAAGTGATAGTCTAAATACAGCTTTTAACACTATCCTAGACTCAATAGGCTTTACTCAAAATGTGCAGGGACCAACACATTCTTGTCACCACACTTTAGATCTTGTGCTGACTTATGGCATTGACTGTGAAGAAATAACAGTCTTTCCACATAACCCTATCCTGTCTGATCATTTCCTTATCACTTTTAAACTTACTCTAATGGATCATATCAAACCTGAAAGAAAACTTCATTATACCAGAACGTTATCAGACAACGCTGTAGCAAATTTTAAAGAAGCTCTTCCAACTTTAATTTCCTCAGTTTATAAATGCAGAACAGAAAACAGTGATTTAACTCGTGACCCCTCACAACTTGACATTTTAGTTCATAGCGTTAATTCCTCCCTGCGTCGGGCAATAGACAAAGTTGCCCCCTTGAAAAGGAAGGTGGCTAGCCATAGAAGATTAACTCCCTGGTTTAATTTAGAGCTACGTACCCTAAAGCAGAATGTTAGAAAACTAGAGAGAAAATGGCGCTCCACGCATTTACATGATTCCTTTTTAATATGGAAAAATAGTTTATTGCTATATAAAAAGAGCCTTCACACAGCTAGAACAGCATATTATTCATCTTTAATCGAGGAGAATAAAAATAATCCTAGGTTTCTTTTTAATACAGTTGCCAAACTCACACAGGATCATAGCTCTATCGAGCCAACCATTCCCCAAGCTCTAAGCAGTGACGACTTCATGCAATTCTTTATAAATAAAATAGACTCCATAAAGAATAAGATAATTGGGAACCTTCCCAATATGCTTGCTTCCTCCTTAGTTAATGAGGCAGCCTCAAAAATGGTGGAACCTAATATATGCTTAAACTGCTTTAATGCAGCCGAACTTTGTGATGTACTAAAATTATTAGCTTCATCTAAACCTTCAACTTGCGTTTTAGACCCAATCCCAACTAAACTCTTAAAAGAAGTTTTCCCTCTGATCGCTGCTCCAATTTTAAATATAATGAATCTATCCTTAGTCAATGGATATGTACCACAGGAGTTTAAGATTGCTGTAATTAAACCTCTACTTAAGAAACCCTCTCTTGATCAAAACGACTTAATTAACTATAGACCGATATCTAATCTTCCCTTCTTATCTAAAATTCTTGAGAAAATAGTTGCACACCAGATATGTGAGCATTTAAACAATAATGAGCTGTTTGAGAAGTTTCAGTCAGGCTTTAGAGCTCATCACAGCACTGAAACAGCTCTGGTGAAGGTTACTAATGATATTCTCATAGCCTCAGACAATGGACTGGTGACCATTCTGGTCCTGTTAGATCTCAGTGCTGCCTTTGACACTGTTGACCACAATATTCTCATAGAAAGGCTTCAAAGTGTCGGTATAATAGGAACAGCACTAGGTTGGTTTAAATCTTATTTGTCTAACAGATTTCAGTTTGTTCAGGTAAACAATAGATCTTCCTCAACCTCAATAGTTACTTGCGGAGTACCACAGGGTTCAGTGCTTGGGCCGATTCTCTTTACTATATATATGCTTCCTATTGGTAAAATAATTAGGCAGCATGGGATAAAATTCCATAGTTACGCAGATGATACACAGCTATATCTATCCATAAATCCTGATGAATCCAATCAGTTAGGTAGACTACAGGCATGTCTGGAAGACATAAAAACTTGGATGACTCTAAACTTCTTGCTTCTAAATTCTGATAAAACAGAAGTTGTCGTCTTTGGACCAGAAGCTCTGAAAAAGAAACTACTTAGTCAGCCCCTTCACCTGGACGGCATTAAATTAGCCTCCAGTAATAAAGCAAAAAACCTCGGTGTCATTTTTGACCAAGATATGTCATTTAGAACTCACATTAAAGAAGTCTGTAGGATTTCCTTTTTTCACCTTAGGAATATTGCAAAAATTAGAACCATCCTGTCCAGGACTGATGCTGAAAAACTAGTCCATGCATTTGTTACTTCAAGGCTGGATTACTGTAACTGTCTATTATCAGGTAGTCCACAGAATACAATTAAAAGTCTACAGTTAGTTCAAAATGCTGCTGCTAGGATTCTGATGAATATTAAAAGAAGAGATCACATTTCCCCTGTTTTAGCTTCTCTTCACTGGCTCCCAGTAAAATCTAGAATAGAATTCAAGATCCTCCTTCTGACATATAAAGCCCTTAATAATCTAGCTCCATCATACATAAGAGACCTGATTGTTCCATATGTTCCTAACAGAGACCTTCGCTCTCAGACTGCAGGTTTACTGGTAGTTCCTAGGATTTCTAAAAGTAGAATGGGTGGCAGATCTTTCAGCTATCAGGCTCCCCTCCTATGGAACCGGCTCCCAGGGTTGGTTCGTGAAGCAGACAATTTGTCTATCTTTAAAACTAGGCTAAAAACTTTCCTCTTTGACAAAGCTTACAGTTAGAGATATGTTTATAGGTAGTTAGAGTCAGGTCAGACAGGTAGATAGGAAGAGACAGGTTAATGTTAGTAGTCAGGCAGAGTGTCAAAAGTTAGGAAGAGATAGGAAGAGGTAGAGTAGCTAGGTAGAGATAGATTAATGTAAGCCAGGTAAAGATCCGGAGCCGGTCGCGGCTTACCGCCGCGGAAGAAATGTGCCCCACAGGGGCCAGCCAGCGCCGGAGAGACGGTCCCTCAATGGGATCCTCCCGCACAGTGCGGCCGCCCATTACCTGCCGGGTTGAATCCCCCGGGCAGACTGTGCGGACCCCACCCGTTTATCTCTTAAACGTTTCTCGCCCTCTTCAACTCTGTCCTCTCAGTTCTGTCTATTTTTCCTTAAGATAGTTGTCGACTATCGGTCTCGTGCCGGTATTTAGCCTTAGATGGAGTTTACCACCCACTTTGGGCTGCATTCTCAAACAACCCGACTCCGAGAAGACCCCGGCATGACGGGGGCCGTTACCGGCCCTACACCGTCCACGGGTCAGGAGGACTCAGACAGAGTGTTGGTAGCCAGGTCTCCTAGTAGCTAGGAGACAGGTTAATGTTAGTAGCTATGCTGCTTTAGGCTAGGCTGTTGGAGGACATTATTAGGGTCTGTTCCTACTTTCTCTCCTACTTCTCCCCAACTGCATGATGTGCTGTCAATTCAAGCACTAACCTGTTTTCTATTATAGTAGGTGCTCCGGATTAGCCCTGCTTGACGACCCTGACTAAGATGGCATTGCAGTGACGGAAAATTCTCCACGTCCTGCAACAAACTTCTGCATCAGTTCTATTGCTCTTTCTGTGTCTCTGTTATGTATTCTCCAAGCCACAGACGGTCGCGGCAGATAACCGCTTGTGCTGAGCCTGGTTCTGCCGGAGGTTTCTTCCTGTTAAAAGGGAGTTTTTCCTTCCCACTGTCGCTGCATGCTTGCTCAGTATGAGGGATTGCTGAGAATTCCACGACGCAATCTTCTGTGGTTCTGTAATTTCTACACTTAACATTGTATTGTAATAACTCTTTTTGTAAAGTGCCTTGAGATGACATCTGTTGTGAAATGGCGCTATATAAATAAACTGAATTGAATTGAATTGAATCTCCATACAATTACACAAACATTCCAATCTGGCAAAAGTTTTTATATGTAAGGAATCCCAGCAGATTATGAGTCTATGGATGTGAGGTTGTGCCCGGATCATGCAGACTCCAACCACAGCAATTCCTCAGCAATCCCTAATACTGAGCAAGCATGTAGCGACAGTGGAGAGGAAAAACTCCCCTTTAACAGAAAGAAACCTCCAGCAGAACCAGAACCTGGATCAGTACAAGCGGTCATCTGCCACGACCGTCTGGGGGTCTGAGAAGACAGAGAAGGGACAGCATGGAGGATGCTCGGTGACTTTGAGCATCATCTGGACCAATGTTCCCCATCCAGCAGGGGGCGCAGTAGATGACCAGGGTACCAGCATGGCCCGTCTGTCGTTTGCTAGAGAGAATCTGGATGATCCAGGAGAGGATTGGGAGTCAAAGGTTAAGACTCTGCAGTTTATAGATGTTTTGAGAAATATTGATTTTCGACATAAATTTTCTTATTACGCTTTTCCTAAATTGATGTTTTTAATCAAATGCTATGTTTGGTTTCTTTACTTTTGAATCATGTAAAGCACCTTGAAATGCCTTGTGTTGAAAGCGTGCTGAATAAATAAAATTGCCTTTCTTTACCTTGGCTTGCCTCTCAATCAAACTGTCAAATTATGACAGATCGGATGTATAGTTTTTGATATATTTCTGTTTATTTGGCTAAACTTGCAATATGTTCTGTGGCTTCTGCATTTCTGAGCCAACCATGAACCTTTTTGTAAACCTCTATAAGGGATACCAGTTATCACAAGTTCTTTTTTAGACTATATCACGATGATATCCACCATCCCTAACGTAAAGTAAACCTCTCCTCACTGATGAAGGAACGAATGCTTTTCAGGAGAAACACTCCAGAGTTTTCTGATCCTGGGAATCATAATTTCTAGAGCTGCACTAGATCCTAATCAAAGTTCTCTGCCATGTTCTGCCTGCAGGAAGGGAAGCTTAACCCTAACAGAACCTTCCTTTTTCTGATGTCAGCCTGGCTGGATCAGAACCCTTTGGATCAAATAAGGAACAATGATAGAACCCAGTCTAACGTTCTCCGATCCAGCTTTAGTGGTGGTAGACAGACTGTGTTGGTCTCTGCAGCTCCCGGTCCTTCTGAACGACCAGCTGAGCACAGGTTCTGATTGGAAGACGTTCCACCATGCAGAGTCCGACTTTAACGTGCTTGTTTGGTTTTTTCCTGCAGGACTCAATCATCACGTGTCGGGTTTGTGGACTCATGTCTCCGGTCTGAACCGATCCGTCATCCAACATAGAGGAATCCTGGACTTCATCCAGACGAGCCAGGAGGACGTCCAGAGCAGGATGAAGAACCTGAACTCCACCCTAAACCGGGTCCTGAAAGACCTGCAGAGTGATCGGGCTGGTGAGCTCCTCCATCCCTGCTGGGTCCGGTCAGATGGTTCTGGTCTCTGATCGGACCTGATATGGGATAATTCCACAGAGATGTAGATAAGGATACGGATGATTCAGTCTCCATTGGGGTTTTAACGTATTTATTTAGATGGAACAGAACCAAAGGTCTCTTCCTGTTAGAGCAAAAACCGTATCTTCGTTTACCCCGATCACATCAGAGTCAGATTAATCCTTCTAAATTTTTTTATTTTTTTTTCTAAATATCCTTACAGTATTTTATTCTTTAGCAGAGGAAATCTCCAAAACATATTCATCATTACTAATTTTGTTGCTTCAAAGTTCCCCAAGCTGTGGCTTGTGTGTTGGAAACGGATGGTTCTTATCAGATTTTTTTCCCCCAATTTAGTGTGATCAATGCTTTATATAAAGATCTGCTCAGCAGGTGAAGTACTACAGCTAAAGCCTGACAGTATGGTTCCCCACATCCCCATTCTCATTTTTGTTGTTTAATCTTTGATATTAATTCACCCTATTTAAATTTTAATTCTGGTTGAGTTAAGTTAGATCCCAGCCTCTGCAGTATGGTTAACCTCGTATTTCGCTATGGCTTTTTTGGGTTAGTTATTTTGTCTCATAGTTTATTCCATCGTATCTTTTAGTAAATTGCGCAACTAACTCTCTCTGTATTCTAGTTTGGTCTGGTCTGATTAGCCAGCATTTTAAGGCTATTTTATTCTTACTGCTCAGTCTGTCTTTTTCTGTTTAAAGACGGCTATCAGGTGGAGACATCCTACCCAGCATGCATCAGTATCCACAACCAGTACAACTCCAAAACAGTCCTCTGGTTTTTGGCCCCACGTTGGGCGCCAAACTGATATGGGATAATTCAGTAGAGATGTAGATAAGGATAAGAATGATTCAGTCTCCGTTGGAGCTTTAACATATTAAATGGAACAGAGCCGAAGGTAAATAAATTAATTAATCGCACAATAGATAAAAATGAACACGATAATTTTTCCGGCCTCAATATATCACCATATGTATGGGTATATTTTTTTTCCTCGTTTCCAACCACGCTGGATGACAAGAGGGTTCACTCTGTGCATCGTTCTCAGCACCTGGATGCAGGGAGTAAAGAATCTTGTCAGTCATTTAGGATCTTTGTATCTCTGGGAGGAAGCAGAGCCGTAAGCGGCAAGTTAGCCTCGTGAGAAGAATGGAGAACCTGCATTCAGACCGCAGGCTTTGTCAGCATCAAACAACGCTCATAAGGCGACTAGTTAGACGCATAAACACAGCAGATACGTTTTTAAGCTGAAGCTAGCAAAGCTCGTAGGCGGGCCTTTCTCTGCTGGATGTTTCAAACACTCGCGGATCGTGGTTGGCTAGGCAGCGTCACTACAGTGAGACGCTCTGATTGGTTGCCGTGCTGCGTCTACAGCGTTAGGACCGTCAAAAGTTCAACTAGCTGAACTTCGGCGTTGCTAACTTTATGAGCTTTGAAGCTTGAAAAGTTGACGGAGCCAACGTGGTCTGTTAAGACATCTGCTTACATGAAGTATTTACGTTGTTAACGCTACATCTTTTAACTGGATTTGCAGTGTTACATGTTAAGGTTAAGAATGCAAGGAAGGTTAAAAAATTTACATCTCTATTATTATTAATATTATTATTATTACTGAAGTGCAGTTTTGGTTGTTGACACTGGATAGGCCATTGTATTTATTGTTTTAGGAGAGACAGGATCTATTTTATTGTTTTTGGTGCAACCCTTTCTAACAGAGACGGAGTCCTTTTTTATTTTCATTTTCATGGTTTTTGTTTCTATTATTTAAAAGTTCTGGTACTGGACAATCCAATATTAAATAATGGTTTAATTGTTGCATTTTAGAAGGTTTACTTGCATTATTATGATATATTAACATTTCATAAGTGGTTATTTTGGTCTGGATGATCTCGACAATAATATGGTTTATCGTCAATAATTTGTGGGACAATATATCGTCCAGAAAAAATTTGTTATCGCCCCAGGCCTAGCCAAAGGTCTCTCCCATAGCGTCTGCCCATGTGTGTTTTATCAGAACCGTACTAGCTAAAACAAAAGCACAGCTCAGTCCTTCAACTACATCAGTGTGGGCAAAAGGTCAAGTCAGTCGTCAGCATTATGGAACATTCCCTGGCTGCTTTTACAATTAACTACTAGTCACTAAACAGAGCTAATTGTGAAATTATTTTCCCAACACAGACCAGTTAGCTCCTCCATCCCTGCTGGGTCGGGTCAGAAGGTTCTGGTCTCCTCCTCAGTGAAGCTCACTCGCTCATCCAGACCAGAATCTCAGTTTAAAAGTTTCCGTTATGAATGGTTTATTTTAAAGCAGAGATGTCGCCTTTCTCTGTCTGTTGTTTTACAGACCTTTAATCCAATTAACACCAACCAGTGATTCCAATAACATCCCAGCAGTAGTCTGAGCAGGACTTTCTCTCTGGGCTCTACGGCGGCCGGTTAGACAGAACTACTGCAGAGAAGTTTCCACAGACTACAGCTGGGATGTTATTGAAACCACGGCACAGATTTTTGTTTTTGCATGATGAATTGCATTGCCGTAGCCTCTCAACTATTTTTAGCCAGAGTTTGTTGTACCGCCTGAATGGAGCAGCAGAAAAAGGAAACTTTCGTTTTATTTATGATTTTAACTTTTTGTCAGATTTATGCAGCTGAAAATGTTTCTGGTTCCTCTGTGATGTTTTTAAAAATCAACACCTTCCTGATTGTTTACGCTGCATCATCCCCCAGGACCTCCAGTAGAGAAGGGCCTCATCGGGCTGCCGGGCCCCCGGGGCCCCCCTGGACCTCCTGGACGTAAAGGAGATACCGGCTCCCGAGGTCCTGCAGGTGGGAAACAGCTTCTTCTGCTCTGTAAATAAATAAGATTTTAGCCTCCATCAGGTTGAACCTCAGGGATCAGTCCTCTGCTTCTTTCTCTTCTCCATCCTAATCACATTTATATCAGCATTCGTTTGGTCTTAATGAGCTCTTAATTGGTATATAATATAATATTCAACTTTTAATCTCTATTATTATTTTATTTCTGATATTCTAACTAGAGATGCACTACTACTGATACTGGTTTCGGGCCGATACCATTATAAAGTATTCACTAAAGCTAGCCACTATGATGAAACCTTAACTAATTTGTGGAAACTCTGCAATAAATTCACAGAAATCGGTGTCGTTTCGGTCTGAAAAAAAGTGGTATCGCTGCATCCCTAATTGTAAATAAAACGTTAGATTAATTTTCTGAATAAAATAAGTCTAGAATAAGATTTCTTGAATAAATTATTAAAAGATTAGTTTAAAGATAATTCATAAATGTTGATGTAATGATTCAAGGTTTGCTGCAGAGTTCTTGTTCTTCTCTGACATTTTTCCTCCTGTTTTGGTCTTTTTCAGGTCCAAAAGGTGAACCGGGTACGTTCTGCTGGATCTGGACTCTTCCGGCTCGTTCAGCCAGCCGTCCTCATGTTCTCCGCTTGTCTCTGGATGTCCTCAGGTCTTCCTGGAGTGGACGCCCACAGACCCAGGCTGTCGTTCTCCGCTGGCCTCACCGACCCGAAGGAAACAGCGGGGACCGTCGTCTTCAACAGAGTCTTCGTCAACGAGGGAAACTTCTACAACCCCGCGACAGGTGAGCGGGCCGCCGGGGGTTCTGGCCCTCCGCCGAATCCGACCGGAGGTTCTGACCCGGGGTAAATCTGTCCTCCTTCGCAGGAATGTTCACCGCTCCCGTGAACGGACACTACTACTTCAGCGCCGTCCTGACGGGACAGAAGAACGAGAAGGTGGAGGCGGTTCTGGCCCAGTCCAACTACAGCATGACGCGGGCTGACTCCGGAGGCTACCAGCCCGAGGACCTGGAGGCCAAGCCGGTGGCCGACTCCCGGGTCAGCTCGGGCTCTCTGGCCGTCTTCAGCATCATTCTGCCTCTGCAGCGCGGCGACACGGTGTGCGTCGACCTGGTGAGGGGGAGGTTACCCCACTCTGTGGAGCCGCTCTCCATCTTCAACGGCGTGCTGCTGTACGAAGAGCTGTGAGCTCCTCCATGGTGGCGAGGGGGTCAGCGAGCGACGCGGAGGAAGCCCTAACGTTCCCTTCAACCCCTATGTTCGACCAGCAGTGGGTGGCGTTATCTGCAGTCTGTCCAATCAGCAGAAATCATGCCAAGCAACGTAATGTTATACATTTATGTCAAATAATATCCAAGAGCTGAGATGAAGGTGGGATCGTTGGCCAGACGGTGGCGCTGCGGAGCTACAGGAACCAAAGGAGGCATCGTAGGTGTGCCGCTGCACGCTGAGCAAGACAAGCTCCTCCTCCCGACCCTGTCACCAAGACAACCCCCGGGACCACGCCTTCTCCGCAGCCTCAGCCGATTATAGGGATTATCCGTACGCCGAGCACGACGTCGCACCATAAAAACCCAACGAGAAAACGATCAAGAACCCAAAAACGAACAGAACCTTCAGAACCACAGCTTTGGGCTCAGCGATAGTTCCAGGAAGAAAATGTTTCATAAGATTAAAGATGGGACCGGTTTGGTTCCTGATAAACAGCTCCCGGTGTCGATCTGGTTCCTGTCCTGCCAGGCATTCTGGGAGATTGTCCTGTTGGTCCAAACACGAGGAAATGAGGGGGATCTGGTTCTTAGTAGTGCATGTGTTCTGGGGTCCATGTACGCCGGGTTCTGCTCGGTGAGATGATTATTTAAGGTCAAGGTCCGGTTTTATTTTTACAGAACATTTACAACAGCAACACCGTCCAAAGTCCTTCACAGGGTAGAACACGGTAAAAATAAAATATTAGAATGACACAGAACGGAAAAATGTAGGTCACATTTTTATAAAAACCAGTTCATAAAAGTCTTCAGCAATGTTTTAAAAGAGTCCTAATATTAAAGCCTTGAGATACAAAATTACCAAAAAAGACAATCTGTATTTGATGATCATTTAATTTAGGGGGATTTAGGGCCAACCACTAAAGTCCATCAGACATTTTAGTTATAAATCTACGGAATCTGATCCTGCTTTTGTGGGTCATTAACTAAACAATGAAAAGAGATGTTATAAATAAGGAAAATAGACCACAAAGGTGATTTGTACAACGCAAACTGTGTGGGACCGAGAAAAGAACCCTGGGGCATGCCACATTTAAAGTGCAGATTGCAGGTTAGGGCCAACTTTAAAGCATTATTCAGGAACAGTTTTTAAATAGAAATGTACTAATATATACATCCATCCATCCATTTTCTGAACCGTTTGTTCCTCCAGGGGTCGCGGAGGGGCTGGTGCCTATCTCCAGCTGTCAACAGGAGAGAGGCGGGGTACACCCTGGACAGGTCGCCAGTCCATCACAGCTAACATATACATTATTTTTGTTTTTAGACGTGGTGGGAGGGGAAACCTAACAGCTCGATCAATAGAAAACTATGGATTTTAATGCCGTCTTTGACAGATTAAATTTAAAATATTTACAACTGCACAAATGATGGACCACAACCATACAGTTATGATCATACTGCCCCAGATCTCACAGAGAGACAAGGGGAAGCATTAAAGACCAAATCAAACCAATGCTAGCCGATGCTAATGCTACTAGCCTCTATGCTACAAGCTAGCTTTACCGTTTCTTTTACAACTCACATATCAAGTTGATTCTAATCTTTGATAGCAATCTTTCAACAAAGTTGGTCATTAGCAGATGTTAGACGACAGGAGTACCAAAGCAGAGATCCCGTCTGCGTAGATCTGAGCTTCCGATCGATCCGGTCATGTCTCCCAGCCGGCTGATGCAGTTAGAAGCGGAGATAGCACCGCAGCAATCCGGATGGTGCGACTCTAGCTAGCTGGTACTCTGCTTCGCTGCTATTTTAATCCTCTGATATGAAGTGAGCGCCACAAACAACTGCGTTCTTCGTAGCAGAAGAAGAGGTGAAATCCCGTCTTTTAACCGGCACAAAACTGACCTATGCACAGAAGATGGCACTGTTTTTATTTTGATCTGGAAAGTTGTAGACTGGACGTCCTAACTGCTGGCAAATTCTAAGCTAGTGAACCTACTGGCTACTGATAAAGACAGCGCTCTACCCGATAACTACCTACCTGCTACACTGAAATGAGGCTAGAAGCTAACTCCATCCTGTTACATCACAGGTCCAGATGATAAAGCTTTTCTTTTTTATTTGTGGCGGTATGTATTGAGAAAAGAAAATTACCTTGATAAAAGTTGAAAGTATGAATTCTTGGACATTATATATACATTTTAGGACATTTTTAATCTGCAATAAGCACTTTAAGACAAGTGTTTTCTGAGCTGTGGAGGCCCATTTTTCCATAGAACGATTTATCAGACAAGTAAAAGTGAAACCACTGAGGAACAGGACAAGCATTTCAACTGTAACACGAAGATCGTGATCGACCGTATCAAAGGCTGCTGTCAAGTCTAGAAAAAGTAGGGTAGAAAGTAGGCCATGCTATTAGTTTCGCTTTTAGTTTAAAGCATCAAGCATCCTGAGGTGAGTGTAGCACCTAATTAATGATATTGCTGTAAGCAAATTATTGGCCTTTAGCTTTTTTAATTGGCTTTTGGGTCAAAGGCTACATGTGTTACTTGGATAAGGAGACACGCAGAGGTAGATGTTGCTCTTATTTAAAGATTGGATGTGGAACATATGCACGATAGTGACATCTAGTGTATCTAGGTTGTAGTTTCAACAATAAAAAACATAATTCCAGCTGTTGGGTTACCAGGTTTGCTGCCGATACGCCCAGTGACCAACCTCAGCTGTGTCCAGTGAGGAATGTATCCTCGAGTTTAGCTAACGTTAACATAGTTACCTAGCTAGTTAGCTTACCGATCCAGGAGAAAAGTCTACGTTTCTGTGTGTGTTTGATGGTGTAGAAATGTTTTATGTGGGTCCATCTAGTGTAGGCTTCACCTAAAACTACTCTAGTTTCTGTTAGCTAACTAGTTAAGTTAGCTAGTGAGTTAGCTTACCGATCCAGGAGGAAAGTCTCCATTTCTGTGTGTGTTTGATGGTGTAGAAATGTTTTATGTGGGATCATCTAGTGTATCTATCCATCTAGTTTCTGTTCTTCTGCGGGCATTCCTCTCCTGAGACGGATAACAATATCTCTGGGGCTCTGAAGCAGCTGCTGGACTTGCTGACTCCAACATTCTTCCCAGTACCAGCCAAGCTGTGCCGACCATATAGTTAGATCATAGAGACCGTATCTGTTAACCTGCAATGGCGCCCACTACTGGCTGGTAGATGGAAACATATTGCATATTACATTGTATTTTAATTCAAATATAACTTTTTAAGGAGATGTGCTTTCATACTGCACCCCTCTAAACGCCCCGTGAATGTATTTTTTATGTAGTTTTTTTATGAAAATGTTCCACATTCAACCTTTAATTACATTAAAATGGTTTTGCAAACTCTTGAGAACATAAATCGTTGAATATTGGGGTAAAAACACTGAAAACAACATTCAAACAGTTGCTATACTCCTAGTTAAGTTACCATTAATGATGTACGGGTGACAGTGGCTCAGTGGGTAGACTAGATTGCTATTATCAGAGGGTTGTAGGTTTAAATCCAGCTTCAGCTTGTCAGCTATGCACTTAAGCCCAGGTTGCCACCCATATCACTGCATAAATGTGTTCCCCTTTAAATAAGAGCTTTGGGTTATCAGTATGAAGAATTAGTAGTTGAGCAGACTCTAAAAAAATAAGGCAACCAGCTGCAGAGCATTTCTGAGTGAAAACTATTTGTCTCAACTTTATAGTTTCAACCTAACAACATCAGTTGTATCAGCTCAAAGACCAAAATTTCTTCAGTTTTTAACCTCTTTATTTAGGTTCACACGATGTAAATGCATTAGTTGAGTTTACCCAACAAAGCTTCGCCTTATTTTTTAAGTTCAGTCAACTTTTCTTTTTTTTATAGCGTGCACAGAACTAATGCGGTCATGCCGACAGATTAAAATTTAACTCAGATACGGTTATTAAACCACGCAGCAGGAACTCATCCAACAGTATGGAGCTGGTCACTTTCTGCAGCTGAACCACCGCTTTGTGTCAGTAGCTGGAAAAACAAGAGGAAATATTCCATCCATGTAGAACGTCCTTTAAAAAAATGTAAAGTCTTATTTGAATAACTTGTGAACCTGTAGTTTACTCAAAGCAGCCTAACTCATACTGTAATCAAATGTTAAATAACTTTCCGTAACCTGGCCTAACGTAGAGTGGCTATGTGAGCAGCTTTCTGCTGGAGGATGAAGGATTGAGTTTAAGCTGTGACCTGATGATGAAAACAGACATATTCACTATAATCGTCCTTATCGTTATCAAGTGATGCTTCCTGTAAACAGAAAGTGAAGGACAGTTTTCTGCTTTCTGGAGAAAAAAACTGCCTTTGGAGTATCTTATAGCATGAAACGTCTCTGCTGTTATCATGTGATGATGAACTCTTGTGTATTATTTGACCTGAAGCGACATGAAGTTCATGCTTTCTTCACTCAGGATTGTACAGTCCATCATGTTCTGTGTTCTGTACCAACAATCTTTAAAGCTTTAAAATGTTTCTGACACTGACAATTTGTTTGTTAAAAATGATCAATAAAGCTATGATTAACTAGTTTTGGTTTATGTTTTTAAAGAAATGCACAATTTTGTCTCAGATTTCAGACATTAAGCCAGAACCCTGATGGTAAACCAGCTGGTTAGCAGGTACCTACGTAGACTGATATGCAGGTGAAATAACACTGCTACCCGGTTATGGAGAGTAAATTAGTATTTCACATATTATAGCATAAACGTGTAAACATCCTACGGCAAAAAGCTTCTCATCTCTTCACATCAAACTCTATCATAATATATCAGTAAAATGTGATACTCTAAAGAAAAAGTGTTACAAGTATGCTGTTAATTCTCTATTTTAGTGTATGTTAATGTGTTGGGATCAAAAATGTTTAAGATATTCCAATAAAGTTACACAGGGAAAACTTAAAATAAATAGAATATGGTGCAAGAGTTCATTTATTTCAATAACTCAACTTAAAAGGTGAAAATAATATATGATACAGACTGATTACATGCAAACTGAGACATTTCATGTACAATTTTCATGATAATGGTTTACATCTTATGACAGCCCCAAATTCAAAATGTTAGATAATTAGAATATTGTGACAAGGTTCAATATTTCTCTACACTCTAATCAGCTAATTCATCTTAAACACATGGAAATGTTTCCGGATACTTTAAATGTCCGGTTCAGTCAGAATCCAAATCACAGGGAAGACTGCAGACCCGACAGTTGGGCAGAAGAACCATGACAGAGCCGCTCCATGAGGAGGGAAAGCCTCTAAAGGTCACTGGATGTTCCCAAAGTTGTCAATGGGGACGGTTACAGAAACATGTTATTGATTAATAACCTATTAGTAAATACATCTAGGGTATATGGCATAATAAAAGATCCTTAGATGTCGGTAAACAGGCCTTTCTCCGTGTTTCCTCTAGCTGCAGTCAGAAATGTTTTGAATTAATCCTGTAAAAGGGGTGTCAAAACTTTTTCTTTCATGGGTAAATATAGTCAAGTCAAAAGCAATCGAGCCAAAAAAAAAACATTTTTTTTTTTTTTACATACTTAACAATAAACAAAATATTTAGTACCTAAATTCACTGAAGAAGTCAGACTTGTTGGAAAGGGATGTGTAAATTACTTTACATAAGAAACTTAAAATGAGTATTGCAGGTTTGCGTTATTAGGATACATTTTGCACTGTTTTTAAGTCTCAATAAGAAAAAAATCGAATAAAAATAGAAACAATAAAAAGAGGATTTAGGTCACTCTTTTAAAAACTCTTGCTGTATTTAGGCACTTCATTTACATTTTTTAGATATTTTATGCAGCAAAGTCTGACTGACTAAAAAATCAATGGACAGATGTGGAAAGTTATGTGGGACCAAAACTGACATAACTAAAAATAAAAGCAGAAATATATTGTTATTCCTTCTCCTTATGTGTTAATTTTTCCAAAGAAATTCCTTCCAAAGAAACATGTTTTATTTTACCTTATTCTTATACGTGCAATTTTGTTGGGGAAAAAATCCTCAGAGCAGAGGAGAAATTACCTTCTGATTTGTCTCTAGTAAGAAAAAACATTTTGGCATTAAAAAGTGAAATGTTGCATTGAGTATCTAGTTTGAGCTGCTTTGCTTTTACCCTTTCTTTTGCTTCTTTTTAGTTTTGTTACGTCTTACTGCAACAAAAATGAGAATCTATTCAATATTTCTTTGATTTGTTGTGAATCAGAATGATTGAAAAGCATTCAGTTACAAAAAAACACTCAAACACATTCTTCATCCTTGTCATTTTTATTTAGAGCTTTGTTAAATGTGTTCAGCTTAATCTTTTTATTAATTTTCTTTCTGATAAACAGGAAGAATTATAAGTCAGATGCTGAGTTTTTGTCTCACTTCTAAACCAGCAAACAAGTCGAAGCAAGAAGGACACCAAGACTCCAGGTGAAGTCTGAAGAACAAAGAGTCAGAAGTCAGACATTTATATGAACTTTCTGGTTTCTGTTCAAAAGTTTTAGTGCAGCCCAGATTTCTTCCAACAAAACAGATTATTATTTTTCCTGTTTTTTAAAATGTTATGCATCTTAAAAGGGAATATTCATGAAGAAAAGTTATACTATTGATACATAATAGTCTGGTCTCCACATGAACGTACCTGCCTGAATCCCTCTACCTGTTGGTGCTGAAGTAACGGACTCTAGAAGAGAAACAACAGACTCAGAGAAATGAACATCAATGAGGACTCTGTGTTCAGCTGATTTTATTCTTGTAACAAAGAACGTTAAAAATTAAAACCCAGAACAAAAAAACACGTTTATGTTCATTTATTAGCTAGATCATATGTAATAAAGCAGGAAGTGCACGCAGAAAACCACAGCAGTATTATAAATAAAAGGAATCAGAAGTTGATTTTTGGCTTTAAAGATCAAACTAAAAGCAGTTGGTGTTGTTTCATGGCGTAGCAGTGGAGCGGGCGCGTCGTGTACGAAAAGCTATCAGTCCTGGATGTAGCTGTCCAGGGTTTGATTCCTGTTCTCAGGATCTTTGCTCCGTGTCTTTTCGCTATCCTTGCTGCTAACTGTTAATTCAAAGCTACTATGAGCTACAAAAGCTTAATAATGAATAAACAGTAACTAAACGCTGAACTGTTTGATATAGACTCACTGAAAACATTTAACCTACACACTTGTGTCTACATACTCTTGAATGTACGTAGACATTTGGCAAATAACAGCATTTCCCCCCAAAACTGTCATATCTGTCCTTTTCTATAACCAACCATTTATTAGCGAGTTATAGCAACTATTTATTATTATTACACATCACTGTAGCAGTCCGGATTCTTGGTTTCATTCAGGGCTCCGTAATTTAAAGCAAAATCAATTGTATTTTTTAAGAAAAAGGCACTTAAAACTTCCTCACAGCTAGAAGGGCTTATTAATCAGATAGATAGATAGATAGATAGATAGACAGACAGACAGACAGACAGACAGACAGACAGACACTTCCTGACCATTTTATAAAAACGGTTCTCCTCTCTGGCTGTCATGCAGTTTCTCCAGCACACGACAGACTGATCAAATTTATGAAGCATTTCACTGCTGACCTCAAAGGATTGGAGCTTCCTTAGAAAGAAAAATCTGCTCTATCCTTTCCTGTATGCCGCCTGTCCATGCACCAACCAGTCCAGTTTGTGGTCCAGATAAACTCCTAGATATTTGTAACTTCCGTCTTCTTTTCCGGCTCTCGGCGAGGACGGACGCTGTTTTCTCTCCCTCCCCTTGTGTCTAATCCCACAGCTCTCTCTGTCTCCTGTGCCTTCTGTCTGGAGCATCTTTTTGCATTTTTATCCAACCCAAACCAAACAAGCTGAAAGATGGAAATGGTCAGCTGGTCTCTGAATGCAATTGATAAAATCTACTTAACTTTAGGAAACACCGGAAAAGGACATCCGGTTTGTATGGAAGATATCTGGCTATTTGGATTCAAGGTGATCGGGTTTCTGCTGGTTGGAATAGGCATTTACTGGATCTGCCGCCAAATGGAGCAACAAATACCGAAACTGGAGACTGTACTGAAAGCGATTGGAAGGCTGAAGGAGGAGTCTGAAGCACTGATTCCTGCTGATGGAAGTCAGAACCATATGCTTGGTGAACTGGAGCGTAGGCAAGACGCTGCAAGAGGCGATCTGGCTGGTGCAACTGTAAATTAATGGATCTGGAACATTAATTTGGTGGAATTAGGATTAAAAAAGGGACTGCTGCGGACGGACTGAAAGGACAGAGGAAAACTGCTCTTCCTGCTAACCATAACAATTAGTATTTAGGCTCCCATGATGACCTTCAACTGGTCCACAATCAAATGCCCGTGAGAGGAATGTAAACAGTCTCCTCCGCGTCCGGCTGCATCTACTGACGCACACACTGACATGTGACACAGACGCACACATGGTCCCGCTGCACCCGTGTATTGTCAATGTCTGAATATGTGCTTAAATGTTTAAGGTGTGATCTTTTTTCTATTTCCTTTCTTTTGACTCTGGACTAAGGAATCAGAATACAGATGAGCGTTTTTTCCCCCCACCATGGACCCTCGCTGACCTCGTGTTTCTTATCTGCATACATGGGAGCGCCATTCTATGGCTGCAAGCCCTTCAGTAACCTGGATCTGTTGGTATTGTGTGTTTGTCATGATCTCGGACAGGTTGTACTTTAAACTGAATTTCCCCTCGTGGGATCAATAAAGTATTTTTGATTTTTGACTGATTGAACTCTGCACCATCTCAGTGCCTACACCTTCTATTACCAGGGTGAGTAAAAAAAACAACATAAAAATAGCTAAAAAATAAGGTCCAGGTTGGAAAAAAACTGAATTCCCCTTTAAACCCAGAGATTTAAAGGTGCCATTTATTTGCTTAGTGGTCACATGCGCTTCTCTAACTTTTCATGGCATCTCAACCCCCAGGTGATGGGAACAGATTGCTTAGTTCTGGTTCTGCTGGATCTTTCTCTTTTGCCCACGATGAAGGAAAGGTTGAAGCAAACATTCAAAGCAATCACAGTATTACTATTTTGATTTTTAAACGTTATCATCCATAAAGCTAAAGTATTTTTGAGTTAATAATGTTAACCTCACTTTTGTAGAGGCCTGTGTGAATGACTAATCTTCTAATCTAATATTCAAATCAAAATTTATGTATAGAGCACTTTTATTACAAACATTGCACCTCACATTACTTCCCAGATTAAAAAAGACGTCCGTACACAGTTGTATGATATATATTAGATCTCTTCTGCCACACCCACCTGCCATCATGGCCAGATCAATGCTGAAGTCAGACGACTCGTGGGGTTTCCCCACAGAACAGACATGAGTACCGAGGTCTCTGGTCTGGACCTGCTGGATGCTGAGCTTTATGCTGCCGGGTCGGTAGTTCATGGTGTAGCCGGCGCTGCAGTTCTGGTAGTTTCTGTGCTTGATGTAGTGACACAGCAGCTTTTTGTGGGGGCTCGTCCACCGCATGGTGAGCTGCTCTATGTTCGTCTGGTCCTCGTAGTCGTACAGACAGGGCAAAGCAGCACCCTGACCGGGCTGACAGAACACCTTCACGGCGCCGCCTGGAGACACAGAGCAATCAGAACCGTCCTGCCTTGGGGCCCTGTTTGGAAAGTTACACAAACGAAAGCTAACAGCAATAATTTGGGTTATTTAGTGTTGGAAGCAATTTTCCCTGGAATGAACCTAGCAGACTGCATTTCCCAGCATGCCTAGCTGTGGTCCCAAAAGCTCTCCCACAGGGACGGCTTGTGGCTACGTCATCATATCTGCTTCCGTGTCCAAACCAAATCGGTAGTGCGATGGGGCCGTGTTGTGTTGCAATAACACAAATTATGCCAATAAAACAATATTTTACTACAGCTTTCCACCAGAGCAGAACAAGAAGAGAAGATGGCTTAAACTAATTCACTAAACTGGGTGTCTAATCATGAAAAATCAGAATCAGGGGTCAGAATGATATCAGCTTGGAATGAAACTGAAAAGAAATGTTGACACTGAAAGTAAAATTTGTCATTGAAAAATATGATTGTAGCTGAAAATTTTAATTTTGAAAATGTCTGTATTCAGAGTGAAATAAAAATTGAAAGTGATTTTTTTAAAATTAAACTTAAAATATATACAATAAAAAAATTAACTCACAATCAAGTTTTCACACTTTAATCTTTTTTTTTTTTTTTTTGCTGCTTCATCTCCTGATACTAATTTCACTTCGTAAGCATGAGGGGCGGAGCCAGTACTAGCTGTCAGTGAGTCGGTCATTTTATTCTAAAATGTCCACATACTCCAGCAAAATCCAATACTATAACGTTCTGTAATGCTTATTCTGATTAAACTTTTAAATTAATTACTGTTTGCTTTCTTTCTCCAGGTTTAAATACACAAAATGGAATCATTGAGACCTGACTGAAATAGTGGTGTAGTGGTTTCAGACATTTCCTTCTAATTCTGATGATATGAGTTCAAAACCACCTGTCAGTTCTGCTTTATTTGTAATAAATTTTATTTTTTTCCTTGTACACAAGTGCACTTTTTGTTATTTTTCTCATATTTTTTATACTGAGAAAAAGTTATTATATTAAGTAAAGCAAACTTAAGCACGAGGAAGATTAAAGATAATGCTCATGGAGCTCGTAAAGCTAAAAGTTTGTGCAGACTGAAGGATCAGGACACTTAAAACGACTTAAAAATACATTTACAGATGGAATCAAACCCATGAAACCAGGTCTACAAAACAATGTCTCAAAGCATTAGACTAGATTTCAATCAGGTTTCAAAAGCTCCATTTTGTAAATCACAACCTGAAGAAAAGAAGCAACGGGTTTTTATTTAAAATGATCTCGTTGACAGGTAAAAGCTAGTACACGCAGCTCTGAAGCTCCGCCCCTCATGCATGTGTACGACGTGAAATGAGTATCAGCTGAATGAAGCAGCACAGAAAATAAAGGTTATAGTGTGAAAACTTGATTGGGAGTTAATTGTTTTAATCCATATATTTTGAGTTTCATAAAAAATCATTGGCACTGAAAATAAAATTTGGCATTGAAAAATATAATTGTAACTGAAAATCTTAATTTTGAATCTGAAATAAATGTATTGAAATTTTTGTTTTGAAAGTGAAATAAAAATTGATATATTTCTTTTCACTTTCATTCCAAGCTGATATCGTTCTGACCCCATAGCAATACATTTAAAGTGTAACTGAACCCCATGAAAAAGCATCATCCCACCTCCAGGCAAAATTTTAAAAATTCTACCAAAGTGGGCGGGATCAGGAGGTGAGGAGGGGCGTGGCCAAGTGTGGAGCATGAGCGGGGAGGCGGGAAGAGTTGGGGGGGTTGCAGACGTAGCGACGTTGTTGCTATTTCTAACGATATTTCAAACCCCCTTAACAAAATTTTTTTCCAAAAGGTGCCTAGCGTCAAATCTAGCCACATTTCTGACCACCCTCAACTACTTTCTGAGAAACTTTGTTCTTGATGTTCCCTGCAGATTAGAGACCTGACTTACTCTGTTCTGAACCTTTCTGCAGGGGAATGATCTGCACAACCGCAGACAGCATGATCACACATCATAAACCTCTCGGTTCATTCAAAGCCAGTCTAGGAAATCCGTCCCCCTCCAATCAGTCTCATGGGGAGCCTAAGCTCCGCTCTTCTACTTCCTGTCCATTGGTCCCCGACTGTCAGAAAAAATGAATGAGAGTAAATGTAGCGATAAAAGTTATTTTCTGATCCAGTTTGAAATGCGCAGTGGATCGAACATATGATGTCTGTGAATTTTAAAAACTAATTTTGATGCAGAGAAAACACTGATTTTCGACCATAGGGAAAAGTTACTTTAGGTTTTGTGTGAAAACGTTTAGCGGACTACAACTGCAGAAGAAGAAGGAGAGCGAGCGTCGTAGCCTACAGGATGAAGAGAGGAGCATTAAACACGGAGAAAAATGTGCAAAGTAGCAGCTATGTCGGGGATAAAGCAGTCGTGGAGTGAGAGCCAGCATGGAGGAGAAGCTCTACAAGGTCTAGGTGAGTGTTTTACGTGCTATAGCTAGTGCTAGTTCCTGTTAGCCAAATGGCGTCATATATGCGACTTCTGACTTCTAATTTGTAGGCATTTTAAATGTGAATTTTCACAACCCAAAAAATCCCAAATCACTGAACAAACACAGTAGAAATTTATATCATTAGTTATTATTTAGATCGAAGTACAACATATGTGTGATTCAGGACGTAAGACAAAGCGGATCAGAAAATAACTTTTATCGCACCATTGACTTCCATTCATTATTTTTTTGGCCAGGGGACCCATGGGCCGACAGGAAGGGGAGGAGCTTATGCTCCCCATTGTAACGAAATTTCGTTGCACTTCCACCAGAGTTCCACTGGGGGCGATCTCCATTAGTGAAAGATGAATGTGAGTCCATGGAGCTAGACGCTAAATTTGTATCTGAGAAATCTGAGGTGTGATTGTAGGTTTAACAAGTTCATCATGGGTTATAGGAGGAAAGCTGTATGTCCTTTGGTTTTCTTACAGGTTGAGTTGTTGTTGCTCATAACTAGCTAGCATTTTGCTAGTGACCGCTGATTGGTCAGTGAAGGACTGATTACAACCAGATGTACCGCTTGATGACATTGTAGCATCAGAAGCGGTACCAGAATGTTAAGGAGGACATTTTATTTCAACTTAACAACTTTTTCTGGTTGCTAGCTCTGTTATCTGCCTATGGTTATGTATTTAGTGTGAAATTTAAACGGAAAAATAAGGATTGCTGTAAAGCTGTATCTCTGGTCATTGAGAGTTTAAATTACTTTTTAAAGCAAATAAATGACTTTAAAAAAATCTAACACCAAGCAATGTGTCATTTCTTTGCATCTCCTTTCGAATACAATATTGAAATTACTAGACCAAAAATTATTTGCTGAGAAAACTAGATTTTTATGGGTATTGCTCCATAGCCCTCCATTCATTCTGAACTTGCCATGAGAGCGCCCTCACATGAAACCAGAGTGGAACTGCAACCCGGAAGAGAGTGGGAATTCTTTCTTCATTAGTTTTTTTTTTGGTTCATTTCACTGAGCGTCATAGAGACAGATGGACTGATTTCACCCAGTCACAAAAGAAGTTGTTTTATTTTCAACATGAATTGAAAAAGAAGTAAAAAAGAGTAAAAAAGAAATGTGTATGAATATAATACAGCTTGTTCTTTTTTTAAGCCACACAAACATCATTCTTTACTTTCAAACTTCTCCTTATGAAGGTGGAGAAATGTGGTGCCTTCAAGAAACTTTTGAAATTTATGGTCAGTTCAATGGCTGTTGGCAAACAATGTTTGGTGCACACTAAATATACCCTACTTTTTTTTTTTTTTTAAAGAAAGTGCTAATATGTATATAAATATTTTTCCTTCTTTAGATCTTGCTTAAAAAGCTGCCAGATATAATTTGATATCTTGTAAATATGGGACCACTTCCCTTCTCTCAAAAATAATATATATTTCACATTTTTCAGTAACAGATTTTCCTTTTTTAAATATCATTTTATTTAACCCTTTTTCATTTAATCATAATCTAGATATAATTTTTTCCTAATTTCTGTTATGCAAAGTTTAGATGTGATGTTCAACTCAAATTGAAATGTATGACATACTGTATATTGAAATAAAGCTTTGGGGGGTGAAAACAGAATAGGTTTTTAAAAAAGTTGCTTTGAAAGCCTCATACCTGTCATCTTTCCTTGACCTTTTAAGGCTGCGTTTTTCTGTTATATTGATATTTTATTTATTATTATTATATATGTCTGAAGTAAATGGTTTTGCAGACAGTTTTTATTGCAAACTGGTTTTATTTGTATTGGATGTTGTAGAATAAAATTAAGACCGTTACATTAGTGACGAGGTCATCACGCCAGTTGGACGTTATTACGTAATTCATATGTAAATTAGCATGTGACGTCATCTGGCGACATCTAGCGACTTTCTATCAGAGACAGTTGGCAACACCGGTCCAGCGTCTGAGTGGTAACGCTAACAGAGGCTAACGTTCAACCCCCCCCCCCCTCCATAGGTCTTTGTTGCTGTAAATCCAGTCTGTTTGCTCCAACTACTTCCACATTTTTCAGTTTAAACCACCTCAACGTTGTGCGAAATACGGATTTCAGTTTCAGCTAGCACGGACCGCGAGCTTAGCTTGGCTACTTAGCTTAGCTCATCTCAGCCACCTCAGCAATGTCGTTCCCTGGTCTCAGATGAGAAGTTACGTCCATTACCATGATTCACCTTGTACCACTGGAAAGCTAAATGTTTCAGCTTTCAGAATCTGATGGAATTACGTTGATAGCGGAAACGGTTAAAGAGCTACGGTAATTTAAAGTGGGAGTGAATGAAGAAAGGAAATTTAAAGTGCTTTGGGTGTCTAAAAAAGCGCTATATAAATGGAATAAATTATTTATATATCCATTATTATATATATGTGGAAATTGTGTTTGGAGAAAAAGTTAATTTTCCACATTATTTGATCAGAAAAGATCAAGTTCATTGCCATAATTTCATCTTCTATTCGTTCATAAAACAGGTTCATTTTTCTTTTATATTAATTTAATTATCTGACTATCACAAGATTTAACCAAAATAATTTGAAAAAACAATTGCTTTCTAAATAAGAGAATGTGCTTTGATGTCAATATATTAATATTATAATATATACTAATCTGTTAAAAACCAGTTATTTAAAAACAGTCGTTATATCTACAGTTATAGATTTTTAAGCATCATTTCTTAGCTTTTGTATTTTAAATCTTTCTTTCTTTAGTCTTTAAATATTTTTGTTTTTACTATGTTTTAGTTGGAGTGAGACCATGAGAATAAACCCACACGGGTTCCTGTCACACACCATCACATCATATTATCTTTCTTTATATACATTATATTTTATGTATTCTGTATAATACTATATACTATTCTATATTGTTATGGTCTTTTATATGTGTGTAAATAAATCAAATCAAGTGGCGTTACATTGTTGCAGATGTATTTGTGTCTATGTTACTTATTAAGTTATAAATGTTACAGTTTCAAACTAATAATTTAATTAACAATTTAGATATTTAGTTCCAAACTAAATACTTAATTTGAACTGATATTTATAAATGAATAAATAAAATGAATCCCCATTTTTTTCTCTTATAACAGGTTAAATAACCCAAATTCTTGCTCTTAACTTTTGACTGTCACTTTTCAAAAGCATCTGATCCCCTTTTACAGCTGGAACCCTGAACTGCAAGACGAAACAGGTAATAAAGGTGGACAAGGACTGGTGGTGTTGTTTGGGTTTGAGGTCGTATATCTGCTGACTGAGCTGGTTCTGATCTCAGCGGCTGCAGGAAGAAAAAGTCCAAACGATGTGAGGAAGGATCGTTTTAAAACCAAGAACTGGGAAACACACAGGGTCACATGCAGCCTTCAGCGAGGTTCTGAACTGGTTCTGGTTGGCCCGCTCGGTTCGGACCCGGATTCAGCTACATTCGGTACATTTTGTACATGTTGGAGTTTTGGGAATGAGATTCCAGAGGTCTAGTGTTATCCTGTTTTAACACTACGCTGCTCATATGAGGAGGAGTCCTTCATGAATCCTTTCTCTCTGTGGAATGCACTGGTACAACTGGCGTGTTAGCATTCCCACAGGATAACGCTGCCACCACCGTGCTTGACAGAGTTCAGTCTTCGTCTGACCATCAAACTTTTCTCCAGAGGACATCTAGCTCGTCCGTGTAGACGCCCTGTCGTAAAACCAGTTCTAAAGCAACAGCTTCCAGAATAAATTCAGACGTTTCAAAATCAGTGCAGCCGTAAAGTTGTGGAAAAAAACCCTAAATGAATCTGATCTTCGTGTCCATGAAGAGGAAACGGGCGCAACGGGAAAAAAAGTCTGATTCTGATTCATCTGGTTTAAACAAACATTTCCAGCTTCCGTTTCGACCCATTAAACTCGAAGCATTTAGGAAACTACACCTTCAGGACGGCGGAGGGCCTTACCTTCTCCAGCCAGGTGTGACAGAACCAGTCCGAGGTACAGGGTCTGCTCCACAGCCGTCGACCACATTTGTTGACTGTTCGACCCGACGGGTATAAATCTTTACAAGCAGCCTGGGAGCCTGAAGAAGTCCAGCGGAGAATGTTTCTACTTTTGCTTTTCACAGTCGGCTCGGTTTCCAAGCCTCCGTCTGTAACCTGAAGCTCCATCAGCAGAAACCCAGCGATGAAGGCAGAGGAGGGTCTGCCTTCATCGCTGGGTTCTGAGCAGAAGAGGAACCAGCTGGACGTCCAACATGAGCCTTAAACCGGGCCGATTTCATCCAGAGTGGCTTTCTGGAGAACTTTCACTTTCATGGTTTTACTTTTGGTTTAGTGGGAATATGGAGAGAAGACAGCAGCGAGGAGAGCTTCACCTCATTTCTGTTGATAAAGGACACATTTCAGAATCAGAATCAGAATCAGAATCAGCTTTAATCGCCTTGTATGACACATACAAGTATGATGCATACAAGGAATTTACAGATACAGTACAACCTGTCCGATCCAGGTCACTGTTGGGCATGCAGCCACCAAGCGGCGCTACATGATATACAACGTGTTACAGAATCAATCAATCAATCAATCAATCAATCTATCTATCTATCTATCTATCTATCTATCTATCTATCTATCTGTCTGTCTGTCTGTCTATCAATCAATCAATCAATCAATCAATCAATCAATCAATCAATCAATCAATCTATCTATCTATCTATCTATCTATCTATCTATCTATCTATCAATCAATCAATCAATCAATCAATCAATCAATCAATCAATCAATCTATCTATCTATCTATCTATCTATCTATCTATCTATCTATCTATCTATCTATCATGTTTCCTGTTTCTTTGACCAAAGCAGGATGAAGAAAACTGGAAAATAAACCTGGAATGCTCTGAGGTACGAGTTTTATTTCATTATTTATCTATTCAGTTTATTAATTTATTCATTTATAGGGATGCAACGATACCACTGATATGATACCGATACTTGGATTTGAGTACTTGCCGATACTTAGTATCAATACCGATACTTCCACCAAACAAAGAAAAATGCAATGAAATGGAGACCAGGTTTTATTTTCTTCTCTGCTTGTTACAACAAATGATGGTGAATTAGATAATATATATATGCATTAATAGAAATGAACACAAAACTAAGATTAAAGTAAAAAATAAAAATTATTTGTGAAATTATTGCAGAGTTTACACATTTTAAGCATTGGTTAACTGTAACCGACTCGTTACATTAGAACGGTATCGGCCCGGTATCGGTGCATTATTTACCTGTAACAGCTTGAATTCTTCCATTCAGAAAAAAGCTACACAGGTAAGTCACTTTGCACATGCTCAGCCGCAATGTGTTCTTGCTAGCAAAAATCTGAAACTCCCAATAACAAGGTGAAAGAGTTGTTGTTCAAAATCATACGTAGATTTTATCCCACAAATCAGTACATGCAAAAACTGGTACATTTTGTAAAGAATCTGAAGAGACATGGACCTGCAAAAACACTGACCTAATTTAGAATAAGCTATCAAATTTTATAAAAGCTAACATTTATCCCAGTTTTATTTTATCATGGAAAGTCATCTTGTTTGGTTTTGTCAATTATGATAAAAACTTATCCTCCAATTTTATTTGACAAACCTCCTGATTAAGTAAATATTACATTAATAAAACTAAGTTCAGCAAGAAAACTCCAAATTTTGTTGATTTAAACGCTCAAATTAGATTTGATATAAATTCTATCCTAAATAGCATAAACAACGAAGCAATTTAAACTTGTAATCCTGCAAAGATTTATTGTCTTATTTAGTTTATTTTATTGGCTTTTTTTTGTATCCCCCTGGCGTCCGCTGTAAAGTTTAGTGGTCTTTGTTAAATACTGTATGTCCTTTGTAATTTTGAATAAAGATCTTTTTTTTTTTTTAAACAAAAAATAATAGGCTACATTTGAAACTCCTTGACAAAGGTAACACTAAAATTTTGGGTTTTTTTAGGTTAAAGTTTAACTTTTTTATCCGATGTATTTTTTATATGCTGTCCTGAGATCAAATGTCTAAGAATCCAAACAAATATTGTAAGAATCTCTAAAAATAAGCTAAAAATAGAAACGATTAGCATCTGTTAGCCTAGCAGTCCAGCTATTTTAGATGAGGTGAAAACATGGCTGGTGATACAGGGACGGTTATAAAAACATAGATCATCATCATAAATCAGTTAATGAAAATATTACATAATACCATCTTCTATATTTACTATATCTTTCTTGTTATTGCTGCTGTAACACAGATTTCCCTGTTGTGGCATAATAAAGTAATAAATCATGTTCATCATAAACTTCTTCCTTTAAAACTAGTTAATTATTCATTGTTTCACCAAATTGCTTTGATTAGTTTCTTGTTCTACCGATAAATTACTTTTACTGCACAGCAACAGTTTGACAGCTCCGCGTTTTTTTCATGTAGTGTGAAAGAACAATAATGTGTAAAATCAATAATCTTTTTTCATTTTGAGCATTTCTTCAATTTTGTGTATTTTAAACATGTTACAACCTTCGCTGTGCACTGGGATGGTTGTAAAAGTGGAATGACTGCATTTAAATACATTTTCCAACCTGTACATATTTCATAAAACAACTTAAACACATGTATTCAGTCGTTGACACATTGAAATGTGTAATATAACAAATAGGCTATTCTAGTAGAAATGGTTTTTGATTTATTGGAAAAATCTCAGTGTTCCAAATGTCCCTGGTCTCTACTTAAATCTGATCAGCTGTGAGTCAGATGAGTTTTGGGGACACTGCCACCTACTGGGCAGGTGGCGTAAGATCACAGAAACAATTTCACCAGGCATCCTAATTTCCAGGTAAACTAACCAAAACTGATGTCCTCACAGTTACAGGAAACATTCATAACACGAATAAATAAGCGGAGAACCAAATAAGCGTTATGTTTTTTGTCATAAAGTAGACAACAGGCATCAAAGCCTGTTTTATCTGACATTTTAAAGCATAATATGACATTTATACAGCAGTGTTTTAGTGTTAACACAAAACTTTCATTTTTGGAACCCAAACAATGTTGTGAGGAACCCGATACGGAGTTGGGTGGAGCTGGGAAACAGCATGAAGGGATGAGTGGCGTCATGATTATCAGCAAAACCTCTCTGGAAGAGGCTGTTGCTACTTAATGAACTTTAATGAATCATAATTATGTTGTTTTGGTAAAGGAGAGTACACCCAGTCCAGTTGGGACCTGCATATCCCGGCCATTCTGTCCATCAGAACCATCAGAACCCGACCAGGTAAAAAGAAGCTGGACTTTACCTGGCCCATTCAAACTTCTGATCCAGTGTAACCCCAGATTTCCCCCCCAGAACGTTCGGCTCAGACTGGCGATGGTTCCGACGCCATGACATTCTCGGAACCTTCCGGGATCGAACCCGTTTCTCCATTCTATCACAGATCTTTCTGCCTCCTTCCAGTCACGCTCACTCACTCCCAGTACATTTGGTTCTGGAGGAACTGGACCAGAAGGTTCTGATTCTAATCCTTGTTTAAGGGTGAGAGGGTGGTGCCATGGTGCTGTGGGCTCCCCCTCCCCAGAAAAAAAAGACCTTCTCTTAAACATTGAGATATTTCTGGCCTTTAACTTTAATTTGAGGCTTTTTTGAAAGAAATAAAGAGAAAATCTCACAAAAGCACAAAAAACACAAGTTTATTGATTATTAGTCGCATAAACTTTACAGAAGAAAATCTGATCACAGACAAGCAGCTGCTCATGGATTATTTTACAAACTTGAATATTAATTAATACTCGTTAACTCACAACAACACTTTATATTTATTTACAAACTGAACAGATTGGCTGACGCTCTGCCAGAAGGGGGAGCCACTTCCGCGCCAGCTGTACGTCTGCAGCTTCAGAGGCACAATAACAGGGATGTTATGATTATGTTTGCTTTTCACCGTTCTGGTGGGATATGAATATGAAACAGAACCAGAATCATTTTAACGTAACATTCCTGCAGGATCGGGTTCAGGTGACGGGCGCTGACCTTCCTGAGGTTCTACATACAACCCTGTGAGTGAAGCAGGTTCTGGTCCAGAGCAGGAGCTCAAACATCCAGAACAGTGCGGAACACGAGTCCAACGACACAGAAACCAAAACGAGGAGGAGGACGAATTTACTGGACGCCTCTGAATAAACACATGGCAAACACCATGGCAAAGAGCTGCAGGAAGAAGGAGAAACAAGGAGTCAGACGCAGGTTTTAAATATGAGTTCATACAACAGATATATGAAGTCAACCCAACGGTTTTTGAAAAGATAACCTATTAGTGGGCAATATTAAGGGTATAAGGTAGAAATGAGGTAACTCTCAGAGCGTAGCCGCCATGTTGGCAGGCAGGAACGTAACCAAAACGAACGTTATTAGCTGTGATTTTACTCTGTCAGAGTTTACTTCCCATCATAAAACCGAAGATATTATTGTATATACAGGGAAATTAAAAGGATTAAACATCTCCGACCCTTTCCATGCCCCTGGGATACTTGTTAAAACTTTAGAAGCTGTCGGAGCGGACCTTTTACCCGACCTGAGATACCATGACGTGCATTTCCTGATCAATGTTCCCTCGTCTTTCTGCGGAGCATCGATTAAAGCCACAATCAGGTACATAAATGTTGATTTGTGTACCTGATATGAATTGGTCGCCACATTTACTCACCGCTCCCAAAGCTTCATTTAGCTAATCGTTAGCGTGTTTCATATTTGCAATAATCCAACATTTTCTGCGTTCTGGATCGTTGGGAATCTCGTTAAACTCTCTTCCTTTTTCTGGTCCGCGTGTGTTACGGCATCCTGGGACGCAGCAGGTATCCACCATAATTACCGTTTCTAGGGTCGGGTTAGCCGCATAGAACCATAACTATAATATAACTGCCACAAGGGGTTAGGGTTAATAGTTTTTAATTTAAAATTACTTTTTCATTCAACGGAAAAGAAACCTGTTGAACTTGAAGTATTTTTAAATCAAATATGTGCAGCTTTAGATAATAAATGTACATTATAAACAGTGTTGGGGATAATACTTTATAAATGTATTTAGTTACAGAATACTGAATACCTGCTTTAAAATGTATTTTTTGCTGAATCCTGGTACTTTATTCTAAATACTTGGAACACTGGTTTTATTCATAAAATATTGTCCAGTAAATCTTATTTTAAAAGACAAAATTCATGCAATTTTTATTATTCTTTTGCTATGTATCACATTAGGCATTAATGTTTAAATAATTTATTTACAGTGACAGTATTGTTTAATGCTAACGGAGGCTTGCTGCCATCTAGTGACTCTTTATAGTTACTGCAGAAATATGATATGCTCCAGATTGGACCGAGCAAAAGGCAGCTAAAAGATGAGATGACAGCCCTAATACACACACACACATATATATATATATATATATATATATATGTATATATATATATATATATATATATATATATAAAAAACTATTCATTTGTATCATTATTTGCAGGGTCAAGAGTCTACATTTTTACATAAATTTTAGCTAATCAAAGTGACTTCAAATGTAATTTTAACAGCTCAGATTGGGTCACCACTCAAAGAAAAAAATCTCTGCTTTTATTTTGTTGCTACCGTCGCAGACCCACCCTGGGCCCTTTTAGCCCCCTCATCATTAACCTCCTGGATACGCCCCTGCTTAATCGTAGGAATAGTTGCTCAATTGTTCTAAAAACTCACAGGAGTCTTTAATGAGAGATACTGACTTTTTTCTCCCTTTGGTCACAGCACAGGATTGAATCTGTTGAGGTTGACGCTGTCACTTTAGTTCCCAAAAACCCGACCAGCTGCGTTCTGGGGTAAAGAGCAGAAAAGTGAGCCATGATCCGCTGGCTGGCGAAGGTACTCAGCCGAAATAAAAGGAAACTAAACTTGAGGTCGGTGGAAACAGTTTTGAATCCCATAACTAAGCAGATGCAAAAAGTACTTGAAACTAAATGTCCTTTCATTCACATTAAAACGTCTGCTGTCCTGAAAACTATCGCTGCTGCTGTCTGTGCGTCACTGTTTACAGCTGATTGTTTTCTCATCAAACATACAGGAATCACATAGGAGAGCTATTTTGGATTCAAAGCGGCAAATTTCACCAGAAGGTGAGGGTTTGTCATGTCTGTCATGAGATGCGCTCTGCTCAACTACCTAACGGCGTAACGCAGCCTGCTTGCGCGGAAGTAACGGTAGTTCAATTACTTTTACTCGAAAAAGTAATTGGATTACAGTAACGCATTAGTTTTAATGTGTTACTGCCAATCGCTGGTCAGGAATGTAAACAGACGCTCCTTCCTCTCGTCCCACACCTACTGACGCACACATAAACACATCATACAGACACACACACCACCTGCTTCTCACCGTGCCTCGCTGTTTCCCAGAACAGGAAGCTGTAGATAGCGCGCATCTGTTGCAGCGCATCAACTGTGAACTGGGCTTCATATTCCCCGCCTCTCCCTCCTGATGTGTTACTGTCAGTGTCTGAATATGTGCCTAAATGTTTCGAGGTGTATTTTTTTTTCTTTTCTAATACCTGTCTTTTGATTCTTGAATATGGAATCAAGATACAGATGAGTGCTTTTTTTCCCCCACTGCTGACCTTGTGCAAACCGTTTCTTATCTGCAGACAATGGAGCGCCCCCCCGTTGGTGACTGCAAGCCCTTCAGTGACCTGGATCTGTTCGTATTCTTTGAGTTTTTTTGTTAGGATCTTGGACAGGTTGTACTGTAAACTTAATTTCATTGCTCCTCAGGTTCAATGACAATAAAGTTCATTCATTCATAATTAGTATCCTAAATAAGTACCGCCGGTAAATGTAATCTGTTACTACCCAACACTGTTTATAAATGAGGAACCAGGAAAGCAGATCATTTTGCACCTATAGCTTTTATTTGATATAAAATATCTCCAACTTTATGTTGAGAATTTTAGTGTTGCGATATTTTTGAAGTTGCTGTTCTCTGCAATGTATCTGGAAAGTAAAAGTTTTAATAAGCAGTCATTTTGACAAAAAATAATAAAATTGCTATACATATGGTTACCACACATGCTTTAGATTAAACCGCAATATAAATTTGAGGCCATATCGCCAAGCCCTACGATAAACCAGTAGTTGGTTTATTTAATCAACCCAATAGCTGGGTTCATTTAAAAACCAAGCTATTGGGTTAACATAACCCAGTATTGGGTGTGACCACTATGTACCCATAGCCGGGGTAAAAGTTGGGTTGTTTTTGAACCAATCTTTTTAAGAGTGCGCCGGTACCTAGCTGTGTCTCAATGGTTTGGAGGGATAGAAGGTAAAACAGAGATGAAGCAGCACATACTTCGATTGTGAGCACCACAATGGCCATAGCTCCTGCAGAGTAGATGTACGTCTCAAAGTATTCAACCATGGCCGAGTAGCAGCCCTGCAGGTCAAACACAGAAAGGAGCTTAAAGAGGTCCCAAATTCATTTCAAATCTGCCATCTCCTCTTCCGCTCCAACCTTGCTGTGTCGGAACGCCAGGCCGCCGCCGACGCACTGCTCCACGCCGACGTCTCCGAGGTAGCCGTCCACCAGGCAGCAGGCCTCAGGAACCATCTTGTTGGGGTTGAGGAGCCGAAAGAGGCTCTCCTCAAAGTCGTCGGGGCCGCTGACGCCACAGCAGTCGAACTGGAAGGAAGAGAGAAAGATGCTGGTGACTGGCGTTGGGCAGGCGGGGCGGTAGCTGTGGTGCAGACGGCTCACCGTGGTCATGATTACGTTCCACGTGGATGTAAGGACGTCCGAGCTGTTCCGGTCTTGATAGTGGCGCTTCAGTTCCCTGCTGAAGTATTCTCTGGTTAACTGGGCCAGAGAGACAAAGCGATGTTTGGAAAAGGAAAGGACAAGATTCTCTCTACAGCAGGTTTTAATTTACAGACAACACACAGATAGGCGCACAAATACTGCAAAAACCAGCCTGAGATTAGGCCTAATACCAGTCTGATTCAATTCCAAACCCAGTACAGAAACAAAACCAACACAGTCTGAAACAAACAAGTCCAGAACTAACAAGAAACCAAGTCCAAAAATAACTAGAAACCAACCCAAAAAATAACTAGAAACCAAGTCATAATATCAGAGTTAATTTCACATCTAAGTTTAAAATAATTCAGAAACCAGTCAAGATATCAGTCTGAAAGAGAGCTACAAACCAGTAGGAACCAACCCAAAACCAGGCTAAAACATTTATGAACCAAAGCAATATTTAAGACCCAGTATCGAAACAAGTCCCAAAATATTCTGACAAGTTCAAAAGCAGCCTCAAGGATGTCAAGTCAAGGATGGGACCAGAACTAGTCTAACACCAGTCAGAAAACAGTCAGAAAACAGTTAGGAACCAATCCAAAACCAGTCACAAACCCACTCAGAAACCAGTCTAAAACTAGTCATAAACCAGTCTAAAACCAGTTAAAAACCGGTCAAAACAAGTCTAAAACCCAGTAAGAACCCAGTCTAAAACCTTTCAAAAAACAGTCTGAAACCAGTTAGAAACCAGTCTAAAACCAGTCAGAAACCAATCAGAAACCAATCTAAAACCAGTTAGAAACCGATCTAAAACCAGTCAGAAACCATTCTAAAACCAGTCAGAAACCAGTCTAGAACCAGTTAGAAACAATCTAAAACCAGTCAGAAACCAGTCTAAAACCAGTTAGAAACCAAGCAAGGCTAAAACCCAGTAAGAACCCAGTCTAAAACCTTTCAAAAAACAGTCAAAAAACAGTCAGAAACTAATCTAAAACCACTCTAAAACCAATCAGAAACCAATCTAAAACCAGTTAGAAACCAATCTAAAACCAGTCAGAAACCAATCTAAAACCAGTTAGAAATCAGCCTTAAACCCAGTTAGAACCCAGTCAGAAACCCAGTCTAAAACCTGTCAAAAACCAGTTAGCAACCAGTCTAAAACCAGTTAGAAACCAGTCAGTCAGAAACCCAGTCTAAAACCTGTCAAAAACCAGTCAGAAACCATGTCCTTCCTCCAATATCCGATGTACAAATTAACCTGAAACCAGGTGTGAACTGATCTGAATTAAGTCTAAAGTTCAAACAGATCTGAAGTGAAGATCAAATCTGGGTCAGAACCAGAACCAGAAAGCCCAAATCCAGCCTGATGGAGGAAGGAATCCTCAACCAGATCTAAAGTCAGACGAAAACCAGCCTGTAAACCAAGATTATCTTAGAAACAGGTTTACTAGACAGCAGGACGGTTTTAATCGGACTCCTGGTTCTGGTTCTAAACCCTGCCAGAACCGATCCAGAGACAGAACTCACGTGCTCCCTGAAGAGGAAGGCCAAGATGGCCGCTGCCAGCTCCGCCAGGAAGATGAAGAGGATGAGCATAAAGAACTGAGACAGAAGAAGGCGGAGACAGTGAGTGGTCAGAGGAGGGGGCGGGGCTTCTACGGCCTTTCAGACGTGAGCGACTCACCAACAGCAGCAGACACTTGTTCTCACGGATGGCGCCGCAGCAACCCAGGAAGCCCAGCAGGAACAGCATGGCGCCCAGGGCCAGGACCACGTAGACGCCGGTGAACAGCAGCGGGTTGACCGCCACCAGCTCCCGGAAGCCCATCGGGTCCACCAACACCCAGATGCCGACGGCCAGCAGGAAGGAGCCGCCGAGCTGCAACGGTTAGTCGGGAAGCGGTCAGAACCCTGGAACTGGTACCTGAGATCATGGACCTGTGAGGGTTCTAGTATCGTTAGAACTGTATTCACAGCAGGAAGGTCCGTTAGTTCTTTGGTTGGAACCAAACGTGTCTTCGCTTCGGTTCATGTTCCCACTGCAGTGAATGCAGCAGAGTTCTACAAAAACAGACGTGTGCTGCACGGCCTTTCTCCCTGTAAGCACGACCGGTTTTAAAACGGTGACAGAAAAATCTGAAGGCGACAGAACATCCCGGAGGCTGTGGAGCGTTATCAGTGGCTGAACGGGTGGAAGATGACTGCAGTTTACTGGTGACACAGGAGCATCCAGGGATTTCCTCCCACTGAAGCAAACAGAAAAGTCTCTTCTTCTGAGACTTTGGTCGTATTCTGATCACTTCTACTGGAGAAATGTCCTCTGATTTCAAAACTATGTCTGAAGTGGCGCTTCAGCCTTCGTTACGCACAACAGGGGAAATGTTTGTAGCCTGCATTACGTTCATTTACTCACCCAGACCAGTTAGGAGCCACTAAGAGTCCTTCAGGAGAAGTTTAGATCCATAAGTGATCAACGTTTATCCATATAATGGGAGTTAATGGGGCAGCCAAAGATCAGCCTCTAAATAAGGAATTATCTGCCACTAAACTCCTTTATTTCACCATGTTTGGTTATCAATCACTAGCTCTATTCCTCTGGGAGTTCAGAGCGTCTCTGAGGTGATTTGTTCTCCATTTTGTTCTACAGACTTTTAATCCAACTTTCACCAGCTGGTGATTTATATGACTATATGCTGACACGCAGCCAAAAACAGATTATCAAAAACCTGGTCATGCACGGCCGTGTAAAAACACAGGCAAAAACCCAAACATGTACATTTCTAAGTATTTTTTTCTCACTTTGGTCGCAGGTCAGCATTGAGTCTGTTGTTTTTGACGCTGTAACTTTGGCTTCTGACAGACCAAAAGCTGGAAAATGATCCTTGATTCGCTGCTGAAGTTAACATGACACATCTGAAATAAAAGGAAAACTAGACTTGAGATCGGTCGAAACAGTTTTTATTCCTTAATAACTCAGGAGATGTAAAAAGCCTTTGAAACTACAGTTTCTGTCACATAAAGACTGATCTCCTTAAAACTTGCCGCTCGCTGCTGCCATCTGGGCGTCACTGTTGAAAGCGGATTCTTTTTCTCATCAAACATGCACGAATCATGTAGGTGACCTATTTTGGATTTTAAATGGCCAAATTTCACCAACAGGTGATGGATTTTTGTGACTGGAATGAGGAAACTGTACTTCATAGCACCTTCCTTCGCAAAATGCAAATGTAACATGTTTTATTCTCCATCCCTCTCACATAAGAAACAGAGAGTGTGCATGATATGCGACGCCGTCAGATGTAAGATAAAGAAACAGAGAGTAACAATCTATAAAATGTCTGGTAAAGTTGTGGTAATTAGAAACAATTGCAAGACGTGCAGAATTCGCAGGGATTTACTGAATTTGCATTAACAGTTGCGAGGGATGGATTACCGTCAAACGTAACGAGGAGGTACTTCATAAAAATCGTCACGACTCGTCTGCTAATATAGTCTGTAGTCGGAAAAACATTTTAAATAAAGATGTGAGTAAAGATTCCTTCATTTCTTGGTTTAATTTGAACTTGTTTGCACAAACAAGAAGGAACGTTATTACAGATTGTTAGCAACAGCTGAATCCTGCCTTCCACCAACTGACTGACCACTTTATAGATTCAGACAACCTTGCTATTGTCTCTAACCTATAAGTAAATATTTCTACATGGTGAAGTTTCCAGACTCCCAGGCGCCTCCGTCTGATAGGAGACGCTAAATCTAAGGACATCCAGTGCTCCGAAGGTCGTTTCCATGGCAACACTAAACGTAGGGATCTTGATATCAGTTCATTCGACCTAACCTAATATTATACAGTGTCACACAATAAGACTATCACACAGTTCTCTCAGTATGTAAGAATACACATAAAAGTTCATTCTTAATATAAATGTGTCAATATAACTTTTCAATACAAAATGAACCCGATCTCAGGATCGGGATCAGGACATCCCTAATCTAAACTTCTCCTGAAGGACTTCAAGTGGCTCCAAACTAGTCTAGGTTAGTAAACGAACGTAATATTTGCTAAAAATAAGGTCCAGGTTGAAAAAAAAAAAGATACTTCCCCTTTAATCTGCACGACTTGGATTTTCTGATCTCTGTTAAGTTTGTTTTGTTTGTTAGTTTTTTTTTTGTTTGACCCAGCATTTAAACGCATCATTTACGCACAAAAATCCAGACGTGAAATGAGTCTCAAAACTTCTTGTGTATTTGTAACTCTGATCTGTGCGTAAAAGTGATTTTATCTGTGTGTAACAGGCGATCGGTGCGTACGGACTTATTGATTTGTATTGTAGGAGCCGTTTTAAATTCGTAGTTAGTTTTACGTGGTGTAATTTGAGTGTAAATGGATTTTATACTGGTAATTTTTTTATATTTGTGTCCATTTTACCAAATACTTGCAAGAACCCAAAGCTACGTACAAACAGGGGACACTAGTTACAAATCAGGTATTATGCGCACACACAGATACTGTGAGTCTATTTTCTAACGTGTTACTGGCATCACTGGGTTCGCTCCAGAACTCATTGGGTTGTATTCACACTGACCCAAAACGTCCGGACCAAGAAAGGAAACGGATTCGTTTGTTTTTAAGTGAACTAAACGTGAATACGCCTTTAAACAGGCTTGAACATGTTGTAGAGACCAAAGAAACAGCACTAGGCTGGTTTAATCCACCATCTTTACGGCTCAGAGGGAGCTGGTGCCTAGTCATTACCACACCAATATTCTGGTCCCAGAAGACTCAACAGAACCTTCCCTGAACATCAAGAGAGTAAAGGTGAACTCACGAAGATGAAGAAGTTGAAGATGAACATGAGGTACTTCATGCAGCTGAGGCAGTCGCCCTCCATGGCCAAGGCTGTGGCTGCAAGCTCTCCCTGCGCCTGTAGAGAACCCAGACAGAACCACACATCAGGCCAGAACAGAACCAGAACCGCTCCCAGCACAGCCAGCGGGTCCACAAGGCAGGATCTTCATTCCAAACCTGAAGGAAACTTCCTACGTCTCACATAGAACTTTATTGTCCACCATAGCAGAATTTTTCCTTCAGCTCTTCAAAACAAAAATACATTTGCACACATATCTTTCCATGCACACGTTGTAGTAGGGCTGGGCGATTACGAAAAAATGATTTAGGTCTTTCGGCCGAAAATCGAAAATGCACTTTCGGGTCATTTTCGGCCGAAAATTTTCTGTGGCCGAATTTTCGGTGCATCCCTAATATAATGAGCTCCTTTGTCTTGGCAGCAATAATATCGCAACACGACTCGACAGCCTTGATATGAGATAAAAACAATGCTTCACCCGTAGACTCCTGGTTTTCCATTAGTCCCAACAAGGGTTATTATCGTTAACGAAAACGAACGAAATAAGAAAAACTAGAATTTAAAAAACATATTCGTTAACTGAAATAAAAATAAAAATGAGAATTTGAAACAAAACTAAAACAAACTGAATTTATTGAGAAAATGTGCTTAGCTTTCGTTTCATAACGTGTCTCATTAGTTCTAGAAGAATTATTTCTATGTCGCTCTCGCGCTGTCACCAGAAACAGATGTGATCATCTGTGTTGTGCGTTTTTAGCACAAATCGCTTTGATAAAAACAACAGAACGGGAAAGTTGGATACTATCCCATCGACTCGCCTCCTTTCGAGGAAATAAAATAAAAGTCTTTGGATTGTAAACTATCAGAAGAAGAGATTGAAACGATGATTAAACCGTCTGCAGCAAAAACTTCATTACAGGTGAGCTACGGCGGCTAACAAACAAGCTACGGCGGCTAACACTGCGACTGTAAATTGCAAGCAATAGCAATAGGAGCCGGTGTTACAGCGGAGCTGTAGATTGTGTGTGTATCCGCTGTGTTGGTGGATAAATTATCCGTCTGTAGTTTCTGTTTATTTGTGGTTTTTATTTTTCTGCATTATCCCAACATGTCAGTAAAGTCGTCTGTGTTGCTGCGGTCCGCCTACCGTCATGTTAGCAAAAGTTGAGAGAAAGCGCAAATGTGCAAAACCATCAAAATCAACATAGTACTTAAGATGGCTTGGTTTTTGTTTTGTTGTGTCGCCACTCAGTGTTTTTATAGAACTGTGGAACCTGCATTAATTGTTTGGCTTTTCAATGCACACGTCCTGTTATTGTGTTTACAGAAATTTGAACATTACTCTGAAATTAATCTTTTATACTCCAATGATTTGTATGGTTGTTAATCTGGCCAATGTCAACACATTTAAAAAAAACATTCATTTTCTGAGATTTTGTAGCAGATAAATTTTTTCTTTTTTTTGTCTTGTCCTGAACTTTAACGAAAAGACTAAAACTTAAACTGAAAATAAAAAAATAAAATAAAAACTAAACTGAAACTACGTAAGAAATGGTAAAAATAACTAAAATTGAAATTGAAATCTAATGAACTAGAACTAATGAAAATTGTAAAACTATTATAACCTGGTCCCAACAAGGCCATGTCGTCAGCATATTTAATTGACATAAAATGTTGGTCATGAATTGAAAATTCATTTGTAAAAAGAGCAAATAGTACAGAGGAAATAACACAACCCTGAAGGAGCTCAGAGGTGGCTCGTCCACTGCAGACCTTCAGATAAAAAGTCACTGATGCAGAGAATCAGGTTGGAATTAACTTATTGATCAATGAGCCTCTTTAAAAGAATCTGGGTCTTCATTGAATTAAAAGCGGAACAAAAATCAGCAAACAGCATCTCCAGTCCATCTTCTTGTTCCTTTTTACTCCTCCGTCCTTAAATGGCGCCCACTCTGGCTGCAGGTAAATGCACACCACACTAGTCAGATAGTGTTCACATTATCTTTTTCACTTTCAGTTCAGCGCTGATAAAACACGTCCAGGTAGACGGGAGAGAACCAGAACCTCAGATCTGAGCTGCACCGTGAAGTTCTGATGAAACGCTCTGTGGGGACGTGACACGGACAGGCTGTCCTCGTTGGACAGAGCGCCGCGCACGCGGGGACGCTGGCAGCATCGCCGGACGACACGCTGACGCATGCGGGGGCGGGCGGAGGTGTGAACGGGACCAACTGGTCGCTGATGGTGTTTACCAGAAGTTCAGCCAGCTGTCCCAGAGGACGGCGCTCCGTCTGCGTTTGTTTAGTGGTTGGATCATCGCAGCAACTGTTTACTTGGAGGACGGGTCCGTGTTAGACGCTCCTCATCTCCTCCAGGTCGCTGCTCCTCTTCATCAGGTCTGACACGCCACATGTTCACAGGAGACTAAAGTTAAGAGGACTCCTATGAGAACCAGAACCCCGTATTAGAACCAATCACTGGGTCAGAATGGAGGACCAAAACTGGCAAAATTAAAAATTAATGCAGAAATATATATATATTTTTTCTTTTCATTATACATTCATTCTGGATAAATAAATATATGTAATACATTTACGGTATTGTGCAAAATAAAAAGAGGAGACGAGGGAATGTAAGAACAAAAAGAATGCATGTATAAGGAAAAAGGAAAACATACATATATATTTTTTTTTGACAAAAACACACGTAATAAGTAAAAGTAAAAAGAACATATATTTATATGTATACTTTTATTTTTAAGTATGTCAGTTTTGGTCCTCTATAAGTCAGAACGTATCTGCTAAAAATTAAAAAAAACTTTTAATAATAAGCTCAAAAAACTCAAAAGGGAGCTAATTATTTAATACATTCAAATAATTGGTTTTATATATATATATATATATATATATATATATATATATATATATATATATATATATATATATATATTTTTTTTTTTTTCTATTAGGAAAAGGAAAACTAAAAATCACATTATTTTATAAAAGAAATCAAATAAAGTGTTGAAAAAATCTTATTGTCTAAAAATAAAATAAATATAAATGAAATAAATGAAATTTAAAGACAAAATTAATATTATCAATGAATCCAAAAGAATCCTGATTGAATACTATGATTGAAATACACAGTTTATTAATAATAATAATAATAACAATAATAATAATAATAAATAAATGTCAGAGTTGATCAGCTTGTTTATGATGCGTCTGATATTCTCTGTATTTATCTGGAGAAATTACATTAAACTGGAAACAATCTGCTTTGATCTGGACAGGGATGCACAGAAATTAATAGGTTTAAATCATCTGGTAAAGTAAGAAGAGCGGATTGTGATATTATTTCATGAATTCATCGTTAGTTTCTCTGTTAAGGCAGAGAATTAGCATTATGCTAAAACAACCTAAATATTGTTTATATGTTAGATTGTATTTAAGGTAAAACAAAACAAAAAAATTACAGGGCGGTTAAAATAAAAGGATAGAAGAGAGAATTGAGACATAAACACCTCTGAGATGAATGAAAACATGGATTTAAAGCTAATTATGGAGGTTTTACTTAAATAATGGAATTACACCGAGGTTGTCCTGCTGACTGGTGCATTCTGGGTAATTTCTGCCTCTTTAAGACGCATTGCGCAATTGGAATACAGATGGTTATGGACTGGATCTGAGAATATGACGAGAGTTCATCATCGGTCCTCAATCAGCCGCTAGACAGCTTCAGCACGTCCACATCAGGACGGCATGAGGAAACGTCCACCTGCCGATCACCAGCTCTCCTCCAATCAGAAGCCAGTGTACTAATCAAACATCTGTCTCTCAGCAACCGGCCGAGCCGGACAGGAAGTGTGGATCCGTTCACTAACGGTCCCCACCTTCATCCACCCCTCTGCCAGCTTTCCCAGTTTACCAGCTGGTGGACAGATACACTCCAAGCAACACATGAAAAACCGAGAAGAACGAGATAATGTGTTTGCATCTGATGGAACCACTGCTTATCAGCGTGGGAATGGACATCTACAGGAACATTCGGACGTTTGGACAAGCTGAGCTCTGTTGCGTCTATACTTGTGGAACTGCACAATGTGCACACAGTTTGTCTGGTTGACGTCAACAGGAGTAATCGTGAATAATAACTTCATATTAACACATTAATTAATGACATTGAATTGATTAATTTTTAAAATCAAGTTGGGGAACCACTCCTGCAAATCCAGGAGAACGTTAACATAAACCAGACAAATTCAGTCTCTTTTCTAAAGGGTGAACTCGGACGCAGTAAGAATAATTCCACACGCACTGAATGAAAAAGGGCAACTTCTCTTTAAAATATTACAGGGTTTATTAACAGAGTTGTTTTAGTCTTGCAGATGAATGCTGTGACAGCAGCCCATCTATTCTAAAACATGCAGTCTACAAACTATTAAAAGAGGGAATAACATAAGCAACCAAAAAACTAACACTAACAGAATTAGGAAAAACTGTTTCTAAGCATAAGTAGGGTGTGTGTGTGTGTTTGTGTTGGAGAGAGTCCGCAGGGGATGATCTGGAGTAGAGGCTGACAATTTTTTGGGATTCCCACGGGTCACGAGATTCCTGCAGGATTCCCGTGGGACGGGAGTCCATTTCACTGTTGGTAACGTGATTTGAAACCGGAAATTAGACATTTTTATTAGTTTTTTACAATTATTTCATCAGATATCAGGGAATTAGCTTTAAAAAATGACGCTGCGATGCGGTGCCAATGTGTGTGGTTATTAACTCCGCTGCAAAATGCAATTCCAATCGGGTCTACTACACGTCACGCACCAAAACTGAAACTACTACGTTGTTGCTACACCACCTGGATAAACTGGTAAGCATATGATATCCGACTGAAAATGCGTGTATCTTAATAGTTTGGTAGTCAGACGAATAGAGTCCATTCATGACGTGGTAAGGTGGCCAAACAACGAGAATGCAGGATATGGTTAAAGATGGCGGATAAAGCTAAATAGAGGAGCGTCATAGGAGATAAATTACTAATCTACGGGATTCGGATCGGGATGAGAGTCTTTCAGGATTTTTTCGGGACATGATGTTTTGGGGGGGGCTGTCACGTGATCGGGACGTGACGGGATTTTTTTTTTGGGATCGGGACGGGAGCAACAATTGATTCCCGTGTCACCCTCTAATCTGGGGTCAAGACATGCAACCACACCATACCAACAAAATGAATGGATATTAAAAGACTGGAGATTTAAGAACGCTTTAGCAAGAACCAGTGAACACAGAAACAAGCATACAACAGTAACCAACAATGAGCAAATGGTGGTTTAACAATTACAGAAGAATCAATTAAACTATTTCACACAAGTCTAAACTTGTGTTTTAAAACCTCATACAGAAGCGTACACCCTACCCAGACAAACTAAGGGCGTTTTCACATGGTACTGGAGTCCGTACTCGAGTACAGTATTTGGTCAAATCGTCAAATCTTCGTATAGCTCAGATGCCAAGCAGACCTCCTGGCTGCAGGAATGGGAGGTCAGGTAACATGGCAAAAATAATGCTCCGGAGGTTTAGGGAAGTGGTCTTGTCCTGGCCTGCAGGTTGGGACCAAAAGGGGGGATTTTGCTAGCAAAGATTTGAGTCCCCCTGTCGCCCAATAGGCATGGAAAGACAATGGCTTCTTTGAGCACAGTCCTTTTAAGAGCTCTGGCTTTGATTACCATCCAAAGACCAATGAGAATACACTGAGGGCAATGTGAGCTGTGTCATCATCACTGGTCACAGACCAATGAGGATGAGTTTAGGGCATGCAGGATGCAGGAGACGGCATATGATTTATGGAAAATTAATCCCAACAGCTCCGTTCTGCAATCAACACAATCAGCAAAGACGCATGCTGCCTCAAAGGGAGACCGGAGTTGGAGCAAAGAGATTGGCAACTGAAAGATTAAGACAGTGATAGTGTTTATGTTTTTAAGGTGTAACTTAGGGTGGGTGAGTTAGGGAATGTACGGGGTCAGCCTTTTCCCACGTTTTCTTTGTAATAAATACTCTAAAATGTTTTCAAGGATTCTATCTCACCTCATTTTTAGAACCCTGAGTTAATTTTTTCAATAACACCTTATAGGAGGATCTTTAGTGACGTCAATGTTTATGTTTTCTCACATACATCATGATAGTAGGAGGCAGGGAAAAGCGTATTTTGTCCATAGTTTGATTGTTTTGCACGTTTAGAGGATAATTTAGCAGAGAGGATTCACTCCTGCTGTGTGGTCGACTGCACAGGCCGCTGGGGGCCTGATAAAAAAACCTGGATGCTCAAAAGAAAATCTGGATTCCTGCAGCAACTGGCAGTTTGTGAGGGTCACTTTGTTCATGCTAAGTCTTCGTGACCGTGTATTTCTCATTTAGAGAATGTTTATGTAAAAAAACGAGAGATTTGCCTATTTTAAAATCCTCTGCGTTTACATGTTTCATTTTCACGCTGCGTTTCTGCTCGTCTGACCTCCGCTTTTAGCACAAACACGGCGAATAAAACTAACGATTTCCACGCCTTTAAATAACTTCTATATCGTTCTCTCTAAAGCTCTCCCTGTCTTCAGACGTTAAAAGTCCTTATATATCGGGATTTCGCCCACTAAGTGTTCGTTGCATCTCTATAGCCGTTCATTTTGTTTGTTTTCTGCCACACAACCACACATGCACACAAAGATCCTCCTATTGATTTAAGTTTGCTCAGCAATTCATTCTTCATACTGACAACACAAAGCTCTTTATTCTGGCACTTTATTCTCTCTACAGAGGAATGCATTAATTCAGTAGGAAACTTGGGGTTACAACAATATGATTTGCGGTATATTCTTCTTTTTCTTTAGACATGTCAAAACGAATATTCTCATTTTCCAGACATTGAATCAGAACAACTTCAAGGTTTAGAATGCCATTTAAAGAAAACTTATTGTGCAAAATTATTTTAAATAGTATAAAATCCTCTAAAATATTGCAAAGATGAAGATGTTTTGAATAAAAGCTAAGTTTTATTAAAAGAAATTGTGTCTGCTTCCCAGGTTACTTAGTTATACATTTAGTACTGCAGAAAATGAAACCTGCATAGATTTGAATTAAAAATGCTGTTCAACAGGTTTTCTCTTCTGTTAAATAAATACAAAAAAAACTTTAAATGTTCAATATTTAGTGTGAAGACAAACACTGAACATTTGTATACTTGTGTATCTGGTACATATATGTATAGCATTACAGTCAAAATGACTGTAATAACTTACCTTTTTTATTGCCCACTACTAACTAACTTATAAAGCTCTTATTCAACTGTTTGAATCTTGTGTTCAGTGTTTTTATCTTAATATGCAATGATTTACGTTCACCGGGGTTTGCTAAACCACTGTAATGTAATTAAATAAGAGCTAAATGGACCTCTGCAGGTCTTCTTGTCCAAATAACGCGTGGCCCTTGACCCAAAAGGCAAATTTAAAAGTGGGTTTTCTACATTGACACATTTTTTTTTCTTTTTGCAACGAGCTAAAACACAGAGATACAAGTACAGACAACACACTAAATAATGTTAAAGAATACAACCAACTCAGTTTTTCTGTCTGACTTAAATTACTGCCACTAATCTCTTAAATTTCCAAAACTCAAAATGTTTTTTCTTGCCAATAAAGGGAAGTTGTCTTTTTTACAATGAAAACACAGTTATGGAAGTTGGATTTCCTGCATTTTACAACAAAATAATTTCTGTTGGATGAACTTTCCCTGGTTTTTATCTTGTTATCTTAATATATATATATTCATTACCTACTATAAATCTTATTATATTGAAAAAATGTGCATGGAAAAGTCTTTTTTTTCCGCTTTAAATTTGTTATTTTGAAATAAAGTCATTCGTCCGAGAAAATGTTGTTCATTTTTTTAACATTAAAATACCAGAATTTGGCCTCAACTTTATATTTTTCTTTCTCTGATGACATAATTGTAAAAATATTAAATCTGATGTAAGTCATTACTCTGGCAGCCTTTTTTATAAAATACTTTTTAACTCCTACACAAGTGTTTTTTTTGGACGGCTACTTATTACTTTTAGTTGAATAAAAATATGTTGAAGTATTACTCCTCTAACTTCCTCTGACCCTCTGAGCTTTAGTTAAGACGAGAGCGCATCCTAGCTGCTCAACAGCAAGCAGGGCTTTCCTAGAGTAAAGGACCCGTCATGCTGTGGGCCACTTTCTCGTCCACAGACATGTTTACAGTTGACGAGGACGTTCTGCAGCTCCTCTGCCCCGAAAAAAAGCAGAGGAGAGCTCATCACGCGTGGGCGTTTCCACGGCAACGGCTGTGGATACTGCAGAGCGGCAGGACGCCGATGGAGGATGATTCACTCCGTGACTCACGCCTCCGTTGTTTTCTACACGCCTGACTGTCAAAGTCGTGACAGATGGAGAGTAAACTGTGATTCAGACGCAGCGCTCCGGTCGGGTCCGGTCCGGTCGGGTCCGGTCTTACAGCACAACTCTCTCCTAAGTTCAAACTACCTCTACTGAACCATCAGAACCATGGAGCGCCAGGATCCACACCAAAACCAGGGAAGAAAGTTCAACCAGGAGAAGGAGAACGGGTCGTGAAACCTAAATAATATCTGTAACCTGAACTGGACCAGAACCTGAAAGAGGCGGAACCAGGAACGTCAGCAGGTGAAAAATGAGCAATGAAAAAGTCATCAGAACTCACGGCGCAGCCAGAAACAGCAGCCTGACATTAAGGTTCTGGTTCCTCAATGTTTGGACACTGATTTTAAACATCTGGCCGGTTCTGCCCAGCAGAGCTTTCCAATATGGCTGCTGTAGAATCCCATCTGACGGGTCACAGACCCAGTTCTGGCTCTTCAGAGACCAAACCATCCTCCACTCCAGGGGTTCTGGTTCTGACACCATCCCCAGGTCAGAACTAAACCCACTTCAGAACCAGTAGAACCTCTTTAAAGCTTCAGGTCACCAATGGAGAACAAACTCTGCTGGTTCTGAAAGAACAGGTCCAGAACAGGCTGAAGTCGTCTCACTTAGAACTGGTTCTGTTGTTTCTAACCACTGAGAAACTGGTTCTTTTTCAGGTTCAACCCTGGACCAGAGCAAAGAACCGTATCGAGCCGGTTCTTGTTCTGCTTTGACTAAAGTTATTCAGTTTGCACTCGGCATGCCACAAACCATTATATTAATAATCAACTAATCACTAATTATTTAGCCGATTAGTCGACTAATCGGATCACGTGTAAAATGCTTTTTATTGCAGCAGCAGCAGCTCTAATGTTTGCGTGTTACTTTGAATGTTGCTGCCATCAAATAATACAACAGCCTCTTCAGTCAGAAGCTTTATCAAAACTACTGTAATGCAGTATATATATATATATATATAATATGCACAGTTCTTTGGATTGTGTAATTTCGTCCTTAATGTTCCTATATATTATTCTTAATTCTGTTTTTGTACTTAATCGTCTGTGAGTCTAAATGCTTGTTTTATCTGTCACCTTGCTGAATTTGCCAATTAGTCCAAAGTTTTTTTCTTTTTTTTACATATTGTTTTTTTTTTTTTATCTGCTCGACAATAAATCAAACACGTAATATTCTACAAATAAAGCATGAATTATTCTAGAAAAATGATTTTTAAATTATTGTAGATTGATAACAGGGCTTTTATTGTTTGCCTTTTTAAAAGAAATATTTGAAATATATTCAAATATATTCTATTCTATGAAAAAAACCAAAAACCCCATAAGAATCTGTTGCAATAAGAGAGCAGAAACAGGACTTTGAGTCTGGAGTTAGGGTTTAGGTTAGAGAACCTGAAAGCTCTGCTCCCCGTGGTGATCAGAGAGAAAGATGAGGCGGTGAGGATGAAGATCTGAGGGAGCAGACGTTGACACAATGTGGATGAAGATCAGGTCAGGTGGATGTGGAGGGGAGAGGTTAGGAAGGGGAGCATAAGCTCCGCCCCTTCCTGTCGGCCTGTGGGTCCCCAAACCGAAAAAATAATGAGTGGGAGTCAATGGAGCGATAAAAGTTATTTTCTGGTCCGCTTTGTCTGACGTCCTGAATCACACATATGTTGTACTTCGATCTAAATAATAACTAACGATGTACATTTCTACTGTTTTTGTCCAGTGATTTGGGATTTATTTGACTGTAAAAATTCGCATTTAAAATGCCTACAAATCAGAAGTCGCATATATGACGCCATTTGGCTAACGGGAGCTAGCAATAGCTATAGCACGTAAAACACTCACCTAGAGCTTATAGAGCTTCTCCTCCATGCTGGTTCTCACTCCACCGACAGCTTTACCCCCGACATAGCTGCTACTTTCCACATGGTCAGATTTATGGAGGTTTTCTCCGTGTTTAATGCTCCTTTGTTCGTCCTGGAGGCTATGGCCCTCGCTCTCCTTCTTCTTCTGCAGTTGTGGTCCGCTAAACGTTTTCACACAAAACCTAAAGTAACTTTTACCTCCGGTCGAAAATCAGCGTTTTCTCTGCATCAAAATTAGTTTTTAAAATTCACGGACATCATATGTTGGATCCACGGCCCATTTCATACTGGATCAGAAAATAACTTTAATCGCTTCGTTGACTCTCATTAATTTTTTTTTTTGGCATTTGGGACCCATGGACAGGAAGTAGAAGGGCTCCCCATTGGGCCTTGAAAGTGAAAAGATGGACTTTAAGTCCAACATGCTGCTTCACAGGGAGCCAGTGGAGGTTGAACCCTGGTTCTGGTCGGGTCGGACCTGTCTGAGGCGCTGCTGAAGTAAAGAATATTACCTGTGTTCAGCAGAATTATCCAGTTCAGGCGGGATCGGACCGATTGTTTGGGATGTGGCTTCCTCTACTGACGCAGCGAATCACGCGGCAGCTTCAGAGTCATGTGACACCAGGCAGAAACACAGGCAAGGCGGAGGCTGGAGACAGAACTTCATGGAGAGCAAGCAGAACCGGACCAGAACCCCTGTTGCTGGAGGTCCAGAGGGAAGTTTCTCCATCAGTGCTGCTCTGGTACCATTTCCTGGTTCTGGTTCACCGGGTTTTCAGGCTAACAGAAGATGTTGGAGCTCATCATGCTTCCTATTGCTGACCAGCTGATTTCATTTTCTGTTGACGGTACCAGAACCTGGTGGTACTGGGCTTTACCGGCCACCAAACGGGCCTGACCAGAACCTCAGAGAGACACCAGAACCAACGATGAAGACTAGCTGAATATCTTCATCAGAACAACCTGAGCTTCCAGAACCTAATCAGAACCTCAGGTTGGTGTCCTCCAGGAGTTCAGGTAAAAGGAGCCCAAACCATTATTAGGTCAGAACAAAATAGAAAAACAAAATCAGTTGAACAAAACATTAAGCCCAGATAAGTGGATCCAGGAACCGGTCCATCAACAGAATTATTGATGATGTTTGATTATTTCAGTCTGCGTGTTGATGGGAACGGGAGGAAGAGGAAGGAGGAAGCTCGTTATCTGCTGATTAAATTAACACTCCGACCCACAGAGGTTCTAACCAGATTAAACTCAGACTAACTGGGTTAGGAAGCAGATGGTCCCTGAACCGCGCTGGGGAGGGGCCCCTGAAGGCATCAAACATCTACAGCAGCAGCAGGGACCTTTGACCTTCTCGGCCTAAACCAGAGATTAAACCGGACTCATTCAGAACCGACCGACAGCAAACAGAACCGGATTCACTCCATCGGGTCCATGTGGAAGATCGGTTCCTACATGTTAGAGTAATCAGATCACAGCAGCGATGGAACGTTAGAACATTAGAACGACCTGTTTGGTCCGGTTGGCGTTTCCCCAACTTGCAGAACTGGACCGAGCCCAAGTTCTGGTTCTGACTTCATATCCAAGTGGAAAATACCTAAAAATACGTTAAACAGTTTGAATGAAGAATACATTAGAACTGAAAACTCCCACTTTATCTGCTCTGCAAATGCATCGTCAGAAGAAGGTTCTACTGGCTAAAATATGAGGTTCTGTTGACTGAAGGAAGAAGTTCTTCTGGCTGAAGGAGGTTCTAATTGTTGTAGGATGTGTTCTTAGTTCTGCTCTGGGTTCCTTTAACCAGAACTCCAGCATCGGTGCAGCATGACCTCAAGGAGATCAGAACCTGGGGTTCTGTTTAGTTTCTGGAAGCTTGGATTGCTTTCATAACGATATTTGGTTCTGGCGTCTCTCATCTTACTCCTGACCTTCTACAGGTTTCTGGTCAGGCCCGTTTGTTGATCAATCAATCATAGAACCAACAGGTTCTGGTACCACAGGCAGTGTGGTTCGGTTCCACGTCCAGCTGGAAAAAAGAAACCAGCATCTAAATAAAGTTCTGGTTCTGGCTGCGCTGACTCCAGTGGACCAGAACCAGATGGTACCTGGACCTTCTGCGTCCAGGGTTCTGGTCTTCTCTTCCAGAGTCTGGGACCTTGATCTCTTTCTGGTTCTGGTTCTCCTCGGCCCAGATAAGACACTTTTAGCCCATGTTCTGATCCATTTTGTGTTCTGTTCTGATAAACATTAAACCAAAAAGCAAAACTGTTGATGCAAAATAACTTTTCATCCTGTATCGGTTTGTTCTACAGCAGAAATGGATCCTTGATTGATGTTTATGGAACCAGAACCGCTTTATAATAAAAAACCCAAACCCAGATTGAGCATCACATTATTCCGATAATTAACAACAAAAACCCTAAAACTGAATAAATAAGAGAAATAAGCTGTAAAGTCATTTTTTATAACAGATTTTTTTTAATCACAGAGTTGCTTTTCTGATTCTCTGTCTTAAAACAAAAATCAAGAAAACTACATAATAATAACATTTAGTCTTCATTTGTAATAAACAAAATTAAATAAACTCACAAGTTTGACCCATTTTAACATAATTAACTTTCTCTTTTTATCGATTTGTATGATTATTATCATCCATTTATCCCAAAATACGCATCCAGTTTTCAGGTAATAAACAAAACTCACCGCGGTTCTGGTTCCGAATGAGAATTCTTTTTAGTGGACTCAAAGCCGAGAAGTCCGGTGAAGCTTCGGGCTGCAGCCGCTCACGCAGCGGGCTCTCGGTGCTCCCTCCGCGGTCAGACTGGCGACAAGGAGCCGCTGAACGAACCAACAAGACAACCAACATGAGCAAACTGCTTCCTCCTGACTCTTCAGAATAAAGCACCAAGGATCTTGAGAAAAATGTGTATAAAATGTCAACAAAAAAGTATATTTAATACATTTTATTGTTTTTCATAACAAGTTATGAGCAATAAAACTTCCTTTGACGTCAAAGTAAAAGCTGTTTTCTACAAAATAATAAAGAAATACAAATAATAAACAAAATGGACAAATTTATGGACATTAATAAATAAACAGTGAAATGCAATTAAATCAATCAACTGAGAAATGCAAATAAATAAATAAATGGGGAAATATAAATAAAAAATGGGGAAATTAAATTGAAAATAACTAAATAAATGTGAGGGGAAAAAAACGCTTTATTTATTTAAACATTTATATATTTCAACATGTATTTAATTATTTATTTTTACATGTATTCATTTATCCCTATATTTATTTATTTGCAAATGGATTTCTACATTTGTTCATTTATATATTTCAAAATAATTTTTTTGTCCATTTTGGCAAGGGTGGTCCTCCGTAGAAACGGGCCACAAGATGGAGGTTCAGGAGTGGCCTAGTCAAAGCTCAAACCTCCACTACAGCAGATTCCCACAAACCCATCCTGGAGGGATGGAGGAAAACTGGAGCTGGACAGGAAGGGAATGAATATTTGCGCAATCACTGATTTTATGTTGCATATTTTTATTTAACTTTCACTATTTGGTAGACATTTTTATTGTTTGTTTTTTTAGGCAAATTTTGATCCTGACTAATTTATAAAATAAACTGAAGTTTAATGAGTGAAGCTGCAGCAGTTCACAAACGTCAGTATTCAGGATCACAGAAGCTTAACCCTCCTTGTGCTTTTATTTCTGCATGCCTGTAACTGGGCTCATGCAATGTATGCATTTTTTTTCCAAGGGTGTTAACAAAATAGTTTAACTTAAAAATATTCTATTTGGGTTTTTACAACAGTTAGATACGGAAATTGTAGTTTTTACTGTTTTTGACCAGTTTCTTTATATTGACTGAACCCCTGAGTAAAACTGTAGGAAGTGTGATGGAGCTTTGCCCTCTGACTGCACAGTGTGATGCATGTTCCCAACAATAACTGCCTGGATGTCTTCTAGACGTGTCATACAATAATGTGCATGGCCTACACGTGTTTAAAACAAGTTTTTTTTTTTTTTCATATGTTCCCACAAAGTACCGCAGATGAAAATAAGAAGGGAATGAAGACAAGTTAAAACAATCCGTCCACCCGTCGTCTCCTTCTCTGTGGGACCTTCATGTTCTGTCCTAGAAGCCGTCCTGCTCCTGCTGCATGGCTGCATGACGCTCAGCCCTGCAGAGGCTGGCGCTAAATTATGCAGTGGGTGAGAAAACAGCCCCAGATGGGATCCAAGCAAACATCCCTGGGATTATTCTCAAACACCTCTCGTCACATGAAGGTCTTCACGTCTTCCCAGAGTTTAAGTTCTGTTCCTGCAGGTGTGTCTCCTCCACAGGTAGCACACCTGGGCTGCTGTTATGTTAGGAGGCATGAAAGGTGCAACAGAAATACCTTTTCTTGGATGGATGAAGTTACAGTACAGACCAAAAGTTTTGAGGTGTCTTTATTTTCATGACTACATTGTAGATTCTCATTTAAGGGCATCAAAACTATGAATGAACACATGATGTATGGAATTACTGTATGTACTTAAACAAAAAGGGTGAAATAACTGAATACATGTTATATTTTAGATTCCTCAAAGTAGCCACCCTTTACTCTGATTGCCGCTTTGCATTCTCTCGAGCTTCTAGTCCCCAGAAATGGTTTTCCAACAGTCTTGAAGGAGTTCCCAGAGATGCTTAGTACTTGTTGGCCCTTTTGCCTACACTCTGCGGTTCAGCTCACCCCAAATCATCTCCATTGGGTTCAGGTCCGCTGACTTTGGAGGCCAGGAAAAGTACTACATAATTCCATATGTGTTCATTCATAGTTTTGATGCCTTCAGTTAAAATCTACAATGTAAATAGTCATGAAGATGTGAAGGTGTGTCCAAACTTAACAAACGTACTCTCTGGTGGTGGTGTTCTGGCCAGTCGGGTCACCTGGCATCCTGGATCAGCTCCTCTTATTAGCAGCCCACTCGGTTTTTGCGCACCTGCAATAAAGCAGCTGATTGCTGAGCTCCTCCTCCCGACTCATCTAAATGAGTTCAGTTTTGGTGCTTTTTGGGCTTCAGAGGGAAAACAAATCCACAAAAACACATCATACAACACAAAAATACAAAAATGTACACACATTTCCCACTGTGCAACACATTATTCTCTGTCTTAGTGAAAGCATCTAGGGCAGCAGGTGAAGTTAGAGAAAACAAGCTTGTTTTTCCAGCATAGGCTAATGTTCCTGATGGAGATGAGTCAGAGCAGCAGGATGTCTGCTGGTCGTTCCAACCTGGAGGGACTTCTTCATGTTTTACTGTCAGACGGGCATGAACCAGTTCTCCTGGACCTGAACAAGAAGACTGAAGATGATGTGCTAGAGAGATGAAAACTGTAACTGCTGAATGCTGTTAAAGGTGTTAGAAAGGTTGGGTGGGGAATGAACAAGTGAGTTCTGATCCACTTTATGTGCAGACATGTTTGCTTTAAACACTTAAATGAGGTATGGAGGACAGTTTCTGCCAAAATTGTCAATAAACCAACATTTATATAAATACATAAATGAGGAATTCAGATATGGTCCTCCAAAGTAGGACATTTAGCTATAAATGAATAAACAACATGGATATATATATGACAGTCTAAATATCTCAGATTATTGCTGTTACCATTTGACTGAAACTTTACAAATGGCTTTCCATACTAGTGGAAACACAATAAAAATATATAATTTTAAACCTTTAAATATTGTCACTTCATGTTTACTTCGTTCTTTCCACGTGCGCGTCTTGGGCAGCCCTTTTTTTTACGTAATCCAGGAAGGCCGAAAGTCAAATGATGGGGTCATTGTTCCAATACACTATTTCAATAAGGTTTAATGGTGTTTTTTGGTGGAGATTTGTTGCTCACTTCCTCTATTTATTAATATTTCATAGAATAAAACTACAGATTTGCTGTGAATTTTCCTCCTGCTCTTTTGGCACCTTTTTAACTTCTTTAATAATCACATTTTTCTCAGACAGTAAAAGGCAAGGCAATTTTATTTATATAGCACACTTTCAACACAAGGCAATTCAAGGTGTTTTACATGATTCAGTGGTTATGCAACCAAATACATGATAAAACATATGAAAATTAAAACAGATTGAAACATAAAAAATAAAATGTATGTGAGAGTATGAAATTTAAAAACAAATGAAACATAAGAATCCACCAATAAAAAGAGATGGTGTAAAGAACAAATGTATGCAAAAGAATATAGATTAAAAACAGATAAAACACAATCAGTTAAAAAAAAAGAATATAAATTATACCTTGAGAATCAAAGAGTGATCAAAAAATGCAATTTAGGACTCAAAGGTCGATCTGAATAGTAGAAAAGGATAAGTAAAATGTTTTTATACTTTGTTTGAGACCTATATGAAAACTTTGGTTCTGAGGCTTTTATTTTTACCTCATAAAGAGTTTTAATCTGCAATGCAACTAAGCGGTTGCTTCGGGCCCCCCAAACCCATCCGGGCCCCCCATAAACGCAACACTCAATTTGATTTAGTTTTGTTTTAATGTGGATTATAAAAAATCAAAAATCTATTGGCTAAAGTTTTTGTGTAGTAGCCTAACTCGGCACGTTTCTTTGTAACTAATTATTTTTTTAATAATTTGTGTAATTAAATTGTATTTTTATTTTTAAAAATATAAAAATGTAGCAAAAATATTTAATTAAACACATTTAATGGAATAAAATGTATATACTGTTCCTTTTAATTTAGAAATTCTCTCATTATATTCAAAATTTTGGATGAAAGTGAAAATTAAAATTACTTTTTAATATTCATTGATTATAATAACGTATAAATATAATATTGACAATTACTTCGATTCCTTTCCCAGATTAGACCTAATCTTGATAGAAACGCTGTTATTGTGGGTAGTGGTCCTAACAGAAAGGGGGCGCTCCTGAGTCAGGATCTGCTTAAGGCCCCAGAAGACGTTGGGCCGCCGCTGGTTTTAGTATGGATCTTTTGAAGCTGTTGGATGCCCACCATCGATAGAGGTCCGCGTTCAGAGAATCGTAGATTGTTTCCGTCTGTAGCTGAGCTCTGATTGGTTGTTCCCTCTGCATTAAGGCAACATCAACCTTTAACATCAGCTCTCCGTCAGCCTCACATTATCCAGCTGCGTTGTCGTTTTGAAAAGACGTGCAGCAGCACTCCGTCTCTCTACATCAGCTCAGCTCGTCTTCCTGTGGCCCTCAGAGGGCCCAGCTGCAGGCTGCTGATGGATGAACCCTGACAGGCCTCAGGTGGAGCTGCAGGCATCAAGGACGGGCGGCCGGTCCACGTCTCTGCAGCTGTGACTGCAATAAAAACGCTTCGATGTGAAATCTTTAAATGGTTTTTTCATAACATCGAGCTGGGTGGAGGTTCAGTCCATCTGCTGCTTTCTTCATCAGATGTAAATCTGGCATTAGTGTTTTATGGATCAGAACATGATCCACCTCAGCATCAATCACACCGCCTGTAGATCATCAATGATTGGTTACAAACTGCAGGTCCAGCCAATCAGATTGGTGGTTAAAGATCAACAAGATGGATGAACAGATGGTTGGATGAACAGATAGATGCTTGGTTGGATGGATGCATACTTGGTTGGATGAACAGATGGATGGATGAACAGATGGTTCAATGGTTGGATGAACAGATGGCTGGATGAACAGATGGATGCTTGGTTGGATGGATGCATGCTTGGTTGGATGAACAGATGGATGGATGAACAGATGGATGCTTGGTTGGATGGATGCATGCTTGGTTGATGAGCAGATGGATGGATGAACAGATGGTTGGATGAACAGATGGATGAAGAGATGGTTGGATGAACAGATGGATGAACAGATGGATGGATGAACAGATGGATGGACGAACAGATGGATGGATGGATGATTGGATAAACAGATGCTTGGTTGGATGAACAGATGGATGGATGGTTGGATGAACAGACGGTTGGATGAACAGATGGATGGATGGATGGTTAGATAAACAGATGCTTGGTTGGATGAACAGATGTATGGATGGATGAACAGATGGATGGATGGTTGGATGAACAGATGGATGGATGGTTGGATGAACAGATGGATGGATGGATGAACAGATGGCTGGATGAACAGATGGATGCTTGGTTGGATGGATGCATGCTTGGTTGGATGAACAGATGGTTGGATGAACAGCTGGATGGATGGTTGGATGAACAGATGGTTGGATGAACAGATGGTTGGATGAATGGATGCATGCTTGGTTGGATGAACAGATGGTTGGATGAACAGATGGTTGGATGAACAGATGGTTGGATGAACAGATGGTTGGATGAACAGATGGTTGGATGAACGGATGGTTGGATGAACAGATGGTTGGATGAACAGAAGGTTGGATGAACAGAAGGTTGGATGAACAGATGGTTGGATGAACAGATGGTTGGATGAACAGATGGTTGGATGAACAGATGGTTGGATGAACAGATGGTTGGATGAACAGATGGTTGGATGAACAGATGTATAGATGGATGAACAGATGGATGGATGGTTGGATGAACAGATGGATGGATGTTAGATGAACAGATGGTTGGATGAACAGATGGATGGGTGGATAAACAGATGCTTGGTTGGACGAACAGATGTATGGATGGATGAACAGATGGATGGATAGTTGGATGAACAGATGGATGGATGGTTGGATGAACAGATGGTTGGATGAACAGATGGATGGATGGTTGGATGAACAGATGCTTGGTTGGATGAACAGATGGATGGATGGATGGACAGATGGTTGGATGAAGAGATGGATGGATGGTTGGATGAACAGATGGATGGATGGATGAAAAGATGGATGGGTGGTTGGATGAACAGATGGATGGATGAACAGATGGATGGATGAACAGATGGAGGGATGAACAGACGGATGGATGAACAGATGGATGTTTGGTTGGATGAATGAACAGATGGATGGATGGTTGGATGAACAGATGGTTGGATGAACAGATGGATGGTGGATGAACAGATGCTTGGTTGGATGAACAGATGGCTGTTTGGTTGGATGGATGAACAGATGGATGCTGGATGGATGGATGAACAGATGGATGTTTGGTTGGATGGATGAACAGATGGATGCTTGGTTGGATGAACAGATGGATGCTTGGTTGGATGGATGAACAGATGGATGCTTGGTTGGATGAACAGATGGATGGATGGATGAACAGATTGATGCTTGGTTGGATGAACAGATGGGTGCTTGGTTGGATGGATGAACAGATGGATGCTTGGTTGGATGAACAGATGGATGCTTGGTTGGATTAACAGATGGATGCTTGGTTGGATGAACAGATGGATGGATGGTTGGATGAACAGATGGTTGGATGAACAGACGGATGGATGAACAGATGGATGGATGAACAGATGGTTGGATGAACAGATGGATGGATGGATGAACAGATGGATGGATGAACAGACGGATGGATGAACAGATTCATGGATGGATGAACAGACGGATGGATGAACAGACGGATGCTTGATTGGATGGATGAACAGATGAATGCTTGGATGGATGGATGAACAGATGGATGCTTGGTTGGATGGATGAACAGATGGATGCTGGATGGATGGATGAACAGTTGGATGTTTGGTTGGATGGAGGAAAAGATGGATGGATGGATGAACAGATGGATGCTTGGTTGGATGGATGGATGAACAGATGGATGGATGGATGCTTGGTTGGATGGATGAACAGATGGATGCTTGGATGGATGGATGAACAGATGGATGTTTGGATGGATGGATGAACAGATGGATGCTTGGATGGATGGATGAACAGATGGATGCTCGGATGGATGGATGAACATATGGATGCTTGGTTGGATGGATGAACAGATGTATGCTTGGATGGATGGATGAACAGATGGATGCTTGGTTGGATGAACAGATGGATGGATGAACAGATGGATGTTTGGTTGGATGGATAAACAGATGGATGGATAAACATATGGATGCTTGGATGGATGGATGAACAGATGTATGCTTGGATGGATGGATGGATGAACAGATGGATGCTTGGTTGGATGAACAGATGGATGGATGAACAGATGGATGCTTGGTTGGATGAACAGATGGATGGATGAACAGATGGATGTTTGGTTGGATGGATAAACAGATGGATGGATAAACATATGGATGCTTGGATGGATGGATGAACAGATGGATGCTTGGTTGGATGGATGAACAGATGGATGCTGGATGGATGGATGAACAGATGGATGTTTGGTTGGATGGATGAACAGATGGATGGATGGATGAACAGATGGATGCTTGGTTGGATGGATGAACAGATGGATGCTTGGTTGGATGGATAAACAGATGGATGCTTGGATGGATGGATGAACAGATGTATGCTTGGATGGATGAACAGATGGATGTTTGGTTGGATGGATAAACAGATGGATGCTTGGTTGGATGAACAGATGGATGCTGGTTGGATGAACAGATGGATGGTTGGTTGGATGGATGAACAGATGGATGGTTGGATGAGCAGATGGATGGATGGTTGGATGAACAGATGGTTGGATGAACAGATGGTTGGATGAACAGATGCTTGTTTGGATGAACAGATGGATGGATGGATGAACAGATGGATGGATGGATGAACAGATGCTTGGTTGGATGAACAGATGGATGGATGGATGAACAGATGGTTGGATGAACAGATGGATGGATGAACAGATGGATGGTTGGATGGATGAACAGATGGATGCTTTGTTGGATGAACAGATGGATGCTGGCTGGATGAACAGATGGTTGGATGAACAGACGGATGGATGAACAGATGGTTGGATGAACAGACGGATGGATGAACAGATGGTTGGATTAACAGATGCTTGGTTGGATGAACAGATGGATGCTTGGTTGGATGGATGAACAGATTGATGGATGGAGGAACAGATGGATGCTTGGTTGGATGGATGAACAGATTGATGGATGGATGAACAGATGGATGCTTGGTTGGATGGATGAACAGATGGATGCTTGGATGGATGGATGAACAGATGGATGGATGAACAGAGGGATGGATGGTTGGATGAACAGATGGTTGGATGAACAGACGGATGGATGAACAGATGGATGGATGGATGAACAGATGGATGGATGAACAGATGGATGGATGAACAGATGGATGATGGTTGGATGAACAGATGGATGGATGAACAGATGGATGGATGAACAGATGGATGGATGAACAGATGGATGCATGGATGGATGGATGAACAGATGGATGCTTGGTTGGATGGATGAACAGATGGATGCTGGATGGATGGATGAACAGATGGATGTTTGGTTGGATGGATAAACAGATGGATGCTTGGATGGATGGATGAACAGATGATGCTTGGATGGATGAACAGATGGATGGATGAACAGATGGATGGATGGATGGATGGATGAACAGATGGATGTGGTTGGATGAACAGATGGATGGTTGGATGAACAGATGGATGGTTGGTTGGATGGATGAACAGATGGATGGTTGGATGAGCAGATGGATGGATGGTTGGATGAACAGATGGTTGGATGAACAGATGGTTGGATGAACAGATGTGTTGGATGAACAGATGGATGGATGGATGAACAGATGGATGGATGGATGAACAGATGCTTGGTTGGATGAACAGATGGATGGATGGATGAACAGATGGTTGGATGAACAGATGGATGGATGAACAGATGGATGTTTTGTTGGATGGATAAACAGATGGATGCTTTGTTGGATGAAAAGATGGATGCTGGTTGGATGAACAGATGGTTGGATGAACAGACGGATGGATGAACAGATGGTTGGATTAACAGATGCTTGGTTGGATGAACAGATGGATGCTTGGTTGGATGGATGAACAGATTGATGGATGGAGGAACAGATGGATGCATGGATGGATGGATGAACAGATGATGGATGGATGAACAGATGGATGCTTGGTTGGATGGATGAACAGATGGATGCTTGGATGGATGGATGAACAGATGGATGGATGAACAGAGGGATGGATGGTTGGATGAACAGATGGTTGGATGAACAGACGGATGGATGAACAGACGGATGGATGGATGAACAGATGGATGGATGAACAGATGGTTGGATGAACAGATGGATGCTTGGTTGGATGGATGAACAGATGGATGCTTGGTTGGATGGATGAACAGATGGATGCTTGGTTGGATAAACAGACGGATGGATGAACAGATGGATGCTTGGTTGGATGGATGAACAGATGGCTGCTTGGTTGGATGGATGAACAGATGGATGGATGGATGGATGGATGAACAGATGGATGCTCAGATGGATGAACAGATGGATGCTTGGTTGGATGAACAGATGGATGCTTGGTTGGATGGATGAACAGATGGTTGGATGAACAGATGGATGGATGCTTGGTTGGATGAACAGATGGATGCTTGGTTGGATGAACAGATGGATGCTTGGTTGGATAAACAGACGGATGGATGAACAGATGGATGCTTGGTTGGATGGATGAACAGATGGCTGCTTGGTTGGATGGATGAACAGATGGATGGATGCTTGGATGGATGAACAGATGGATGCTTGGATGGATGAACAGATGGATGCTTGGTTGGATGAACAGATGGATGCTTGGCTGGATGGATGAACAGATGGATGCTTGGTTGGATGAACAGATGGATGCTTGGTTGGATGGATGAACAGATGTATGGATGCTTGGTTGGATGAACAGATGGATGCTTGGTTGGATGGATGAACAGATGGTTGGATGAACAGATGGATGGATGCTTGGTTGGATGAACAGATGGATGCTTGGTTGGATGAACAGATGGATGCTTGGTTGGATGAGAAGATGGATGCTTGGTTGGATGAACAGATGGATGCTTGGTTGGATGGATATTCGGACCTGTAGAACTTCCTCTGCTGAAGATTCAGATATGAACAGAAAAATCTCTGAAGCAATAATTTGAGCGACATGTGATTTTAATCCGTTTATTGACAATAATAAATCATGTGAGTCCATATTAACTGGTACATATTAACTTCTTATTCATCCCACTAATTATTACACAGTAAATCCAATACTTTTAATACAACTTTAAAAAAATACAGCGTGGCTCAAAGTTTCTGTCAGTTTGACACTAAAACAGTTAAACTGGCTGTAAAGCTAAAAACAAGTCGCGTTTAAACTGGAAACCAGTTTAGTCTAGTACCACTAAACCCAGACAGTCAAGGGAAACTGTTTATATTACAGGAGAATTCATAGAAATATTCACTAAAATTATATACACAGTACTAAAAACATTTCACATGGAAGAACAGGAGTATAAAAAAGAGCAAAGATGGCCTGCTTCTCCACCTTCAGGCAAACGGGTGGAGTTCAGATTCTACAGGGAAACTAGAAGGCAGGCTCTGGTAGGAGCCGCTCACCGTTTAGTCCTCTAACTACAAACGTAACTAAAGTGCTTGAAGGAAACTAGTCTGGGAAATGCAATAAAAAAACAAAGAGTCATTATTTAACATATGGACAGAATTTCAGCGAATACAGGCTGGAACTGGTTTGAACTCTTCCTCTGGGTCCGTGATCAGTTTGATGAAGGTCGGTTCCCCTGCAGAGCCTCAGTACTTTGGCACCTTGGTGTAACTCTCTGGGATGTTTCTACACATGCAGACGGACAGAACCATCCCCAGCAGCTGCAACAAACAGGAAACTCAGATAAAAACACAAACGGGGGAAAATTCTCCATCCTACAGCTTTTATCTGCCACTTTTATTTAAAAATAGGACCTGAAGATGCTGCGGTGTTCCTCAACATCTCTAGTTCCTTAGAGTCAGCTTGGCGACACAAAACTACACAGATTTTGTTTATTAGCCGACCCGTTCATGATTACACATCAATAAGGCCTGCCGTTCCACAGGGAACCACCTTCGGCCCCCATGGCTTTCTAACACTGTAGAAAAGAGTTTTCTGTGGAACATGACATAATGTTATGGATACACAATTTAAGTTATTTCAGATTTTTCCACATACCAAAGAATATGAAGAATGAGAAGTTGTTATGCTAGCTGACACGCTATTAGCTTGATTGGCTGTAATTCCAAGAGAGACGCTAACGAAATCCGTAGATGTTAGCTTCTGGGTACGTGGTAAGACAGTTTGTCCTCTACATATTACTGCACATTAAAGGGAAAATAGTACACAAATCTCTCTTCCTAATACCGTTCTGTGTTGCTTTTTGGGTCTCTGCTGCCACCAAGATAAATAAATACCATCCGTCTATTGTTTTGGCAAAATTTCTATATATCTGCATAACAGGTATGATAGGTATGATACCAATAAGGTCCAATTACTGAACTACGTAACCTTTTCAATCTTAGTATGCTGACCTTGAAATCGAGTAAAAATAAATGTCAATGAACAACGACGATTTATCTATCATTACATTTAAAACACAGAAAATCTCTTAATCCTACAGTCCCAGCAGCTCCTGGCTTCCTTTTAAAATGTGTCATCAGTTTTACAAATTCAACTTCAGCGTTTACAATTCTAAAATTATACATAACCATACATTAACACTAGTAGTAATCACTTTCATTCCTCTGTTGCCTAATGTCACTTAAAAGCTTCAAACCCAGAATAACATTAGAATTTTGGTCATATGGTAGGCTATATTAGCTGCACAAGGCATTAATAAGGGTATCATAGTATATAAATATAGGGCTGTATTGGAAAAAAATAAAAATCTATTCTGAATCGGTTGTAATAAAAATGATAAGAATCAAATTGATTCACAAGTTCAGAAATCGGTTTAGCTGTTTTATCATAGTTTGCCCTTTTTTACAGCTAAAATAAGAATAAAAAACACAGACAGCCGTTTTAAGGCTTAGTGTTATAAGTGTTAATACAGATTTTTCCTGGTAAACTGTTACTCACCCAGTGTAAAGACATAGGGTGAGGCAGATAATTAAGATAACAGCTAAAAAAAATGTTTTTAATAACACTGACCCATATCTATATGGAACTGGATCAGATTGGATCGAATCGTGATAATCGACTGAAATTTGTGTCTATCTATATATACATATATATATAAATCCTTTCCAAAAAGTTGGACTATCATGGACAAGTTTATTAATTTTAATTTTAAATCCTGTTTTCGAGGTAACCCAAATTATGTACAAATAAACAACTAAATACTTTAAATTGTTTAAGTTGTGGGCCCTGAATGTACAATCTACACTGAAAAAAGAGAACGCAGGTCCAACTTAATTAAATCGCTTCAGTTTCTTACAAGTAATTGAATTAAGTTTATCCAAGTTACTTTATTAAGTTAGTTAAGTTGTCAAGTTGAACAAATGTAAATAAATTCAGTTTGATTAACTTAAATAAATTACTAGTAACAAATAGAAGCAATGTATTTAAGTTTGACCTGGGTTCACTTTTAACAGTGTATCAAAGTATCTATTTAATCTATATTGCAATATAATCTAAAGAATGTACGGTAACAATATGTGTTGTAATAGATTCTTTTTTGTTTAAAAATGACTGCTTATGAACATTATCACTTTCCAGATATATTGCAGCAGAACAACAACTTCATAACTTCATAAAATGCCATTGAAAAAATTTATTTACCTGTAAAATGCTTTTTTAAAAATATATTTTTACTTTCCCTGGTTCCTCATTCATAAATTTATTATCTAAAGCTGCACATATTCGATTAAAAAAATGCTTCAAGTTAAACAGGTTTCTTTTCCACTAAATGAAAAACTAATTAAAAATTAGCCGAATCTAGAATGAAGACAAACACAGAACATCAGTATTTATCCGTCCTGTGTACGTAAGTATGTAAGCACAGCTTGATGAGTAATCTTGGTATAGCCATATATAGTCAAAATCTCATATATACATACTGTATATATATATATATATATATATATATATATATATATATATATATGAGCGAAAGATATCCAACCATTATATGGTTTCAAAGTATTTCTGCTTTATTCACAAAGTAAGATCTAAAACTAAACCCCGTATCTTGGAGTTTCTGTAAAATCTTCTGTGAAACCCGAACTTCATGATGTTCTCATGGTTTCAGATGAAGTAACCGTGAAGCGTACCTCAATAAAAGCCACAGCGGAGCAGATCCCCAGGACGACCCCGAGGTTGGTGAGAAGCCAGCTCTCCACACTTTCAGAACATCCCTAAACCAGAACACATCCAGGCGATTCAGTGAGGGCTTCGGCCGGACTTAAGCGCAGACGAGCAGAAGGTCTCTGTACCGTGTTGTAAACGGGCCATTCTTCGTTGTGGGTCACGCAGAACCCGTAGTTGGAGACGTTGTCCTGGGAGAGCGAGGCGTTCTGGCAGGAGCAGGGGAACAGAACCTGGGAGCTGTTCCTGATCACCTGGTTCTTTTGCCAGTCACGACTGTCTGTCCAACCACAGCACTCCATCTGGAAGGAGACGGGGACAGCTTCAGGAAGGTCAAAGGTCACCAACAGGCTTCACCAGAGTCAACTCCACTTCTGAGCCGACCCAAAGCAAAAGGGAACTAAGCGTCGCTTAGGGCCCCCCCATTAATGCTGGAATCAAACAATCTTAATATGTTAAAATTTATGAAAATGTGAATATTACTCAATTTGATTTTGTTTCAGTGTAGATCATTTTAAAAACGGTCAATTATTAGCATTTTTGTGTAGTAACATGGCAAGTTTCTTTATAACTAATTATTTTATTAATTTTTAATTCTATTTTTATTTTAAACTTAAAAAAAGTTGCTCACATATTTGAATACAAATACATTTAAAGAAATAAATAAAAATATATAACATACTTTACCTTTTAATTTAGAAAAAAATTGGCTGAAATTAAAATAAATTTTACTTTTTGATATTCATTGTTATATTGTCGTGTTACTATTACTATTAATAATTACCTCTGATTGATTTAAGGATTAACCAATTAAACTCCGCCTACTTTCCCAAATTAGACCTAATCTTGATAGAAACGCTGTTATTATGGGCAGTGGTCTGAACAGAAGGGGGCGACCCTGAGTCTAACTCAGCTTAAGGCCCCAGAAGACTTTGGGCCAGCCCTGCAATTAACAAAGTTGTGAAAACAACCAACAAATAATAAAAATAACCACATATTTCCAGAACTTTCTGTCTCAAACAGAAACCAGGTCAGCCTCTGATGTTCTCGACAGTCTGTTGGGTCCGTTTGGGGTCCTGAGCCGAACCGAGCCAGGTTGTTTGGTGCTGAACTCACCTTCCTCTGGATGTAGTCCCAGGCCTGCGCCGTGTTTGTGTTGTTGCCAGTGTAATCTTCCAGAACCTCCCCCACGATCTTCGACATCTCCTCGTCGAGCTGGAGGACGACAGCAAGTTGGTAAGATGAGCAAAGGAAGGCGAGCTGCTGACCGACCTTCGACCCCGGAGGTTATTGGTCGGCTCGGTCTTTGGTTCTGATGAGACTCTTTCTCTCTGGTCAAAAACTAAATCTGGGGGAGGAGTCTGTGAATCCGCCATGAATTCCCCCATGAAAGTGTGTCATTCTGGTAAACGGGGAGGAGTGAGGAGGCGCTGTCTATTCTTTTTTACAGTCTATGACAAAAACACATAAATAAGCAGCAGCTCCTCGACATATTTAAATAAATAAAAAATATATACTTTATTGTCCCACGAGGCGAAATTCAGTTTACAGTACAACCTGTCCAGGATCATGACAAACAACAAACAGTACTAACAGATCCAGGTCACTGAAAAGCTTGCAGCCACAGAATGGCAATCCCATGTATGTAGATAAGAAACAGAAATACGTCGGGGGGGGGGAACTATTGTGACAAAGGAAGGCTGCCATAAACATGATCAGTAAAATAATTCCTTTTAAAAACACGCAGCAGCACTGAAATAAATCTGTCATCCTGAAATAACTCGGTTTGAGCAGCAGGGGGAGCCATGGCAGCAGTTGTTCCATCAGCTGCTGCTGCTGCCCCTCTACACTCTATTTCCTGTTCTAGCCACAAACTGGCAGGTGAAGGTAAAAACCTGTAGATGCTGATACGACTGAAGAGGAAGTGACCTCACTCACCACTTCCTTCTGACAGTAGATGAGAGCGCCGGCTGCGATCTGAGCGATGAGGATCAGCAGGAGGCAGGCGAAGTACTGAGGAAGAAGGAGGAAGACCACTGTTAAGACATGTGTCCGTATCTGAGTCTGGTTTCCAGAAAAGTTCTAAATGATCCAATCAGATCCGGAAAAAAGCCACAAACAAATGGAAAGAAAAGCAAAAAAAGTCCACAGGGAAGTTTTTAGGGTGAAATTTAAAGTTTTAATCTACTGTAGAAAGGCCCAATCAGGGACTGGAGTCGAAAATTAGCTCTAGCTATAAACTCTTTTTGCACAGCATCAGTTACAAGCTTGTTTTGTACGATGTTAAATTGTAATGTCCCTGTCAGATAAATAAATACATGAATAAATAAAATGAAGATGGATTCTGGGCAGTGATCAGCCCTGAATCTGGAGCTTTTCTCCCGCAAGTTTCTGCCTGACTGAAAGTTTTTGGATTCTGGAAAATTTCTCCAGGTCTGTATTTTTCTGAAAATCCAGACTCCAGCAGCACAGGAATCATAATCCAAACCGACTTTTATACATTTCGTTTACAATAACATGATAAATATATAAAACAAATCACATGTAAGGAAGCGGCAGAAGCCAAAATACACTTTAGCTAAGTTAAAATAAAATTCAAGTCTATTGTAACACATCAAATATGAAATATACACAAGTATTTGCATTATTCTTAAAATATATTCCACGGTGGCCCTAAAGGGTCACAGCACGCAACTTAAGCAAACACATGCAAAAAGATAAAACGCAAGAAAATTTAGAAAAACGACAACACATAAAAAAATTTGCTGCAAATAGACCACAATACAACGGAAGTGTTTATTCAGGGGACACTTAAATGTGATGCACACGGCCTGTATGTAATGTTTCACACTACATACAGGCTAGTGTTTCAAAATGAAATAACCATACATTTATTTTATCAGGTCATCAGAATTTTAGGCTAACGATAGTTTAGTACCAGATCACTGAAATAGGCTGAATCATGTGAACGTTAAAATAAAATAAAAAACGATGGGGAGCCTAAGCCCCGCCCTTCTACTTCTAATGCCAAAAAATGAACGAGAGTCAACAGAGCGATTAAAGTTATTCTCTGATCCAGTTTGAAATGTGCCGTGGATCCAACATATGATGTCCGTGAATTTTAAAAACTAATTTTGATGCAGAGAAAACGCTGATTTTTGACTGGAGGCAAAAGTTCTTTTAGGTTTTGTGTAAAAACGTTTAGCGGACTACAACTGCAGAAAAAGGAGAGTGAGGGTCGTAGCCTCCAGGATGAAGAAAGGAGCATTAAACACGGAGAAAACCTCCATAAATCTGACCATGTGGAAAGTAGCAGCTATGTCGGGGATAAAGCTGTCGGAGTGAGAGCCAGCATGGAGGAGAAGCTCTATAAGCTCTAGGTGAGTGTTTTACGTGCTATAGCTAGTGCTAGCTCCCGGCAGCCAAATGGCGGTATATATGCGACTTCTGACTTCTGATTTGTAGGCATTTCAAATGGAAATTTTTACCATCAAATAAATCCCAATTCACTCGACAAACACAGTAGAAATGTACATCGTTAGTTATTATTTAGATCGAAGTACAACATATGTGTGATTCAGGACGTCAGACAAAGCAGACCAGAAAATAACTTTTATCCCAACATGACCACCACTCATGATTTTTTCGGTTTGGGGACCCACCGGCTGACAGGAAGGGGAGGAGCTTAGGCTGCCTATGGGAAGGGGAGGAGCTAAGGCTCCCAACACCAAGGGGAGGGGCTTAGGCTCCCTATTAATTTTTATCTCGTTTTCCAAACACCACTGACGGCCAGAGACGGTGACTAAGCTGTGTGACATGAATCCGTGTCAACAATTATATCCGGACGTGTGCATCACATTTAAGCGTCCCCTGAAAAAACACTTCCGTTGTGTTGTGGTTTATTTGCAGAGCATTTTTTTATGTGCTGTGTCGTTTTTCTAAATTCGCTTGTGTTTTCTTAAGTTGCGTGCTGTGACCCTTCAGGGCCACTGTAATATTCCCATCGCTGTTTTATATACCTAATATGATACAGAGGTTTCTAATAAATCTAGATTTTCATTCCATCGTTTAGACCCCTGAAATCTGAAAATTGTTCAGTATAAAATAAAGGCAGATTCAAATTTGAAGAATGTCGGGATAAATATGAACTTGTGAATTAGTGGAAAAGTAGCTCTAGGTTTAAGGCGGCCAATTTCTTTGCTATATGACTTTATTTTTATTTATTTTTTGGAAGATGGGTTTTGTTTTCTTCTCTGCTTGTTACAAAATATGATTGCGAATTAGATAAAAAATAAAATATGAATTACAATGACCAAAAAACTAAAATTTTAAGAGAAAAATAAACATTTTCTGTGACTTTATTGCAGACTTTCTGCATTTTAAGTATGGGTTCATGGTGGTATTTAACTTTAATTGATACGGTACATAAGAACCGTATCGGCCCAGATACCTGAAACCACTATCAGCATCCTTATTTCCATGCTTAGACAAAGCTAAAAGTTAAACGTTCAGTATCTGGGATCAAACAATTAAACCCATGTCAGTGTATTTTGTGGAAAGTGCAGATCAGAACCTGGGCTAAATAGAAGTTAATCCAGCCTGCAGATAATTTATCACTAATAAGAGACTTTGCAGATATCTGATATTTGTTTTTCCCCTTTTGTGTGTTTAATTATGTAAGCTGCTTTGTTTCACTTCCATGGTTAATTTAATCCTAGATAAATCAGAGAGAGTGGCTCATAACTTTGGATTAGGAAAAGCAAATTTAACACTTATAGTATAGTGTTGTTATAAGCAATAGGTTGTAAACCTGTGCACCAATTTAAAGAAAAATACAATTATTTCTTTTTGTATACGACTTTAAAAACATAAGAACAGGTAAGTAGTAAATTTATATCTAACGTATAAAGAGTTTGCAATTCATTAAACAAAGGTGCACTTGGTGTATCCAATTTTGAAAAGGTAGCTAGTCTTCCAAACGTTTGTGTGAACCGATAAATGAATATGAATAAATGGATGAGCGCTTCCTTCCCACCAGGCCCAGCAGACAGCGCTTCTCATAGATGGCGCCGACGCAGCCGACGAAGCCCAGAAACATGGAGAAGGCTCCCACTGCGATCAGGATGTAGCAGCCCACCTTCACCGACGCGGAGTTATCTGAGGAGAAAACGGCAGCAGACGCGTCAGGAAGCTTTGTCTGTGACATCAGAGAGTTAAAAAAAGCATCATTTTACTCAGGGAACATTCAGGGATGCCCCAGAAAACCTTTCAAGTGAACATTGGTTTTTTTACATTAAATAGAAAAGGCTACATTTAGAAACAGTGTTAGGCCGTGAAGTGAAAGTCCACATTTATCAGAGGGTGAACCCAAAAAGAGCATGTAGGAAACTAATTAAAAGTCCAGTGGACCAAGTAAGGGGCCGAGGGGAACACCGAGGGAGTTCATGACTAAAATAAAACAAAACAAATACTGAATCCACAGGGACTTTAACCATCATGTGTGATCAAATACTGCTCCAGAATTAATATATTTGTTCCTAAACCTCAACACAAGAATAAGTTGCTGAAAGATTTAACCACAGGTTCTAGTTTCTGTTGGTTCTTATAAACCCATTATTTTACCCAGGAGTTACTTTATTTGGCCTGTGCCGCACTGTTGCTGAGACTAAAACTAGAGACACGAGAAGAAATCAGCCGGTCAGTGGAAATGGGCAAATTTTAGCTGGACTGGATCTGATTGGTTCATAAAGTAAAAAAAAAAAACTTCAGAAGTGGAAGAATCTGTTTGAAAGAAAATGTTTTTTTTTACGAAAAGCAGATATTTTAAGTGCTTTCAGGCCGTGAGCTAGAGAGCAGCGCTTCGAGCAGGTAACAGGAAGGTTAAGTCAGGATTATAGATTCTTCCAGGAGTTCACACTGAGACCGACACTTTAATAGCACCAGCCATGCTAACCACTAATCATTCGACCGTGACTGCTCTCTCACTAGGAATGGCTGCTTTCAGTTCTGCTCTAGAAAACCTTCATTTATCGTAGCTTTTTAAGAAAAACTGAGATCAGCTAGAGTTCGCATTGTTACATTGAAACTTTACCAAAAAAAAATACAAAGTCGGCTCCAGAATTCTGATCAGTACTCCATTAGACACTCTTAGTAAGATAATAGAAAGTGGAACCAAAGTTTCTGTGGTTATTTTCACCATAGAGTAGTGCTGCCCCTCCCCTACATGCTGCTTCAAGCTATCAGGCATCTGGCTGAAGAGAGGGAAGCAATTGTAGCGCCATGTATCAAGATAGTAAAAGCGTTTTGATGAAAAGCTTGTAAACAGGCTCCGATAGTCCCCATATTTCATAATTAAATATTTTATTTTCTGCCTACAAAAGCCATTTTTAGTTTAAAACATAAAATTAAAAAGAAAACAAAAAATGCTTTTTCATTTTCCAAGTCATCATTGCTCATTCTGTAACTTTATGAAAATGAAAAACCAATAGCCTTTTTCTTTTTAATAAAATTAAACAAAGAGCAATGCTGAACTGGAAAATGAAAAGGCATTTACAATTATTTATTTTTAAATTCTATTTATGATTCAAAAATAGCACTTAGAGTTTGAAAATGACAAAGCATTCCTGCTAATCTATTTTAATGTAATTTATTTACATGTATTTCTGGACATATAAATGTACGATGGAGTATTACGGTTATTGTAGAGAAAAAAAAAAATATTTGGGAGTAAATTTCAACAAAAAAACTTAAAGTCACATATTTTCCACAAACAAAAAAATTCAGAAATTCTCTGTTTTAAAACTTGTAAGATTACAAGTTAAAAGACAGAGAATTTTAAGATATTTTCTCAGAAAAAAAAGTGTAAGTCTCTGATGTAGAAAAGAAGAAAATTTGCAAGAAAAAAACTTCAACATTTCTATGATTAAAGGCAGACTTTTTCGATCTCTAAACAAAGATATTTCTGACATTGTAAAGTCAGAAAATTGTATAAAAAAAAAAGAAAGGTGGCCTATTATCATAGAAATTTTAAAGCTTTCTCACACAAATTTTCTAGTTTTCTACATCAGAGAATGACGCATTTTTTTCCAAGAAAATTTCTGAAATTAATCTCAAAATTTTTTGTCTTTTATCTCATCTCATGACTTTAAGAATTTTGTGACAGAGTTTTTGTTTTTCGGAAAATAACTGCGATTAATCTGAGAAATTCTGAGTTTTTACTCATAATTTTGCTACCTTTTGTCTGTTCTGCTCATTTTGACCTGGCGCCATCTTGGTTGAGTCACCACTAACCGCTTCGTAAAACATCAATATGTGCCATTTGTGTGCAGGCACAGAGACAAACAGCCCGGGGTGCTGTGGCGCACTGCATCGCATGACCGTATCCCTGAGGTAGACCGCGCAGCCCGCGCTGATGCAGACTGGGCATCAGTGTGTGTGGCGATGAGCGAGGCGGTGATGTGATGCATGCTGATGCAGGACGGAGCAGAAAGGACCCAGTGTGAGACGGAGGACATCTGCTGAGAGGACAAACGTCCTCAGTGACGCCGGCCGCGCTGTTCCCTCTCCGTTACACTCGCTCAGTGTTCGTCTCCGTCATTTCGTCCCGCCGACACCGCTCGTCTCTTTCTCCCCATCCTGACTCAAACCTCCGTCATCTCAAACAAATCCTCGGCTGGTTGCAGCTCAGACTGGTCACCTCATTTTAAATAATGAGCCAGGCCACAGCCGAACGGGGGGAATCACACTTTCCCAGCACAGTCGGCACAAAAAACTCTTAGTGTGGACAGATTAGAGTAAATCTGTGATAATAATGATCCTCTCCTGACATCTGATGCTGCTGCACTGTGGCTCTCCAGGAGGTTGACGCTGTTTTTCTTTATAACTATCACACCCTATAAAGGTTTAAACGTGGATAATAATCATATCAGAGTTCTGAATCTGCGTTAATCATGTGAAATTATTGCATTTTCTCAAAAATACCTACAGGTAACAAAGCAGATCTTTGCAGAAACACGTTTAGGCGAAAACCTCTCAGGCCTGTGAGGTTCTCTGATGTCACAGAGGAAGAAATCTGATTGGTTAACCTCACACTATAAATCTTGTCTAAAACTTTTTCTGCTTGTCAGTCTCGCCCCAACACGTCTGTTTGAAGAGCTGCTTTGTGTCGAAGCCAGAAACGGATCCGCCCAAATCACCAGAACCTGCCGAGGCCTCTGCAACGGATGCAACGATACCACTTTTTTCAAACTGATACAATACCGATACTTGGATCTGAGTACTTGTTTGTGTCTCTACCACACCAAAAAAAATCCTTGCTACTACAGTATACATGTATATGTACATAACTTCTATTCATGGTTAAGTTTATTATGCCTACGTTTTTATTTCTCATGCTTATGTTTGTTTCTTGTTTCTATGCCAGCACCGTAAAATCACAACAAATTCCTTGTAGTGTAAATTACTTGGCAATAAATCTGATTCTGAAAAATGTTCTGTTAAAGTTAACCGATACGAGTACATTAGAACGGTATCGACCCAAATACCTGATACCAGTACTGGTATCGGTGCATCCCTTGTCTCTGCAAAAGGTTCTGATTTCTCTGAACATAATCGGTTCCGAATCCAAACCAAAGACTTTACAGACATCAGTCCAGGAGCAAAATAAAGCAGTTCAAAGTCCTTGGAAGGTTAAAGGTTAAAGCTTTATCTTCAGATAAAGTTCATTGTATTGATGAGTCGTGTGACGTGGTATAATCAGTGAAGTCGGATGAATTGTGAACAATACAGTCATTTTAAAGTGACTGATCATCAATACAGAAAGTTTGATTCTGAAATACTCTACTTATTTATCAATGGACCATTTTACTCGTACATGGCAGTATTACTGGTGGCAAGCATTAAATGTTCCAACAATGAGTAAGAACCTATAAGGAGACCAACAAGTGTGACTCAGTTCTTCTGGTTTCCCTGGATCTGCTACTGGAAAACGTGAAACAGAAATATTGGTCTGTTTTATTTGTAGTTTGATGTATTCCAGCCAGGAGAAAGCCTTGCTTTAAAGAAATCTGATTTTACTGGGCCCAAAACATGAAAATCATTTTTTCCACCAGCAAAAAACCTTTTGCAGCCTTGCATCACTGTGTAGCAGAGATGAAGTGATCGCCATGTCAGGAGAATCCCCAGTGTTGGGTGGACTCCTGCTTTCTTATTTAGTAGAAAAAAAGCAGGAGTAACATATCTTGTTGTATATCAGTGCCTAAAAAGCTCCCGTTCACCAACAAAGAAAACAAAGTTTCCAAGACGACGCTTCATATTTAATAAGTGTAATAAAAGCCAAAGACTTAGAAGCTTTAATCATGAAGCAATTTGAAATGTATCAACTGGAAAGTCTTCTGCAGTGAAAATGAACACAGTTATGAGACAACCCAGTTTTTCACGAAGACCAAAGATCTGAACGTAAACTTACTGAGGACCAGGATGAAGCTCTCCTTGTCCAGGAGGAGCCAGAGTCCAAAGCCCAAGATGGCGACCCCGATCAGCTGGAGAGTCGACACAAAAACAGAAATCATCCAGTCAGCAGGGGTGAACAGAACCAATAAACATTTACAACAATAAAAGCAAAACATAACAGTTTCAAAAGATTCATAAATCAATAACTGAACTGTAAAGACTTAATTTAAAAACTGATATTCAATTTATGAGTAAAAATGAAGGGGGAAATTAGCAGCTACATCAAGGTAACATCAGCTAACTGCTAGCATGCTAATGTTAGTTTATGTAAAGGAATCCGACAAGTAAAAATATTGTTTTACTTTTATTTATTTAACAAACATGATAAGTAGTAAAAATGTAAGAATAAATGTTGAAATGTTTACAATTGTGAAAAGCTGTTGGGCTACCGTTACCTTCTTTTAGCTAATGGTAGCCCAACATTTGGCCTACTAGCTAAACTAAGCTGGTACCACGGTTTTATCAAGTTTTTAAACATTTCAGCCTTTAAAACCTTAATTTTATTAGCTTTATTTGGTTTAATTCCTAAACCAATATTGGTATAACATTTATAAATTTCTTGAATTTAAACTGAGATTATGTCAGAAAAGCTAAAAAAAGAAAATTTGTCTGGCATTAGAAAGTCATTTTTATCTCCACCAAGGAGGTTTATATTTTCACCAGAGTTTGTTTGTCTGTTAATTAGCAACATAACTGAGCTGCCTTGGCAGACTTCTGAACTCTCATTGTACTTTTCTAGATAAGCAAAGCAAGAATTAATGTTCTTTCATGAGTCCATCATTCATCTAATCATAATTTACACTACATTAAAGCTAAACATTAAAAAGTAACCTAGAGATCCCAAAAAACATTTTTTCACATTTTATTAACCAAGTAAAGTGTCAGTTTTATTTCCAATGTGTTCGTAAAAACAAAGACAAATTAATTTAGACAAAACTGAATAGTTTTCTGTTTAATTCTGAGACAAAATGCTCAACAATTGAGAAGATTCTAACAGATGGCATAAACGTCATCCCTGATGGAAACTGTGACACTATTTATTGGAAATTTGATTTGATTTTGTCTAATTTCACCCAAAAAGACTTGAGTTGATTTTGGGAGGATTTTCAGCAACAGAGAAGAACTGTGAATCGGAAGGAAAATGACTAATGATTTCAAACTGAAAAGTGTGGTGTGCATTTGTATTCATCTAAATCATGCCATAATATATCTGGCTGTATGCTTAAGGTGGTTGTCCCGTTGGAAGGTGAACCCCAACCCTAGTCTAAGGTCTTCTAACAGGTGTTCCTCCTGGATTGTCCTGATTTATCTCCGTCCCGCTTCCCTGTCCCACAGCATAATGCTGCCAGAACCTTGTTCCTGGTCTTCAGATGGTCAGTCCTCTTCATGTTCAGGTGATGGATTGAAAAGAGCTCTGGGAGATGAACCTGCTATAAACTGGACCAGAACCTCCCCCCTGATGCTGGATGTTCTCTGAGCAACTTCTGAGTCCAGGACCAGAACATCTGGGTTTTACTGAGATTAAATCACTGGATTGTTTTGTTAGAGTCAGGGTGCTAAATACAACTACTAGCCACACTTTTCAGATCTATACTTGCAAACATGTTTGAGTGTTTTTGTCCACAGAGATGCACTACTTAGTGGTGGTCTGTCACCCAAAAAACGGATCGGAACAAATTTAGAACTTTAAGGTTCTGTCATTTATTCCTTTATCCATACACCTTCAGGAAATATTTGAAATTAGACGGTTAGTTCAACAAAATCAGCAACATTTCCTTTTATTTGTCCCCCCTGATGGTCAGGCAGGCAGCAGAAGTACTCACAAAGGAGATGAGGTTGAAGAGGAAGAGGAAGTACTTGCTAGCAGTCAGGCAGCCTTTCCCCATCGTGATTTATCTGCAAACATGAGACAAGGAGAGAAAACATGACCAGAGATAAACCAACTGGATGGTCCAGATCAGAACTGGACTGGGATTACCCCAACAGAACCAGTACAGCCTCAGTCTGTCTTCAGCCCAGCAGAACTACATAGATTCAGTCAGAAACAAATACTAAAATTATGTTCTTTATAGTCAAACAATCCAAGGAATGAAGATTTCTTTGGAAGAGAAGATTGACTTTATTAACATTCATCTAATAAAACAATCTTTAAAATGTCTTCATTACAGAATTAAAAAGAACAGATATGCAGATTAAGTAGTAAGCAATAGTAGATATAAAGTAGAAACATATACATTTCGCCAATGGTAGAGTTTTTGACTCTACCTTCCTGCTGTGATTGCACGTACTGATGATGTCATCAAGCTGTGCCTAAATACTTTCTATCTGGTACAAAAGGAGGAGAAATACTGATATTTAACATTTGCCTTTTATGTAAGAGAAAACAAACTGGTTGAAGTTGACACAGCAACAAAACATGTGCAACTTTTTTTTTTGCTATACTAAATTTATAAATAATTAGGAAAGCAGAAAGAAATTTTATTTCTTTTTACATTTTGCAATTTTGAACTTAAATTTTTCATAAAATTCAGCTTTTATTTTATTTAAAATATCTTTTTTACATTGCAGTTGTTTGAAAAAATATTAGAATACTTTGTAGATGGATTTTACAATAAATGTTCTTTAAATGGCATGTTATACTTTTTTGAAGTTGTTTTGTTGCAATGTATTAGGTGTGTCATATTGTCACTTTAATGTGCATAAACAAAAATGAAGAATATGTTGCAATAAATACCATTACCACACATGTTTTGGGTTATATTGCTATATAGATTTGAGGCCATATTGCCCAGCTCTCATCCAGTGTATAAAAAGCTTTTTATTCTCCTGGAATAAACTCTTCAGTTTCGATGAACGTGATTTCTGCTTTCTAATTGTCAGAATAAGCAGATTTCTTTCAATTTTTTCTCACCAGCATCCCAAAACTAAAACGTAATGTTTGAACAACATTTCTATAAATCATCCAGAAAATGAATGACAGTTTTATAGGAATTACATTTTTTTATCTCAGCTTCAGGAGCTGAGTGGGAAAAACTGAAAAACTAGTGATGAATTCAAAATAATGAGGAAATGTCCCATTTCTGTAAGATCTGCAAAGCTGTTCTGAAACAAGTCGTTTATAATAAATAAGGAATTATCTGAAATATGGCTGCCAATATGGCCTCAAATATATATATTGTTATATAATCTAAAGCATGTATGAAATATGTTCCTTTTTTATTTATTTATGTCAAAATTAATGCTTCTGAACATTCTCACTTTACATTGCAGAAGAATAACTTCAAAAAGGTTTAAAAACCCATGGAAAGAAAATATATTGTGCAAAATACGTTAAAGAAATATTCAAATCTTTTTCCAAAACAAAAAAACACAAAATTTCTCATAAAGATTAAAATCTTTAAATTAAATAATGAAAAAAAGTTTTAAATTAAAAGTTTCAAATTCTCCGTTTTCCTGGTTACTTATTTATGAATTTAATGTAGCACAAGAAACCTGCAGATATTTTAATTAAAAATGCTTCAAGTTCAACATGTTTTTCCGTTAAATGAAAACAATAAATTTTAAACTTGCAATATTTAGAGTACAGACAAACAGTGAACATCAGTATTTATCCTGCTTGCATATCTGAAGTATGTAGGCAGAACTTGATCATCAAAATGTGTAACCACACTTTGTCTTTGGCTAAATTTATATCATTTCTACCGTATACCTTTTATTTGGCGACTAATCGGAAATATGGTTCAAATCGTTGGGAAATCCTTCTGGTTATTTCAACGATCTCCAGTTTGTGTTTAATGTCACGTTTCGGTTTTGTTTCCCACCGTTGTAAGCATGCAGTTTTACTGGTTTCCATTAAAACCAGATGCTGAATTCATTCAGACAAGCTAGTCTCCATTTACTCCTGATGGTGGAAAATCTTACTTGACCTGAATGTACCGGCAGTCCTCTACTGTCCAATAAATCCATGGAGATCTGGGGGGAAAATGGAGGAAGCGACCCAGTTTCCCCTCTCTGGAAGTGGGTCAAACTTACAGTTCATGAGGGGGGATGGAGGGCATAAAACCAGAACAAAGAGCCCATGTGGAGCTGGTATTAAACCTGCAGATGACCCAAAATCAGCAGAATGCATCAAAAATATTGATGATGATGATGCATTAAAAATTATATATAAGTATTTATTTTTTTTTCTTTTACTTTTATGACAAGCCCGCCCCCCCATCTAAAAATGTCTTGAAATAAAAGAAAAAAATTATGCATTAATGACAATATTGATACAGCAATCATCTCATTCAGAAATGTTAAATGTTTTATTTTATCTACTTGAGTTAAGATTTTTTATTGAAATAAAATAAATCTGGACCAATAAAAAAATAAATTTTTGTACTGGGGCTTTAATGCTTAAAAATGGAGGAATATTGCAGATAACACAGACATACCGTTCTGATCTACCCCTAAAACTGTATTCAAATCAACCGCAGCAGCTCATGAAAGTAAGGTTACACTGAGAAATCGGCTTGGGACTTTAACCAGACAATTTTCTGCTCACCCGGCCGGGATAAGAGACTGGAAACTGATAAATCCAACCTTTTATCCATCACTGAAGGCGTCATTTGAGCCCACTCTTCAGAGAGGAAGTTGTGACTGATGGATGAGTGGTGAAAGTTTTCTTCTTTCAGCACTAGAGAGCCGGTTTCTCCTTAGTTAACTAAACTAACTAACTAACTAAACTCCTTAACTAAACAGGGAGAAGCAGCTTTCTGCTTCTATGCTCCACAAATCTGGAACAAACTTCCAGACAAATACAAAAATGCTGAATCGTTAGGCTCCTTTAAATCAAAGATTAAAACTCTACTAAACTGCTATTTTTATTCTTCATTCATTCATTTATGTTTTGCTAAATGTTTTCACTAATTGATTCATATGTTTTATCTGCTTTTAATTTTCATAATTTTACATACTTTTTTTATTTTACTTTAAATACTGAATGTTTCATTTTAGTGATTTTCTGCTTTGATTTTCACACTTTTATCATGTATTTGGTTTCTTCACCATTGGATCATGTAAAGCACTTTGAATTGCCTTGTTTTTAACGTGTGCTATATAAATAAAATTGCCTTGCCTTTTTTGTTAAGATTTAAAACATTTCTTCAAACCTTTACGTCCATTTAAAGAATAAAACTAATTAATTTCTTTATTTTCATCTTAATACTCAGACGTTTTCATCTTCCTCCCATGAGAATGGATAATGAAGAGCAAGTAGTCTGCAGCCGAGCCTTTACAGCTGATTATGGTGCCTTCAAGGCTCCCAGAGCTCCCAGTTCTGGCTCTGCTGGTTGGAAACACGACAAAGCTTTTATGGCTTAAACATGATGATAAAAAGGTCCTGAAACAAAGGCGACGTTAAATATAGAAGCAGTGTGGAGCCGGATTGTTCTGCAGCTGGGGAGAGAGAAGCAGAAGTGGTCCAAAGCGCTGCTGGGGAAGTACACCAGGTTCTGGTTCTGGTTAGATCATTAGTCGGTGGTTCTGGAATCTGAAAGATGTTAAAAATAAAACCATCTGGAGACAAACTGGAGTCTTCACTCCGGTTCCGGATGCACGACACTTTGGGAAAGCATTTTGAACATTGTAGATTGAAAAGCATTAATCTGAGGCAACATCTCAAAACTGCAAATGCAACTTTAGACGGCTTAAAAACTGGTTTCAAAGTAAATCTTCCTGAATGGATGAATAGTCTATTGATTCATCTGAAAACATTCTGAAATATTAAGTAAATTAGTTGCCTAAAAACAGCAGTACGGACCATTTTGGACAATTTAAAGGTTGGATATGGAACATGAGCACGATAGTGTCATCTAGTGTATCTAGGTTGTAGTTACAACAATAAAAACATTCCAGCTGTTGGGTTGCCAGGTTTGCTGCCGATACGCCCAGTGACCAACCTGAACTGTGTCCAGTGAGAAATATATCCTAGAGTTTAGCTAACAGCTATCGTTAGCAAAGTTAGCTAGCTGGTTAGTTTACCGATCCAGGAGAAAAGTCTATGTTTCTGCGTGTGTTTGATGCCGTAGAAATGTTTTATGTGGGTCCATCTAGTGTAGGCTTCACCTAAAACTACTCTAGTTTCTGTTAGCTAGCTAGTTAAGTTAGCTAGTGAGTTAGCTTACCGATCCAGGAGGAAAGTCTCCGTTTCTGCGTGTGTTTAATGGCGTAGAAATGTTTTATGTGGGCCCACCTAGTGTAGGCTTCACCTAAAACTACTCTAGTTTCTGTTCTTCTGCGGTCACTCCTCTCCTGAGACGGATAACAAAATCTCTGGGGATCTGAAGCAGCTGCTGGACTTGATGACTCCACCATTCTTCCCAGTACCACCCCAGCTGTAATATTTGCTTTTTAATGTAGCTTTTTATGAAAATGTTCCATATTCAACTTTCAAAATGTAAGATTTTAAATATCTATTCTTTAATAGAAAAAATATTTTCAAGGTTAGAGGAGAAGCAGGATGCTCAAGATGTCGACCGATTTGAGGTTTTAGCAGAGGACCATCAGCACTCTTCCTCCTCCCCTGGTACCAGGCACCAACAGCATGACGGCACCCAGACAGTAGCAGAGCTAACGTCAGCCTTCATCTCAGCAGCACTTCATCAAACTGAGTGTGCCATCAGTCACACCTTGTTTGCTCAGAGGCACTAAGGCAGCTAACTACATGAACCAGCAGGAAGTCGTCCTCATGGCAGCAGCTCGGAGCATCACAGCCTTCTCTTGGAGCGCCTGTCCAACACAACCAGAACCAAACCAGTTCAGGCAGTAACGCCTAAAATGAAGAGCGGGGCTGAGAAAAACACGGGAGGCCCAGAACGCCTCACACAGTTAGAGCTTAAGCTCTGCAGAACCAAAGTTCTGAACAGAAGCGGTTCTGACGTCCCGCTGCCGGGAAGATTCAGCAAAAACGCGTTCTAACATCAAAATCCAGAGTTTTACGCGTCTGAATGCAAAAGTTTGGAATTAATTTATGGAAGGGAATTTTACAATATCGTTCCAAAATGGACAGAAAGAGACAGCTAGATAGTAAAGGGCGGGTGGCGGAGGAGACGCGTTTAGACTTTGTGAAAAGGAATCGTGTCTTGGAATATAGACATTATTGCACATAGCCGGCCCAAAGCTCACGCAAACTAAGCAGATGGTTAGGGCCCCTCTAAATGCTGAAACTGAATAAAAATGTTAAAATTTATGAAAATGTGAATATTACTACATTTGATTTTGTTTTATTTCACTATAGACAAAAAAAATAATCTGTTGTTTACATATGGGTGTGGTAACTAGGCAAGTTTCTTTGTAACTAATTATTTTATTAATCATTTTTTCAATCAAAGTTCTATTTTAATTTAAAAAACAATAAAATGTTACAAAATGTCAATATAGTGGCCCCACTATATTTTGTACCTTTTAATTTAGAAAAGATGTTAATTGTATTTTAAAAATGTAATTAAATGAAAAGAAAACATTTAATTACTTCTTAATATTCATTGATTGTTCTGTTACCATGGTTAGAATCTCAGCTAAATAAACTCCGCCTACTTTCCCAGATTAGACCGAATCTTGATAGAAATGCTGTTATTGTGGGTAGTGGTCTAAACAGAAATGGGTCCCATGAGTCAAAATTTGCTTGAGGCCCCATAATACTTTGGAGAAGATGTGAAGACCTGAGAGGAACCGAGAAGAACTGCTCGGCCTTAGCCGCGCTCGCCACCTTGTTTTGGGTCGGAACGGCATCCTGGAGAACATCTAGGACAGCAGAACGTTGGAAGCGCGTCAGCGACTGCTGCAGCAACAATCGGCACCGTTGTTTTCAAGAACGGCTCCCAGCGATCTGCAGCCTCACCAGAACACGGCAGAGACAGACGAGGACCAACGTTTCCCCCATCCCAAACACCGCCGGGAACTTCCTCCACAAATAAACCTGTTCTAACCCCAACCGAGGAGCTACGGGTGGAAATCTCCATCCACAGAAACTTCTCCACCCACAGGTCCGTCCTCCGGTCCGGTTTTATGGGCAGCTTTCAGGCCCAACTGTCTGCAGGGCAACAAAAGCGGAAACCCGAGCCACCGCTGCAGGACGGCGTTGTCAAAGGCAGCGACACCCGACACTCTGAGGTTATAATCTGTCAGGGAGAAACCCAGACTTTGCTCTACACCTGGTTCTGATCCGATCAGGCAGGGGTAACTGGGAAGAGCCGGGCTGCATCTGTTCATTGAGCTTCCTCCCATGGATCCCAGTAAAACTACATTTAACTTCTGGATGCTGTTTATTTTCCAGAAGACTTAAAAATAATCAGCATATTACAAGCAGTGAAGAGATCAAGAATCATCTTTTTAAAGATTTGGTTTAAAACACAAACCAGAGGAAAAAGAAGAACATGGAAACATCCATCCTACTGTTCTCTACACCAGCTTATCCAGCACTGATCCACCATACAGCCCCTAAATCAGGAAGTTCTAAAAGGAACATATCACCATGAAACCTCTAAAAATTAAAAATTAGACTAAAATAAATCAATCATTGTTTAACAAAGCTGATTAATACATTCAAAAACAGCATAAAAACTCTTGAGACGGATAAGGTCACTAACGGGGCCACTAAGATGACTAACTGGGCCAGTAACTAACGGGGCCAGTCACTAACGGGGCCACTAAGGTCACTAAAGGGGCCACTAAGGTCACTAAAGGGGCCACTAAGGTCACTAACAGGGCCACTAAGGTCACTAAAGGGGCCACTAAGGTCACTAACAGGGCCACTAAGATCACTAACGGGGCCACTAAGGTCACTAACAGGGCCACTAAGGTCACTAACGGGGCCCCTAAGGTCACTAACGGAGCCACTAAGATCACTAAAGGGGCCACTAAGGTCACTAACGGGGCCACTAAGGTCACTACCGGAGCCACTAAGATCACTAACGGAGCCACTGAGGTCACTAACGGGGCAACTAAGGTAACTAACGGAGCCACTAAGGTCCTTAACGGAGCCACTAAGATCACTAATGGGGCCACTAAGGTCAGTAAAGGGGCCACTAAGGTCACTAACGGGGCCACTAAGGTCACTAACGGGGCCACTAAGGTCACAACCGGGGCCACTAAGATCACTAACGGGGCCACTAAGATCACTAACGGGGCCAATAAGATCACAACCGGGGCCACTAAGGTCAGTAACGGGGCCACTAAGATCACTAACGGGGCCAATAAGATCACAACCGGGGCCACTAAGGTCAGTAACGGGGCCACTAAGATCACTAACGGGGCCACTAAGGTCACTACAGGGCCACTAAAATCACAACCGGGGCCACTAAGGTCACTAACGGGTTAACTAAGATCACTAACGGGGCCATAATAATCTATAATCTAAGTCCGCCCACGTCTTCGCCCACTGCTGTTCTTTTAGAGATGGTAGTGGGAACACAACCGACCCGTTCCAGTCTGTATTGGTCCCAGTGGAAACGGGGCATTAATGCTTATACTACCCTTCACTTTGCTGCTGTTACAGCGGAATTTCCCTCTCAGAATAAAGTTAAGAATCAATGTCAGACAAAAAAAAATGTTCTCTTCAGCAGTAAAGAAATCAAGTTTAAGGGTTTGATCCTCAGACTGATAATTTCACATCTTTTTAAGACAGAAAATAATAAAACGATTAAATGTTCATCATCAAAATCAAAGAACAGATATTTTTTCTTTTTCCTTTAAATGACTGCTGAGGATCACCTTCACTATAAATGTTCACCATGAAAGTGACGAGTCGGGGAAGAGTTGATGGTCTGTTTAGAGAAATGTGACTGGGAGGTTTTCTTCGACACCTTTAAAACCAACGTAAGCTAAAACCCGTTTGATCAGAAAGGAGTGGTGTGCGGTGGTTTCCATGGAGACTCAGAAGAGCTGACAAAGCAGTCCCGCCCACAGCAGCGGACAGAGAGCTCGGGTTCAGGTTTGCTCCTCCAGGTGTGTGACACCATCGATCAGCGGCCCCGCCTCCTCATCGCTTTTTCATTTCCACATCTGGCAGATAAAACGGTTTATCTGATCTAAGCTTCCTGCTTCTTAAACCAGATTGTTTCAAAACCAACGCTGACTGAGATCAAACTGGTCCAGAATCTGGTTCACACTGGTTCCAGAACACGCTTCGGACCGCTTTCAGACCAGAATTAAGCCCGGTTCAAGATTTGGTTTCAGACTGGTTTGAAAACCAGTTCCGCTCCAGTTTCAGACATTTGGGTTCAGATCTGGCTTTAAACTGACTCAATGTACAGTTTGAATCTGGGTCCGGACTCCTTCGCGACCCAGATTTGGACCCTCTCAAGACAGGCACGACCCAGTTTCAGATGTCAAAATGGTTTCAAACCGGTTCAAGACCAGGTTTCAGACCAGTTCTAGACTGTTCGAGACTGGATCTTGGTTTTACACTGGGAGCTAGTTTTAGACCGGCTCCACAGAGGTGGGTAGAAGAGCCAGAAGTTGTTCTCAAGTAAAAGTTAAAAGAATTCTCAGGGGCATAAAAGTATTTGGTAAGAAGGCTAATCAAGTTTGAGTATTTGAGATCTCGTTCTGATTTAATGTTTAAAAATGATGTAACTGGACTAATATATTAAGTTATGTGCAAATCCTAAGGACTAAAAATAACTAGAAATACATGACATAATTGTAAAGTAACAATTTTGAGCAGAAGAACCACCTTTCTAAATACATTTTTCAAAATAAAACTAATGAAACCAATATTTGCAGTAGGTAATGTATTTATATTAGACCAGGGTAACATACTCCAAACAGCCTCAGCAAAGAGAAAATGATGCTAAAACGATGATGATTTTGTAGAAGCAACATAAACTGTTTCTGAGAGTCAGAGTTACTCAACGTGGGTAGAGGAACCAAAAACTTCTCATACGAATAGTGAGTCTTCATAAAAATATTACTGAAGTAAAAAAGAACAGTCCACTAAAACTACTCCTTTAAAATAAGAAGTTACTAATGTAAATGTAACTAGTTACTACCCGGCTCTGGTTTCAGACTAGTTTGGACCTCGGGTTCAGACTGCGCCAGGATCTGGATGTTAACAGGTTCAGGATTTTGTTTTGGACCCGATCTGAATCCTTGCCTTCAGGATTAGGGCTATGTTGAAAACAAATCCATTCTTGTAGCTAAATTCCAAGCATGGAATCGATTCACAAGTTCAAAAATCGGTTAAATTATTTACCATACTTTGTCCTTTTTTTACAGCTAAAATAGAAATCCAAACAGCCATTTTAAGGCTTAGTGCTGAAAGTGTTAATGAGGTGTTTTCTAGGGATGCACCGATACGATACTGGTATCGAGTACCGGCCCCGATACTGTCTAATTTTAATGTATCGGTATCGATACCATGAACCGATACTCAAAATGTAGAAAATCTGCAACAAATTCACAAAAAAAGATTATTTTTGTGGTAATTTTATATTTTACATCTGTGATTTTGTCTTACTTATGTTTAGTTAATAAAGTCTGGTGCCTTATATAAGATGTATAAGAAGGAAGTTATACAGTTTATTAATTCAACATTAGTATCGGTTTATGAGGCAAAATCAGTCTCATTAAGATAAACTCAAGCAGTGTTTTTTCACAAATGCACATGCTCAGGTTCACAAATATAATTTATAGGAATACTTGTAATATAAATTCACAAATGCACACGATGAGGTTCAAAAATGCAGACGATCTTTTTCACAATTGCACCTATCGGTTCGGTAACATCCAGGCACCGGTACCGGGACTGAAAAAGTCGGATCGGTGCATCCCTAGTTTTTTCCTGCTAAACTGTTACTCACCCAGAGTTAAGTAATTGAATTTAACACATATGATTAATTTAACAGCTCATAAAAAAATAAACGTTTTTATTAACACTGACTCATATCTATATGGAACTGAATCAGATTGAATCAGATCGTGATACCTGATTCTAACTCTTGAGAATCGGAATCAAACCGATTCTTGAGTTGAAACCCAGCTCTATTTCAGGTGTAGTTTCAGACTAGTTAGGGATTGGGGTTTTGACTGGTGCTGGATCTGGATTTTAACGGGTTCAGGACTTTGTTTTAGACCAGTTCTGGACCAGGTTTCAGATGTAGCGTCAGACTGGTTTTAAGATGATTTCCAAAATGTCTGAAACCAGTTTTGTCTTATTTAAAACCCAGATTTCGATTGGGTTTGGGGCTGGAATTTCACCTGACCAGGCTGTGGTTTTCGACCAGTTTAGGGTCTGGTTCTGGACTGGTTCTGTGCGGTTGTGACAGCAGAATGAAGTAAACACCGGCGTGAAACCCAAACGTTCAGTCTGTCTGACGGTCGGTGATAAAGAGGAGCGTTTCAGCCTCTCTGCACTCTGGAGGCACCAGAGGAAGAGGTTCAGACTGTCGGCGCCGGGATTCCCTGCAGGGACATTCCTCCAAACAGGATCAGCAGGTTGTGAGCTGGGAGCGACTCGGCAGGAGCGTCGGTAGAGCCGGCGCCGAGCCTACACCTCACCTCCACTCAGAGGTTCACCTCCAATAGCTGGAAACCAGAGCAGCTCCACAGCAGGAGATTGACCGGCTCTGGGGCTGAATTATTGATCGTGTAAATCCATCAATAACACCGAGCGACGCCCAGGGGCCCGGTTGGAGATCGAAGCGCCGATTTTGGCGTGGCCACAGAGAGCTACCTGTCCACATTCTCTGAAGTCACCCTTTGGTGCTGGAACCAACTGAGGTTCTTCCTCTAGATGTTCCACTTCTACTCCCTACAGACAGAGAGGATCCACCACAGAAGGACCAACGCTGACCTCCAGCTCAATGAACGTCACAGGCTCCTTTAGGGCCCGTCTCTTAGGGACCGGCCCAGTGGTAGCAGGGCGAAAAGTGGACGGAAGTAGGGCTGCACGATTATGACCAAAATAATCGTCACAATATTAATCACGATCCTTCATCCAGTCCTGTAAAATATCTATTTTTATTGCACCAATTATAAACGGACAATGTTGCAACACTTTTTGTGAAAAATAAAACTTTAGATTAGAATAGATGATAAATAATGGGGAAAAAAAAACAAAAACAAACTGCAATCTCAAAGTTCAATTTAACGGAAACAGTTACAGCTTATACAGAAAAGGCCTTTGACATTCCCTGCATCCAAATCCTTAGTATTTACTATATGCTACGTGGCAGCTATTACTCACCTGTTAATGTAATACTGCATAGCAAACGATTGTGTAATAGGCATGAAATCAGACATACTGCTCCACCATTTTGCATGTCCTTCGACCCATATGCCTTATGTTTACGGACCGCCTCTGGTCCCGCCTCCTCTAGCCGTTATTTTGTTTGGTACGACTTAACAACTTAAATGTTAAATCAGTCAAAAAACAATCACAGTAATCAGTAACATCGCTAAATGTACATTTATCTGCCGAAACTGCGGCGGTGTCAACGTTAACAGTTCGTCTGTAGCCGTTTTTGGCTAGGTCCTTCTTCTTCTATGATTTCGGGGCGTCCGCTGCATTGTGGGATAGCGTAGCATTCACCGGCTGCTTACTGTGGCGGTAGTACACTTTCAGGAACTTTCTGCTTACTAGTCAGATCCATAATGGAGATTTGGATCTACTCCATTGCTCAAATACTCCTTTTCACCTGCTACGTAGCAAGCGTAGTGCAGCCATTATGAGTGCTGAGTGGCGTGTGCGCGGTTTTTATTTCGTCAGCTTAATGAAGCTTTAGCCATGCGTTTGCCCCCTGGTGGTTGGCAGACTATTGGTTGAGGCAGTGTATGATGAAGAGGCACGCAGTGAAACTCGCATTTTGAATGTAAATATCGTTGACGATCAGTTTCATTTAATTGTGGCCACCAAAATCGTAATCACGATCAAAATCCGATCAATTGTGCTGCCCTAGAGCGAAGGTTTCATTTCAAAATGATTGGGCCCTCTAATTAATTGGTTTCAATTTAATTCGTTTTAAGACCTCATAAACGGCCCCCCCCCCCCCCCCAAAAAAAAAAAGCGCCTACCGACATTTCTGACAACTCTTAGCTACTTTCTGTGATATTTCTTGCTGATTAGACACCCGACTCTGCAGCCACAGTGTCGTGCAGGAAGGGAATGATCTGCACAAAGTTCATGCAGCTCGGCCCGTTTCACCCGCAGCAATACAGAGAGACGTCGCAAACAAATAAGTTTTAACTGAAAAAACAAACCTGCAGGTATGTCAGGCCGAGCTTTCTTTTCATAAGCCACACACAAAGCTTGTCTTTAACTACGCTGCATCTGCACAGCAGTGATGCATTAAGGAACGTTCAAAATGTACAGTGAGTTCAGTAGAGTAGGAAATTTAACACTTAAACACTTAAACTAAGCCATAAACTTCAGTTTAATGGAAGTTGGCAAGAAATATTAAAAAACATATAAACAAAAACTGTATTCTTTCCGTTAATTTTTTCTTCTTAAAGGGGAATTCTGTTTTTTTTTTTTCAATCTGGACCTTATTTTTAGCAGATTTTATGTTTTTACTCGCCATGAGAATTTTGGAGCCAGTCTGAGCCGTTCAGCAGCATTTATATCCACTTCCTCCATCAGTTGACATCTATAGAACATGAGTGCTTGGGGAAGGACAAATCACGCTTTTAATAAGGTTGAATTTCCCTAAAGCGCTTTTTTAATATCCACCTGGACTTACGAACGCCTCAGAAGTGCTTCTGGGTTTTTTTTCCTGGCCGATTTGGACGTAATACACATTTATGCCACAGCAGGACTGCTAGTTTGTGTTTTACAGCAGCAGATTGATCAGCTTTTTATTATTGTTTTATTGTTAAGCCCCCAAATCGGCCCAGAAGATAATTAAGAAGCACTTCTGAGGCGTGCATAAGTCCAGGGAGAATAGAAACACGGTAACATGGAAGGCAGCGTAAAGACAACTAAAATATGGTCCAGCTAAGGTTTAGTTGTCGGCTTTAAGCAGTGATTCTAGTGCGGTCAGTCCTGTTGGATCACCGTGAGGTCGTTGTTTAAGTTCCCTATTGCCAGTGCTGTGCTACACCACCATATATATGTTGTAGAACGACAGGAAAATGAACGTAGAACGATATAATCCTCTACCGATCCAAGCACTAAATAAACACAGAGAAAATAAATATCTGGATGTCCCATACTTTCTCCAGATGAACAAAAACAAAACTCAGTCAGCACACAGCTTCAGTTAATCCAGCTAGAAACTAGCAACCAATCCAGAAATCTAAGTGTAATAATGGACTCAGACCTGAACCTCCAAGGTCACATAAAGGCAATAACAAGGTCAGCTTTCTATCACCTGAAGAACATTTCTAGGATTAAAGGATTGATGACACAAGGAGACCTAGAAAAACTCAACCATGAATTTATGATTACTGTAACAGTATCTTCACAGGTCTACCTAAAAAGTCAATCAGACAGCTGCAGCTGATCCAGAACGCTGCTGCTCGTGTTCTCACTAGAACCAGGAAAACAGAACACATCGTCCCCAGTTCTAAAGTCCTTCCACTGGCTCCCTGTAGCTCAGAGAATAGACTTCTAAATACTCCTACTAGTTTATAAATCATTGATGATGTATGATGGAGACCTGCTGTTACCATAGCAACCCCCCAGACCAATCAGGTCCTCCAGCTCTAGTTTACTGATCATCCCTAGAATCAGAGCTTCTTTTGAGTAATATTGATTTTTGACCAAAATGTTCTCTTTTTTCTTTTCCTAAATTGTTGTTTCTAATCAAATGCATATTTTATCTGTTTTAGTTTTCATACTTTTATCATACCTTTGTTTTTTTTAACCACAAAAATCACGTAAATCACCTTGAATTACCGTTTTTTGAAAGCGATGCTATAGAAATAAAATTGCCTTGCCTTACTGTTAATATCATAAAGTTAATATCAGAATCAGAATCAGCTTTAATGGCCAAGTATGACACATACAAGTATGACGCATACAAGGAATTTACAGATACAGTACAACCTGTCCAAGATCATTACAAACAACAACAACAACAAACAGATCCAGGTCACTGTTGGGCATGCAGCCACCGAGCGGCGCTCCCGTTTATGAAACATAGAGAAATACACATCTGGGTAGGGGAGGGTTCCACGGTGAGGGGAAAAAAAACGCTCAACTGTGTTGTGGGTCCGTACAGCACTCACAACGCAGGTAATAGAAAAAACCACACCAACAAACATTTAAGCACATATTCAGACAATAACAATGACACATCAGGAAGGATGGGCAGGTATGAGCTCCAGTCTACAGGTTAACGCGCTGCCATCGAGGGCTGTGGTGTATCTGCTGAGTCATAGACATGAATATAGACGGTTTCCACACAGTGCGGTGATTTCTATTAGGCTATGCTAGCTGATGGTTAGCATGCTAGTTAGCACAACATTTGATAACTAATAACAAATTGAGAGGCACATAAGTTATGAGCAACATTTGTCCTATTTTAATATTTCCTTACCATTTTTTATTTTACAAATTGATACGGATTATCCAGACCTTCTGTTTTAAATCCAAACTAAAACATTATCTGTTCAGTCAGCTTTGTAGGCTAGGCTAGCTCTATGATAACTAGCTTATGATTAGTTCATATTCTTTGAACCTAAAATGTCACAAAGCCAGAATTTCACAATTTATACTTTTTTTTCTGTAAAAAAAAAGCCACTCTTTTTCACGGTACCGTCTCCACGGACAAAAGGACCACAGAGCAAACATGGACGCTAACACTTTGAAGGAACCGCTGAAGGCTAAATGAGCCGGTTCCTATCCAGCTGTAGCGTTACCCAGTTTTAGAACCGGTTCCAGAACCGGTTTGTTGTGATGGTTCAGAAGGACTTTGACTCGACATGAACGGCGGCAAACATGATCTAGAACACAGTGTGTCAGACCCACAGCCTGTTAGAACTAGCTTGGAGTACCACAGGGTCCGGTGTTAGAGCCCCTGTTATTAAACCCCCTGCAGCGTGGCAGAGGTATGCTGATGATGCTTTTCCTGTACATGAACAAACGTCGGACTCTGTGACTGATGATTATGTGTTTGGAGATTACAGATTTTACTCCCAAACCAAAACGTCCCGGTTGCCATGGAGATTCCCTCCTTCTCAAAGTCTCAGACAAACAGCAACCCAAAGTCAAACATGGCTCCTGTGGAGGTTCTGGATCATCTGCTGGAACCCTGTCACTGAGTTCTGGTCCACAGAAACGTCTTTAAACTGGTTTCAGCCCAGATCAGCAGAGAAGCCAGTAGAAAACCCGAGTTCTGGTCCTGGGTGGAGGCAGGAGGAGCCACCAGGGATTACTTTCTGCGCTGTTTGGTACCTCTCCATCAAAGTTGTGGTCCAAACCTGAGCAACCAGAACCTAAAACCAGAACGCAAATGGCTTCAGGTCTAAAGGTTCTGGGTTTCCAGTCCGGGACTAAGTCCAACAGAGCTAAACTGATTGGACTCTGGTTTTGGTTTCAGTCTGAGGAGAACACTTTCAGATTAACCGAATATCTAAAGAACTTTCCTCAGTTTAACCGGATCTCAAAAGAACTTTTTCAGATTAACCGGATCTGTAAAGAATTTTTTCAGGTTAACCGGATCTCTACAGAACGTTTTCAAATGAAATCCTCCTGCTGTTCACCTCGCTTTCAGACAGTAAAACCGACCCGAACCCACCAGAACCGAGCCACTCTCCCCACTGATCACGGATCAATCCGAACCCGATCACCCGATCAGCCACGGACGCCTCGTGTTCACCCCACGCCGACAAACAGAACCAGTCCGGATCCACGGACCCGCTGCGGGTCACTCACCTGTTGTTGCGGAGTCGGTGAGAAGTGTGCGGGTTCTATGCGGGTTCTGTGCGGTTCGGACTGTGAACCTCGGACCGAAGCGATCAACAGGGTGGCAGCAGCTTCTGTTCAGCCTGGAGGAGGAGAGCAGGAGGCGGGGAGGCACCTCCCTGGGCCGGAGGGCGCCACCATGTGGCCAACAGAGGAACTACCGGATCAGAGTCTCTCCTCAACACACAAAATAATTCATGCCAGATTGAATCAGTTCTGTTTGTTGATAAACGTTTAATAATCCGTTTGTTCTGGAGGTTACAGGTCAAAGCAGGGGAGGTACAAAGAGGTGGCCGCTTGGGGGCCATGGCTCACTAACAGGAGCTTCCCAATCTGGAAACTATTGTTGAAAACTAAACAAATAACTAAAATAAATAACTCCCTTTCCAGTGAGACATGATCTGTCAATTCACTTTTATTTTATATAGCACCAATTCACAACAAATCTATAATGAGATTAAATACCTTGGTCACTATATTACAAGTGACCTCTCAGAATATAGGGACATTCACAGACGGTGTTGGAGCCTGTATGCTCAAGCTAATACTCTCTGCCGAAGGTTCAGCATGTGCCACCGGCTGTAAAGGTTTCTCTTTTTAAAAGTTTTTGCACATCAACGTACACTGCTCAACTCTGGTGTTGCTTTAGGAAAGGCCTGCGAAGGTTATATGTAGCCTACAATGACTGCATGAGGCTCCTGTTGAAAGCCCTTGGAGGTGTAGTGCTAGTGGGATGTTTGTGATTTTTGTTGTTCCCTCTTGTGCTGCTGTTATCTGGAACTTAATCCACAGATGTGTGGATAGAAAATTCATCCAATACCATAGTCAGGAATTTAGCCAATCCTGCCCTCAGCTCATGTAACTTTTTTTCCAGGATGTGGAACCATTGGCTGTACGGAAGAGGATTAGGGCCACTGAAGAAAAAAAAAAAATCGAATTCTGACTTTATTCTCAGAATTCTGACTTTAATCTCAGAATTCTGACTTTAATCTCAGAAGTGACCTCTGGCTGCAATGCAGATGAATACCAGGGAACGAACTACAATTTTTGAACAGGACAACTAACTTTTTGGAGAAGCATGTCAGACATGAATGAGTTTTTATGTGGCCGAGGGATCCCGGAATATGCCATTTCATTAATGGAAGAAGAGAACTGTCTAGTACCTCCAAAAGATCATTTAAGTCAACAGCATAAAAATCTTTAACGCATTCCCCCAAAACCTAATTTTCTTGGTTGCTGATGAACCGTAGAAAATGTGCTTTAAGATCACTGTGAACACTGTTGAAAAGGAGTTGTTCAAGAAAAGGAATTGCAAGTTTATTTGGAAAATAAAGTCAGAATTCTGAGATTAAAGTCAGAATTCTGAGATTAAAGTCAGAATTCTGAGAATAAAGTCAGAATTCGATTTTTTTTCTTCAGTGGCCCTAAGCCTCTTCCGCATTGGCTGTCATGCTTGTGTAACTTTCGAGTTCAGTGAGGTCGTTGTTTGACCGTTTTAGGATTTATCTTTTTTTTTTTTTTTTTTTATTGTGGATGTCTGTGTGTTTTTTTGTTTGTAATTGTGTGTATTTATTTGCCATGTTTGTTTTTTTTTGGTGTATTTTGTTTTAAGCTATGGACCGTGTCACAGCATGCGTCTTTAATAAAGATGATCTAAATTTAATCTCAAGGCAGTTTACAACAACAATCATTACAATAAAATCATCCAAACATTCCAATAGGCTAAACGTTTTCTATGTAAGGAATCCCAGCAGATAGCGATGAGTCATCAACATGAGGTTCTGCCAATTATTTTTATTGCACATTTCTAACAACCAAGTCTGACCAAAGTGCTTAACATTAATAAAACTAAACAGACTTTAAAAATAGCAAACACGTTAAAACTGAAATAGATAAAAAGCTTCATAAAAGCCGAGTTGTGATAAAATAAGAGTATTATGCCCTTAAATGCTAGATAGCATCCAAAATAAGTAGCTTTGAAGTTTGGATTTAAAAATGTGGCATGGAGTCTTTGTTTCCATTAACAAGTTGCTCCTTATAGGGGATGTTCGGGTTTATTTTTCAACCTGAATCTTAATTTTAGCAAATATTACGTTCATTTACTCACCTAGACAAGTTAGGAGCCACTTGGAGTCCTTGAGGAGAAGTTTACAACCAGTCTGATCAGCGTATATCCATAGGGCAGGAGATTTACTGCCTGTAATAAGGAATTATCTGCCCCATAACTCCTTCATTTAACCAGGTTTTTTTAACAGTTAGCGATACTCTGTAATGTTTATTAGTTCTGTTCCAGGATGATTTATGCCCCGTTTCCACTAATACCAGTACGGTATGGATCGGGACGCTTTGGCGTGTTTTCCCATTTTATTTTTAAACCAAGTTTTGACATCAAGACAGTGGCCTGATCAGTTCTGTATGTTTAGTGCTGAACAGTGGTTTAGAGAGCCTCAATAAATTAATTTAGATAAAGGAATAATAATTCTGTTGATTCAAAATCTGGAAGGAAAACATGATGTGGAAGTTTTAGGTTTTGTATTTCAATAAATGATACCAAAAACACAATTTTAATAGCAAAGCAGTACTTTTAATTTGAGATTTTTCAATGTAATATTTCTTCTATTTATTTGTGTGTAAAAATATGATTCCCCTGACTAACATTTTTAAATAAGGACCAATCCATCTTATTTTACAAGATTAAAAGGTTCAGAAGAGGATGAATGTTTACAGAAACACATGGAGGTAGGGCTGGGTGATATGGCTTAAAATTACATCTCATTATTTTTATACCAAATCTGATTTCAGATTTTAATCAATTCTTTCCTTCCTGATTTTTTTTTTTTTTTTTCGCAAAATAAGACATTGCAAGTGATAAATGTTCTCAAAAACCTACTTTTATTGCAGTCATCCTGTCCTGGAGCTGAATATAATTTAATGTCCAACTAAAAACAAGCTGCAAAACGTCCTTGTAAAAGAAGATGGTTAGATTAACATCACTGAGCTGTGGAAGTCTAAGTGGTACATTGGTTAAAAAAAAAAAAATGTTTTCCTAAAATTAAATGTTCAACAGCAGGAGATGCTTTTTGCTGGAGCTTTTTTATAATCTAAGCCCGCCCACGTCGTCGGCCACTGGTGTTCTTTTAAATTTACAGAGATGGTAATGGAAACACAACCGACCCATTCCAGTCTGTACTGGTCCCAGTGGAAACGGGGCATTAGAGGCTATAACCCAACTACACTAGCATGTAATTACAAGAACATCTACATAGACATCTAATGACTAATTGGACCAAGTTCAGCTTCTACAGACTTTATTTCTGCGCCCTTTACAGACTAAAGCTGGGATGGAGGACGGCTGCTACGTCATTGAAATCCCAGGTTAGTGGAAGTTGGAATCAATTACATTAAAAGCAGGTATATACTTTCCAATCTAACAGAGAAATATCACTATTATATATATATGAAGTGAAGCACCTTGAATTTTAATTTATTTAAAGGGACAATGTGCGTCATTTAAAATATGATTAACATTTGTAAATACACAAGACTATAGCCAGAGATAATTTCCATCTTCAGTCCCTTTGCTGGAAGAACCAGCAACAATATGTATATATAAAAAACATTCAATAATAATATGATTTAGTTCATCTGTGTAAAAATCATTTAGCACTAGAAACTAGCAACCAGAAATCTAGGTGTAATAATGGACTCAGACCTGAACCTCCAGGGTCACATAAAGGCAATAACAAGGTCAGCATTCTTTCACCTGAAGAACATTTCTAGGATTAAAGGAGTGATGTCACAAGGAGACCTAGAAAAACTCATCCATGCATTAATGTAACAGTATCTTCACAGGTCTACCTAAAAAGTCAATCTGACAGCTGATCCAGAATGCTGCTGCTCGTGTTCTCACTAGAACCAGGAACGTAGAACACATCACCCCAGTTCTAAAGTCCTTCCACTGGCTCCCTGTAGCTCAGAGAATAGACTTTAAAATACTCCTACTAGTTTATAAACCACTGAATGGTTTAGCACCAAAGGATGATGAAGACCTGCTGTTACCATAGCAACCCCCCAGACCAATCAGGTCCTCCATCTCTAGTTTACTAATAGTCCCTAGAACCAGAACCAAACATGGAGAAGCAGCTTCTAGTTTCTATGCTCCTCATAAACTTCCTGATGACTGCAGAGCTGCTGAAACACTGAGCTGCTTTAAATCAAAAGTTAAAACTTACTTAGACTCGCTTATGAGTAACTGATACAACTTTTGCATTCTTTTTAATTACTGTTAATCTTATGCTCTAAATACTAAATGTTTTCTTTTAATTACATAAATTTCTTATAAATGTTCGTTTAAGATTTTAGTGATTCTATGTTTTAAAATTGCCTCAGAATTTCAGCCGGTTAAAAAAAATTTAATAAAATGTATGGCCTATAAATATTTTCCTGCAACTCCAAATTTTAATTTCGGACTCTGAGGTTCTGTCAGCTTAAGAGACGATGCAGGAAGTTCTGGATAAAACATTTTATTAAAAACCAATAAAGGAACGGTGAAACAGAACCAGTAGTGCAAGGGGTCTGTTCGGTTCTGGTCAGCCGTTAAAGTGCAGAGTTCAGAGTCCATGAAGAGGCTCCAGGTGTTCTCAGGAGTCCCTGAGGAGAGGAGCTGCCAGCTTCTGGATGATGGAGGAGCTCAGCTGAGGAAGGAGGCTGATCTTCATCAGTTTGCTGCTGGAGTATTTCTTCCTCACCGCCTGCAGGAACAGCAGCGCTTTAGAGTCCGTCCACACGGCGGCAGACGCAGACCCACGGCTCGCTCACATACTCACCTGGAACTTTGTCTTCCCCTCGTTCACCATCACCACGTTCTTGGCCAGGTGCTGCATGATGGGCAGCACCTGGTGGGCCTCGTCGTAGGTGGAGTAGTGCTGCTGCGTGGACGACTGAGGAAGAGGAGGAGACGTCTTCAGACGACATGGATAGAGAGCGGGACAGAGACTGGGAGGACGACTCACCCAGGGCAGCCCGTCCACCAGCAGCTGGGAGAGACACAGGGAGGCCGCGGCCACCTCCGAGGGCCGATAGTGGACCATCTGGTAGTCCAGGAGGGTCAGCTCCATCAGGTACTTGGCCAGGGTGTGTTTCTCTACGTCAGCCTGAGACAGAACCAGTCAGGTTACCAGAACAGAGCCCAGAGCTCTGGAGAACCCCCCCACCACCCGGTCCGTCCCGCAGCTTCAGACTCACCTTGGCCACCTTGGACGCTCGGCGGAGGAAGTGTAGCGGCAGCGGGCGTCCCAGCTGGAAGCGGAGCGTCCTCAGGACCAGCTGCTCCATCTCCAGGATCTGGGCCTTGGTGAAGGCGTCGTCCGTGATGTAGGCGAAGTCCCCCACCTCTGGACAGTACATCTCCTCGTACTTACAGGCCACCAGCATGGCCGTGACCCCGACCAGCTGCAGCTTCCTCCGGGACACCGGCTGGACCTGCGGAGCGCCGACACAGGGTCAGAACCGGCCCAACGTTTGGTAAGTTACAGCCAGAGGTTAGCAGCAGTACGTTGGTCATTTGGTGGAAAAGTCGGAAAGAGTTTGTCGACGCAAAAAATACGTGTCATAACTTTCAAAAACAAACATGGCGGGAGCCAGTAGTGTCAGCATGAGTGAGTCAGTTGACTTAAATACCTCCATCCGAACTCGCAGTTCAAAGGTTTGGAACTATTTTAAAAATGAAAGGGAGCGATTTTGTCGTCTGCCGGCTTTGCAAAATGGAAATGTTTTATAAAAGCACGACGGCATCCAGGATCAGTACCAGCAAATGATTAAACACCGTAAGTTTTCAACTTTTACTAATGCTATGTATTTTACCCTATAAATCATGAAAAAAAAAAAAAAAAAAAAAAGCTCTCTCCTGCTTCTTTGCAACTTGTTTCGCACAGTTTGCCTTCAGCATGGTAAATCATGTTTTGAATTGATGCCTTTATGACCACATTCAACAAAATGTCTTAATTTCCACTACAGTCAAAGTAGATTTACAAAAATGTAAGCATGAAGAAGTTCCAACATTACGGAAACACTTTAGAGGCTAATAACATCAAACTACTTCAAAAATCAAGTATCAAAATGACTGAAATCTCTTTAATAAATCATAGAAATTTTTGTAGGCTATTAGAGAATAACTCTGTAATATTTAATAACTTTATCTAAGTCCTACTGAACGAAAAGATACACAAAATCTAAAAATATATTCTTGAAATATTTGTTTCATTTTAATAATTAAAAATAAAAAACGTTTACTTTACAAATACACTAAACATATAAATACTCTATAGTTTATCTTTGAATTTAATCGATCTCTCACTTTTCTCAGTTTTCATAGTGTTTTTGGGTCTGTGTGGCCAATGGGATCTTCGGCTCTATGTTTTACACAGAGAGCTTTGAGCAACGTGCCTCCACCACACATTTGTTGCAACCAGTTCATCCCTAAGCTACACCTGCACTATTGTAAACAACTGCAGAGCCTGGGGAAGACGTGATAAGAGCGGTTAAACGCTGTGGTATTCCATACATCGGACCAGTTAGTTTTGATTCTTACCCATATTCATCTGCTAAAAGGATGAAACGGACATTTTCATCGATCTATAAATGCTCCGCAGATTCCAGGGGCAGACCGTGAAAAGGAACTTTTGGTCACCTTAGTGAATGGAAAAATAATAGTGGAATAACCCTGGAATGATCAGTGAACATGAAGTGACAACTTATTTTTACTGTGGTGGTGGTCTGTCATAAAGGGATCTCAGACCGGTGATCAAAGTCTAAAGATATCGCCCAGTAATCAGTGTCTATGTTCGACATAATATGACCACATTTGACATACATATTTAAGTTTGTAGAACAAGCGTGTGAGAATTAAATGACTGACTGCTGGAAACCGCTGGCTTTAGATTCCCGCCTCCTGTGAGCCTGCGGGCTGCTTTGAAGCTGTTAGCTGGGGAGAACAGGTGTTGTGCCATAAAGTGATCGTCTGCCAAAAGGTGATTAGCCGCCGCGGGAGCGCGCACGGTTTGGGCAACAGCATTTCTTAGTAAAATTCACAGACATTGCGGCTTAAAACTCTGCATATCAAGCAATATAGACATTATGAAAGCAGAAATATCCCCGTCAGGTACTTAGATGTTTATCGCGGAGATTTGCTGTTTTCTAGTTCGGAAGTTGTTTGAAGTTGTTGGCGTTTGTCTTAAACAGTCACAATGTAAACCTGAGGATATATATTCATACCTTTCACAATATTTGCGATTGAAAGATGGTTTGTGGTAAGAACTGGCTTTCTTTGTTATAGCCTTGATAATAATAAAAAAAAAAATGTAATATGGGGCACTGTATTGAATGTAAAGTGAAACGTTGTATAAATGGAAATAAACAATTCTCCAGCGATTTGATTTTTTCCCTTTCTTTAGCCCACTTGGACATGGACATAAAGTTAATTATGATAGTTTGAGGCATATTTTTATTGGAAAGTATGTGATCATACTCATCAAGCGTTGGCTTTACAACGACACTGTGGTAGGCTACTAGCTATAAATCACTTTGTTCTGTTTAAAAGTAACAAGATAAAAGCATAAATGGTTCACTTCAGCAAATACATACCTTAAAACTGAGATTGTCACTTGCCAAATAGTGACTATACCCTCCTGTTTGCCCATAAAAATGCCTCAAAATGTCTTTAAATCTTGATTGATGATTTAATTGGAGTCATTAAAAATTGCATTTTTACTTGCCAAAAAAAAATATTGTATCATCCAGTTTTTGTTATGGTGGCTAAAATTGAACAAATAAGGGATTTTATGTATTATCTGTTGATGTTATTGTACTCATACTGTCTGCTGCATCATCATAAATACCTCCAGAAATGGCCAAAAATTGACTAATTTACTTGCCAAATATTGATTTCAGCGTCCTAGTTACCTGTAAAGAGACCTAAAGATTACTTTATTTATGAACTCTAGATGTTATTAGTCTCATCATAGCATACTGGGTCTTTTCCACCATCATAAATAGCACCAACAAGGCAAAAACTGAGAATTTCACTCGCCAAAATGTGATTACAGTGTTCTGGTTACCAATAAAGGGTTAAATGTTTCTCAAAAGGGCTTTATTATGTCTTGATGTTGTTAGCCTCATAACAGGATACTGGGGTTCTTCTACCCCCTCAAACACCCCCAAAATGGCAAAAAGATGACAATTTCACTTGCCAGAAATTGATTACAGTGTTAAAGTGAGGAAAGAAGGGGTAAATATTTCTCAATTACTTTACTTATGATCACTTGGGCTTTATTTATTATCTCTTGATGTTATTCGTCTCATCACAGGATACAAGGTATTTTCCATCTTCTTAAACACCCCCAAAATGGCCAAAAAACTCAATTTTACCTGCCAAAGATTTATTAAAGCTCCCTGGTTACATGTGAAAGGGTTATATTGAACTAAAAATGACTGCATTTATTTTTGCTTTAGGTTATTAGTCACATCACAGGATACTGGGTCTCTTCCAGGATTATAAACGCCCCAAAATGGGGGAAAAAAATGACAGTTTTGCTTGCTAAATAATAATTACAGTGTCCCAATTAAATCATCAATCAAGATTTAAAGAGCTTTTGAGGCATTTTTATAGGCAAACAGGAGGGTATAGTCACCATTTGGCAAGTGACAATCTCAGTTTTAAGTTATGTATGTGCCAAAGTGAACCATTTATGCTTTTATCTCTTTACTTTCAAACCAAACAAAGTGATTTATAGATAGTAGGCTAGCCTACCACAGTGTCATTGTAAAGCCAAAGCTTGATCACATTTTTTCAGGTAAAAATATGCCTCAAACTATCATAATTAACTTTATCTCCATGTCCAAGTGGGCTAAAGAAAGGGGAAAAAAAAATAGCTGGAGAATTGTTTATTTCCATTTATACAACGTTTCACTTTACATTCAATACAGTGCCCCATATTACATATTTTTTTTTATTATTATCAAGGCTATAACAAAGAAAGCCAGTTCTTACCACAAACCATCTTTCAATCGCAAATATTGTGAAAGGTATGAATATATTTCCTCAGGTTTACATTGTGACCGTTTAAGACAAACGCCAACAACTTCAAACAACTTCCGAACTAGAAAACAGCAAATCTCCGCGATAAACATCTAAGTACCTGACGGGGATATTTCTGCTTTCATAATGTCTATATTGCTTGATATGCAGAGTTTTAAGCCGCAATGTCTGTGAATTTTACTAAGAAATGCTGTTACCCAAACCGTGCGCGCTCCCGCGGCGGCTAATCACTTTTTGGCAGACGATCACTTTATGGCACAACACCGGCAGCCCCGCCTGTTGGAAACGGCATGTGTGGACCGACCGTACCAACTTGAGGAATAAGCGGGGTGTACTAGAATTTCTCAACAATTAAAAACACATTGTTTTGTATTTGCAGACTAACTTTTTCGTTGTGGTTTTAGAAGACAATACAGTTTTACTGATAGCATGTATGTGTTTACAATAACTTCTTTTGGGTCCCCCCCCCCCTGTCCCCCCCGGAATCTCCGCCTATGAATACTACAACTTTATTTGGATTTTTTTTTTTATTAAAATGTTTTCAAATTAAGAAATTTGTTTATTTCATGGAAATACATAAATTAATGTCAAATTTCTGTACAAATCAAATAATGGGTAAATAATCTTTAATCAAAATCGAATGGAAAATTTAATCATTAGATAAATAAAATCGCTAGATTCATCGATTACAACAATAATCGTTTTGCCCAGCCCTACATGTATAGTAGGGATGGGAATCTTACAACATCTCACGATTCAATTCGATTCCGATTCTTGGGGTGACTATTCGATTCAAATAAAAAAAAAATAAAAATCTTAATCAATACTCTTTCATTCATTATTTGTGTCTGTAATACACACAACTTGATCTGCCAAGTGTCTGTGATGAAGTGAGCCATGAATTTAATAGGGCATCAACACAAAATGGATTTTAAAAATCTATGTTGAGAGAAGGGAACTGGTTCAAAAGTAACAAGACATGAAATTGCAACTGGACATCCAAGACCTTTTAAACAAAATTTCTAGTCTTGGAAAAAAAAAATCATGATATATTTTAAGAAGAAAAAAAAATAAATATGTATTTAGTTTGTTCTTTGGTGTGTAGTAGAAAATGCATAGAAAATATTTAGCATGCACCAAATGTTGCTTATCAACCATGATTAAACAGAAATTTATGGCTTATGTTATTTTCATTGTTTTTGTTAGAAGTTTTAAAAGTCCTAACGTTATTGAACTCAGCATATATTTCGGACTCCCTTGAAAGCGCCACAGGTGTGCAGTGCTGCTGCATGTTTATGTGCAACTTATAAAGAAAGATCGCTCTTGTATACTTGCAGATTTATAAAAAAAAATTTAAAAAAAAAACTTTAGCCAAGGGTGTCATTAGCATGGAGAAGACCTTTTAGACGACCCAAACATTTACCTTCAGCAAAGACGGGGCGGGCTGGATTTCACTTTCATGCTGAAGCTTTAGCCTAGCGGCTACAGCTAGCCAGCGCTAGCAGCTAGCACTGGCTGGCCAACGGCGCATCAGACCTGTCAATGCGACGGTGGCAGTTGCATGACAAACACTACGCGAGCGAAAATGTAAAAAGGTTCAGAAAATATATTTTTTGAGAATCGATTCTAAAACAATACTGATCAATTCTGAATCTTGTTAAATAGGAATCGAGATTCAAACGTGAATCGATTTTTCCTCACACCCCTAATTCTGTCCAATATACTTATGCTACCAAGCTAAATACTTCGCTAATATAAGAAATTTACTGGTGGAGAAGGAAACTACCAAAATAAAAGATGGATTCTGTCACATTCTAATCACTTACTTTCCTCCAACATTTCATCTAAAAATTAGAGATGCAGATACTGTTCTAATGTACTTTTAATCTGTAATTTTACCAAAACCAAGAGAGGAAACTCCAGCTCTCCATGGGGCGAGTGTGGCAGAGAGCGAAGGGCGTTTCTGAGAGACCATGCCTGTGACGTAGAGTGGAAAAGTTGCATCACTCCCAGCCAACCACTAAATTCAAATGCAGTAGCCACACAACCAGAAGGGGGCAGCACTAAGATGTTTTTGAAGACCAAAAAGTGTAAAATTTAACAAGTTTACCGAGAAATGTCATAAAAATGCCCAAAAACTGAAAAATCACATCGGTGAAGGACCATTTATGACTATTTTTCACCTGAAATTTTAGTTTTATGGTTATTTTTTTCAAACCAATTCACTAATTCTTCCAACACATTGTATTTTTGTGTGGTAGAACAATCGGTGTTGGTATTCGGTATCGGTGAGTACTCTGATCCAAGTATCAGTTTGAACAAAACGGCATTGTTGCATCCTTATAAAAACAAACAAAAAAAAACGTTTGAATGGTAATGCAGATTTTGACCGATGGAATTACAGAAACTGATGAACCAGGAGTTTAACGGTTAGCAAAACCCAGCTTTTATTTTGATAGTCATTGACGGCTTGGAGGACTTCTTTGATGCTCCCGTCCACTGTGGAAACAATCAGAGCTGTTGGACCGGACCTGGACAGGATCAACAATATAAATATGGACAACTGAGACAACTCTTTACGCCAGGAGGAACAAAACTGATGTTTAGTGTTTACAATGGATGCTAGAAGTTTGAAATAGGACTGGGCGATAAGTTGATACAATCAATTTATCGAATTTTCTGTTTATGAAGATTACATTTTTGAAAAAAAAAAAAAGTGTTCTTTTTTATATCAATGCACTAATTTAAGCTTTGTTTATGCTCAATTCATTTACATCCTGTGTGGAAATGAGACACCTAGCAGCGTTTATATTTTTTACGGCTTGTCCATGTTAGAGCCAATATTCTTGGAGACTGTAGGGGGCGGCGTAGGGCTCTATGCTATGCATACAACACTACACCATAGTAGAAGAAGAAATCACTTGTTTACAAGACGGCGACATCCCTGAGCTTAAACAAAGCAGAAGAACTTTTATGCAGTTATACTGTTAGGAAAAAAAATGAAAAAGGAGATTTTCCAGTCGTCCATCAAATCCCTGTTGATCACAGCGATCAGTGGGCCGAATCATAATGAGGTCTTTATTTACGAACCTCCACCAATAGAACTCTGGCCAGTCCACCATGTTTTTTTGCACGGGACAGTTTGTGTGGTTAGAAAATTTCCTAGGTGTGCGGAAATGTGGATCTCTGCGGTGGCCGCGCCGAGAGGCGTGGTTGCTGAAATTACTGAAATTCCGCATTTCGTGCGGAGCTCGAAGATGAGTCAAGCATAAACAAAGCTTTAGAGTAGGTCAGTAGAAGGTCCAACGTGTGCTGACCCAAGTGTGTGGGTCCCTTCACCTTCTGATGGAAGCGAATTGAGTCCAAGTAGGGATGGGCCATTAATCTATTGTATTGATCAAGCACTTTTTCAGTTTATAAAGATTTGATTTTTCAAAGATTTATTTTGTTTGTATACTAACGCTCTTTGACTTCAATAGCTCAGATTGATGCAAGTCTGTCCAGGACCCAACATGTTTTACAACGATGTTTAACCGCTTGTTTTTAATTGGACTTTAAATTCAGGTCAGTTCTGGGGCAAATTTATTGTAATAAAAGCAAGTTTTTGAAAATATATTTCATTTGTCATTTTTTTAAGAAAACAGCTAAAAGACGAAAAAAAGACACATTTAATTTTTAAGCCATATCCCCCCGACCTAGTTTGAAATTTAATGTTTCTATTGAAAATGTTTACAAGCAAACATTTACAATAAATAATTTCCATACAGGTTTGAAAATAAAGATATCCTTTTAATTCGTATGAATATCTTTAATTTATAAAACATTGTAATTATATTTGAATAAGGAAGTTCGGAGTCAAAGCCCTAATTTACATAAGTAGGTAAATTAGTTATTGACAAGGGGCCCCTGCAATGATAATCCAGCCCTGATTTCAGCTACTCTATGACAGAGTATTAAGAAATAATAAATAAAATATTTTGGAGTAAATTTCTGCCCCAAAAATTCAGAAATTCTTAGATTAAAGTCACATTTTCCATGAAAACATTGGAAATTCTGTTGTCAAAAAGTAGTAAAATCGCAACAAAAAAAACAAACAAAAAAATATGAATTACAGAGATAAGTCGCACATATTTTCCAGGGGAAAAAAAAAAAACACTCAGAAATTCTGTCACAAAAGTTGTAAAATTATGAGTTAAAAGAAAAAAAATTTGGAGATTAATTGCAGTTTATCTTGAAAAAAAATAAAAAATTCTGATGTTTTTTTTTTTTTTTCTATTATTGAAGAATTGTTATTGAACTTTACATCGTCAGAAATATCTTATTGTAGATATCAAAAAAATGTATGCTTTAATCATAGAAATTTCTTTTTCGCACAGTCGCTTTTTTTCCTTGAAAATATCTGAGATTAATCTCAAAATTTCTGTTCTTAAACTTGTAATTTTTTACTTTTCTGACACAATTCGGGAGTTTTTTTTTGTGCAAAATACGTGCATTCAATCTAAGAAATTCCGAGTTTTTACCAAGGGGCAAACTCCGCCCGCAGAATGTGAAGCCAACCCGGAAGTGACAAAAATTGCATCTCAGCCCTCATCCGCTGGGGGCTTGCTGCAAAAAGGAGCAACTTCCCATTGACTCCCATGTTAAAAAGGCCAACTTTACAGCAAAAATAAACATGTTTACAGCCTGGTTAAAAAAAACATTTTAGGTTAGATAGTTCAGGTTTACCGTCATGACAACTCTGAGGGGGGTGAATTTTTTTCTAACTTCTCCGTTTATTTGTAATATAATCTTGAAATTCTAAATAATTAGGGGCGTGTCCTTTTGTTTGACAGGTCCGTCTATGCTAACGCTGGTGGCCAACTGTAGCTAATAGCTGCTCCGTAGTCTGCTGTCCCCCTCTGCTTGCGGGGAATCTCTTCACTGCCTGGGACTAACGTAAAGACTTCAGTCATTTGGTATTTCTTAACTCCACTATCAGTTGCCTCTGCAGTTTTTATTCGGTTTTGGGGGTTAATCTGCAATTATTGGGCAAAGATGGCCTGTTGTCGTTTTGATTACAGTAACAGACCGTCCAAGAAGTTTATGATTCATACCGGCTGAAGCTTAACGAGCTTGGGGGGTCTCTGGCATAGAGGAATGCTGTTCTGGTCGGAGCTTTTATCTCTTTCTACAAACAGCAGAGCAGCAAAGTCGGCAGGACCGGGACGCTGCGGCAGACCCGGTCAGGTAGAGCACCTCGAGACTCAAGAGCGGGAGACGGTTACATCAGGCTGGAAGACTACAGAGTTGGACTCTAGACAGACTGGACGATCGCTGGTTGGATCAGTACTGGTGTGAGGAACACAGCTGGAGGCATAAACTAATGGATGTGACATGTGAGGTGAGTCAAAAGCTGCTTTTTTTTTTTTTTTTTTTTTTAAGGGGATCTGAGTTTTCATGATGACTTTGTGACTACTTTTTGCTGGATGTGTTGTTAAGATAAGCCGACTAAGTCCTCACCCTCCTACGATGGTAATGGAAACAACACAATATCAGGCTGTATTGATCTGTTTTCTCTACTCGAGAGGTTTCTGCGTCTAAAGGGATCATTGTTTGAAAACCGGGGTAAAAGTCTCTCAACCGCGGTCTTCTGGTTGAAACTGGCTGCAGCCAAAGTTAGCTTCAGTTAGCTCCCGACTGGCTTGTAGCTACGTCGGCTCGGAGCATTAACCCTCCGCCCCCAGCCTCACAGCGCGACTCTCAGCTCCACCTCTTTGCCCATTTTTGGAGTTTCTGAGAGTGACGAGGCGAGTAACATGAACAACATGGCAGCGGTGGGAACCGCTCAGTTGGCCTCATTTTTGCTCTTCAGAAACCTATTGGGGACGTAGCGGAAGGTTAGTTCATTGTTTTATACGGTCTATGGTTTTAACCCGAACTTTTGCTACTCTTCAGCATAAAAGAATTTACGATTTTTAAACTTTTTTTTGCACAAAATATGTGACTTTAATATTATAAGTTCTGCGTTTTTTGGTCGGAAAGGTACTCAAATATTTTTATTTCGTTTACAGTGCCCCTAATACTCCGTCGTAGCTACTCTAAGTAATTTCAATATATCAATTTGAAAAACCTTTGGTGTTTTATAACCAAGTTATTTATTTGCAAGTATTTCTACTCTTACTTGGAGTTTATATTTTAGGGTAATCGACACCTAAACCAGGGTTCAAAACATCCGGTTTGTTACTGACACCCACCTGGTTGATTAATTAGGTTACCATAGCAACATTCAGTCAATCAACGCCAGCGAAAAGAGCCCGAACTGCTGCAGGGTTTGAGGCAGAACCGGCTCAGAACCAGAACAGGTAGCGTTACCCTCATGTTAGCCGCTGCTCCGGTAAAGTTGGTGATCTCTCCGAGAGCGGCTCTCCTCGGAGCGGCTGTGGAGCTCTTCCCCTTCTTCAGCGGCTCCTCTGCGGCCTGCAGCGGCTACAAACACACCGGCAGGCGTTGGACAACGTGGACACAGAGACACGGAGACACACGGAGAGATATGACTCACCAGGGCTCGAAGCTCTACGGCAGACATGGCAGGAAGACAGAACCAGAACCAGAGAGGCGCCTTTCACCTACAGGTACAGGACATCAACGCGCTCAGGCTGTGAGTTATAAACAGCGCTTCTTCTTCTTCTTCTTTTTTGTTTTATTGGCGGGTGGCAACCGACTTTTAGGAGCATTACCGCCACCTACTGTATGGGAGTGTGAGTCGTAGAGGGGAGTATCAATATTTTCACTAAATTCTATTTAATAATCCACTTTTCTTTAAGAATTCAATTACTAATATATATATATCTGTCTCTCCCTTTAACAAATTCTTTAGACTAATTTCTCCATATTTCTTGGCTTTTAATTTTTCTTCTAATGTTTTCCTATTACATATATATTTTCTACAATAAATTAATACATGTTCTATTGTTTCTCTATTATTAGCACAATCACACAATCCTGTACTATGCTTACCTATTATATAAAGTGTATTATTTAAAGCTGTATGTCCCAATCTCATCCTTGAAATTATAACTTGATTTCTGTTATTCATTTGAATATTTTCCATTCTTCCCACCTTTCCCTTTATGTTATATAAGTGCCTTCCTTTCTCTTCCCTTACCCATTGTTCTTGCCATTCTTCCATTATCTGTTTCTTAATAACTGCTTTAATTTCTCCTACACTATAAGGTACCTCTATAGTAGTTCTTAATTTTGTTGCCTGCTTAGCATAATAATCAGCTACTTCATTACCCTCTACTCCTCTATGTGCTGGAACCCACATAAATCTAATTTCTAACTCTCTCATAATTATTCTAAATAAGCATTCATATATTTCAAATAGTATATCTGGTCTTTTATCTGATGATATTGTTTTTATTGATAATAATGCTGACATTGAATCTGAACATATGATACTTTTTTTAATTCCATTTTGTTCTATCCACTGTAAGCTAAATGAAATAGCCAACATTTCCACTGTGTATATTGATAGATTATTAGATGCTCTACTTTTATTATATTTACCTAATTTTGGAATCCAAAAAGCAAATCCTGTTGTCTCTTTACCCAATTCTTTTGATCCATCCGTATAAATAGGCATAAATGTTTTATGAGTTTCACTTAACCTTTTTTCAACAATATTATCCCAGTTTCCATTTCCTTTCCTCCTCCCCATTTCATTTTGAATATAAAAATCTATATATATTTTTGGCAATAACCAAATTGGGGTAGGTGAATATATACATTTTTTAACAAATATTTTATCTTTTAAATTAAGTTCTTCTGCTAGTTTACTTGATTTCCAGATCATACTCTCATATTTCCTATTATTATATTCCCCTCCCATTTTCATCCCTTCCTTAACCACATGTTCATCCTCTTCACTTCCCTGTACATTAGCCCAATAATTTAGTGTATTTAATTTGTATCTTAGATTCAAAGGCATCTCTCCCATTTCTACTTGCAAAGAAACTATTGGAGTGGATTTCATTGCTCCACAACATATTCTTAAAGCCTGACTTTGTATTACTTCTATCTTTTTTAATAATGTATTACATGCTGAACTATATACTATACTCCCATAATCAATAACAGACCTGATCATTGCTATATAAATTTGTTTTAAAGCTTTAGTGCTAGCTCCCCATTCATTTCCCCTTAAACATCTCATTATATTTATTACCTTTTTACATCTTTCTTCTATTTTGTTAATATTTTCCTTCCAAATTAATTTTTCATCAAATATAACCCCCAGATATCTAAAACTATGCACTTGCTCCAGTTTCTCCCTGTATAAATTTGGTTCAATTTTTACATTCTTTTTCCTAGTAAACACCATACTTTTTGTTTTTTCCACTGAAAATTTAAACCCCCATTCATATGACCAATTTTCTACTTTTATTATTGTTTCTTGAATTTTTTTCTGCAAATATTTTATGTTTCTTCCCCTTTTCCATATTATTCCATCATCTGCAAACAATGCTTTCCCAATATCATGTCCTATATCATTAAAAACATCATTGATCATGATAGAGAAAAGAACTGGACTGATCACACTTCCTTGTGGAGTCCCGTTATCAACCTTATATCTCTTTGATGTTTTATCTCCTATTTTTACTTGAATATATCTATTAAGCAAAAAATCCTTTATCCAATTATATATTTTTCCTTCAAACCCTAATCTTTTTAATTTAATCAATAAACCCTCCTTCCACACCATGTCATATGCTTTCTCTATATCAAAATAAACTATAACTAAACTTTCTTTATTGTTTTGTGCTTTCCTGATTTCATTTTCCAAACTTACTATTGAATCCATAGTTCCTCTGCCTTTCCTAAATCCATTTTGGTACTTTATTATCATTTTTTTACTTTCTAAATAATAATTTAATCTATCTGTAATCAGTCTTTCCATTAATTTCCCTAAATGAGATGTCAGTGCTATTGGCCTATAGTGCTCTGGATTACTTGGATCTTTCCCGGGTTTAATTATTGGAATTATTATTGCCTCTTTCCAATTTTTTGGTAAGTGACCTCTTTCCCAAACGTTATTATATATTCCTAATAATTTTGCCTTCATTTTATCCCCTAAATGCTTAAGCATCTCATAATTAATATTATCTTTGCCTGGTGATGTTATTTTAGTTCTCCCCATTGCACGCTCTAATTCAAATAAAGTAAATGGAATTTCTATTGTTGTTAGTCTTTTTCCTCCATCTAATTCCTCATAATTTTTCTTTTTAGACTCTTCTCTCCTTCTCCATCTATCTTCTGATAAATTAGCATTACTATTTATTTTAATAAATGTTTGAGCAAACATTTCTGCTTTCTCTTCATTTTTAATAGCTACATCTTCTCCTATTTTAATTACTGGATATTTAAACTCTCTATACACTCCTTTCATTTTTCTAATCATTCCCCAAACCTCACTTATTGATGTTGATCTTCCTATTTTACCACAAAAACCCTCCAATTTTCCCGTTTAGCCCATTTAATAACTCTCCTTGCTTCAGCTTGTAACCTTTTATATTTTAATAAACTATCAAAATTATGTCTCTTTTTTAATTCTTTCATGCTTTTATTTCTTTCTTTAATTGCTTTTTCACAATGCTCATTCCACCAAGGAACATTCTTCTTTTTCATGGTTCCTTTACTTTTAGGAATCGTTAATTCTGCTGCTTCTATTATTACTTTCCTAAATGTTTGTTCCACTGTTTCTATATCTTCCTCCAAATTTATCTTACCCTGTTCTTTTTCACATATATTTCTAAATTTATACCAATTAGCTTTTTTAAATACCCATCTTCCTTCTCTTTTTTCCACAAGTAATACTTTATCCTCATAAATTTTTGTGAAAATTATATAATGATCACTCCCTAAATTATTTTCCTGAATGTCCCAATTACATTTTCCTGATATTTGATTTGATACCAGAGTGAGATCTAAAGCAGAACTTTTACCTGTATGTACATTAATCCTTGTCCCTCTACCATCATTTAAACATACTAAATTCATAGTATCTATGAATTCCTCAATGATCTCACCATTCTTATCTATTTTATTTCCTCCCCACAATGTGTTATGGGAATTGAAATCTCCACATAATACCACATGCTTATAATTACCTTCTAAAATTAATTTAAGATTATTAATATCTAATTTCTTGCATGGATTATAATAATTAATTATATATAACTTCATCTTATTTATATAAACTTCTATTCCTATATATTCTTCTTCTTTTCCTATTTTAATTATTCTATAATTCAGATTATTATTAATAAAAGTAGCACATCCTCCTCCAATACCATTTTCTCTATCACATCTAATTATTGTATATGGAAATAATTTAAATTCTAATTTCTTATTTAACCATGTTTCTTGAATACATATAATATCTGGTTTATCTACTAATTCATCTATATATCTTTTAAACTCTTGACCATTAGCTATCAAACTCCTAGCATTCCATTGTAAAATTAGTACCATTCACTAACCCACACCCCCCTCTTGGCTTGTATGAGCATTTAGATTATTCCTGATCTCCTCCCAAGACAACTCATTAATGTCCAAATGATTTACAGCTGCTTTTACTATGATTTGAATCCTTTCCGTTTTTGACTTTGTTTCCATTGTCGCATTTATTACTCCTGCTATGAATGTAACTAGTTTTTTCATATCTATCCACATTTTTCCTTCTCTCCCCATCCCTTGAGGAGACACTTGCGTTCTAGTTTCAGTTCGTTTCTCTGGAATCTTCCCCACCATTTTAGCTGCATCAGCATATGAGACTTTATTTTGGACTTTAGTTTGTTGTATTTCCATTTCTCTCCTCATCACTTGACAGCCTGCATAAGCTGCACTGTGATCCCCCCCACAATTACAACACTTTGGTTTTGTCCTATTTTTGCATTCTTCAAAACTATGTTGTTCTCCACACCTTGGGCATCTAATTTTTCCTTTACAAAAATTTGCTGTATGACCAAATCTTTGACATTTAAAGCATCGGACTGGTTTTGGAATGTACTCCCTTACAATGTATGACATGCATCCCAAAAATATTCTATATGGTAGAATATTTCCTTCAAATTCTATCAACACTGATTCAGTTTCTTTTTTTATTCCATTTCGGAATTCTGTAAATCTTTTTGCGTCTTTTACTTTTGCACCTTTTAAATGACTTTTTAATTCCTCAATTGTTACTTCAACAGGTATTCCCCAAATCACTCCTTTCGGTCCCTGTCCACTCATTCCCACCTTACTCATACTGATTACTTTATGTTTTCCCACATCTCTTAATTTACAAGCCTTCTCTCTCTGTTCCTCAGTCTTACACACTATTAACAGATTTCCATCTCTTAGGACTTTAGCTAACTTTATGTCACCAACCTGATTTTTTAAGATAGAAGTTAGCTTCACCGGATTCACTGTATTCACTCCATTTCCCTCACTGAATCTCAAAATGATTTTAAACTCTCTTTCCTCTTCATCTGTGCTTTCACTTAATGCAAACCTTCTCTGTTTCCTAGTTGTATCTTCATCTGAATTGTTTCCCCTCTTTCCTTTCATCGACTCCTGTCCAAAACTCATTTCCATACTGCTATCCTCACTCTCATAATCCCCCACTTCTCCCCACTCCTTCTCATTCACCACACAGCTGTGCCTACCCGCCGTTGTTTGTCCCTCTTTCCTTCTTGCCATTTCTTCCAAAGATAATCTTTTTCTTCTGACCATCAGAAAATTCCTAAGACTTTTATCTTTTCCATTCGTTTTCTGCTTATTTCCCGATGAATAACCTTTAACCATTCGCCAAAATCGACCTCTGTAAGCTTCTGTTACCCGCCGTCAAGTTTGAAACCAGCGACTCTCCCTGCGGACTGCTCAACGGCGCTCGATTAATAGGGTCTGTGACGTAAGATTCTATAAACAGCGCTGCGGGGAATCTGATTGGCTAAAGCTGAGGCTAGGAGGCTGCTGATTGGCTGAGAGTCGGGATATAAGGTTTAAAATAAAATAGGTTGTTTGAACATTAAAAACACATTAAAAACCAGAAGAGGCTTATTTACAGAAAGAATGTATTATGTGATGTAGTATTTAATTTGGATTAAAATGGAAATCAGTTTTGTTTTGTAAAGAGCCACGAGATGAAGTAGGACTTTATAAATAAAGTTTTATTAATTCATCTGACAAACTTTTTAAAAAGATATTATAAAAAACACATTTTTTTGTAAAACTCATTCAGATTAATTTGGCTTTTTGTTTTTAATGGTGAAGCAAAGCAAGAAATATTAATCAAAAACACATCTAAACAACTAAGTTTAGGGCTTGGGATCACGCTTTGCATTCTGGGAGGTGGCGGACATGTTGGGAGCGAAGCGAATATGAAACACATTTCACCCTAGAAACACAGAGTATATTGCAGGGCAGAAGCAGAGTTGGGAGGAAGAAATTAATATAAAACATGTTAAAATCCCCAAAATGAAGCGGAACATAGGGGGATACAGTAAAAGGGGAAACCAGGGAGCAATATATGGACAACGTTGGCATTATAAGCGGTTTGGATCCATACAAAACACTTACTAAAAACAGAAGCTCTGACATGTTGACTCAGTTTAACATCACAGACATTTTTTGTATTAAAAGAATCTTAATTTCTTTTCTTCAGTAAATGAATGAATGATAATATTTAATGCAAACATTTTAATCAGTGGTTTTGACTAAATATAGAGTAATCTGTGCATTTAAACGTTCCCGTCATGCTCAGAGCCCTCTGGAACAAACTTACCTGGAACAGAACCTGGTCTGGAGCAGGTTATATTCAGAGATTAAGTTACTACTTTGAAAGATTTTTGGAACTGAAAGTTCAGGTTATCCACAAACTTACCATTAAAAATATGTAGTTATATCACATAAACTGCTTTCCGGACCCCTGGTGGTCTTTTCGTCCAGTAAAGGGAGGAGTTCGCATACCTTCAGACCTATATTTTGTTTTTTAATCAGCAATATGATAGGGCAAAAAATTATATATATATATATATATGTTTGTTTTAAAAAACAAATTTTTTGTCTTGGAAAAAAACTTTCTAGTTCTTCCATCCTACACGCTGCTCCAAAAACTAGCTAATGTGGACTTAATGGCTACTTTTAGCTAAAATCATCATCCCTGTAACAAAGAACTGTTTCAAAACAAAATAGCAAAAAAATATTCTTATGCAAGTTTGAGATTTTGTTGCTGAGGTGAACAAACAGTCTCTCAGAGGGACAAATACTCCTTCATCAGATGCAGATCATTCAGAAACAGTTTCATGTTGGTGGCTTTATCAGCAGAGACCCAATAGTGCAAAGCATTCAGAGAATGACCCGGTCATTAATAATAATGGAAAAACAAACTAACCCAGAAATACGTCAATGTCTGAGGATTGAAACCATCCATCCATATTTCATCCTGCAGCAGGAAGTGGGTGAGAGTCGGGTCAGAACCTGAAGGGGTCACCACTCGTGACCCCAGATATAAGAGGAAATAAACCAGAACTCTGGGAGTTCCTATTAGCCGCTTCTGGTAAGGGAAGTTCTAAGAATCGTGTTCTTGGAACCATCCTCTTAGAATTTAGTTCTTAGAACTTCCCTTCCCATGGGGAATCTTTACAGATTGGGACAGGAGTCAGGGACCTCTATAGAGACCAACGTGAAAAAAAAAATGTTTAAAAAAAGTTTAACTTTTTCTCATTTCGTTTTTTTTTTATAAGACGGGGCCTTTAGAAGGAGAAATCTAGCTTTCGGCGCATAGCTTATGAGTTCACCAAAAGCTTACATTATAAGAGTTGGAAACATGAAAATACCCTGCAGTCTGTTGTCCCTAGTTATTATCTGTCTAAATGCGCAAAAAACCCCCCAAAAAACAAGAAAAAACGGGCTGGTTCCTGAAAACGGGTTCCCACGATGTGTTCTTGAAATGATTGTCCACGACTTTTCCAGCAGCTACAGTACGAGTAAAGTTATCACAACTAGGGCTTGTTGATACACCGATATTATCATCATATTGGATATATTTTGAAACAAATTATACTGTACCTTGATATGGGATATTTTCGTATCAGATGTAGATAAGGATAAGGATGATTCAGTCTCTGTTGGAGTTTTAACATATTTATTTCAACGACTACGTCCTTCAACTGCAGCAGTGTAGGTATTACCTGCTTTTTGACTCTTGACTAAGGATCAAAACACATGTGAACGCTTTTTTTCCCCCACCATGGACACCCCTCCCCCGACATGTATCTGATCTTATCTTAAGGGAGCGCCATCCTTTTTGGCTGCAAGTCCTGCAGTGACCTGGATCTGTTTGCATTCCTTGTTGCTTGTTAGTCATGATCTTTGACAGGTTGTACTGTAAACTGAATTTCCCCTTGTGGGACATTAAAAGTTAATTCAGTTCAACTCAATTAAAAAATGTCCACACCTCTCCAGCATTTTGGAATATTCCCCTGCTGCTCTTACTAATTACTACTAATCACTAAAAAGAACTAATATTCAAATAATTATGTTTGATAAAAAATAGTGGTTAACCTAAAAGAATCACACACAGGGGTCAGAGTGAAATTGAAGTTAAATGAGCTCTGCAGAGGGAGATAGAATAAGTTTTGCAGCGGGAGATCCAGGCGAATACTGTGGTTGACCGTGTGTCTGTTCTCCTCTCAGCTTCTCAGACAGTTTCACAGCTCTGTCTCCTGGTCTCAAAGGCTCATCCCCCTACAATCTCCTTTTACAAACTTCATTAGCATCTTAAAAGAACAGGGTGTCATACAAAGGAACATATGTTAGAAACCAAATGACCAAATGACATTTAAAAAGTAAATTTAAACTATGTGATAAAGGAAAGACATCCTAAGAAAACAATAATACATTATTTTTCCCTAACAAATTCTTCCACTACAATCTATACCGTTATAGTTGTCTTTCACAACGCCATCTGCTTTTCTCAAAAGCAGAAGTTATTCTCTACTTTAGTTCATATTCTGCTTTTTTATACGTGCTAATATTAAAAAGTCCAAACTCTCACAGTCAAGCTTTGTCAAGTATTCTCAATCAGTCACTAACATTAGAAAATATATTATTGCACTTTTAAATTAGTAGCATCCGCTCATACCAACATACATTTCACATCTGGTATACATTAATGAATTATGTCTTTTTGACACTTATCAAATGTTTGTAAATGTTTTTTTTTTCAACTATATTGCTTAAATTGATAAACCTTTTGTAAATTTGTTTAAATGTGAAATAATTTCAGCCGTTTATGAAATAGATCTGATGAGAAATATTCTAACTCGGGTAAAATACTGCTGTATATATCGTATATCCAAAGCTTCAGAGAAGTGATATTTTCTACAATTGTACCTTATGTTTTGTACATTTATTCATCTCCCTCTTTCTTTCTTGTACTTCTTCCTAAAAATATTTCATGTTCAATAAATCACCAAAACAATTTTCCTTTATCCGTTTACGGTTTATTTATAGTTGACTCAGTGTATCTGATATTACTGCTTATATTGACTGCTTACACAATAAATTAACCCTACTTTTTATACCATAGGTTTTTCATATTGTTCATATTCTATGTATTATACTTACCGTACACACATAACACTTTACTGCTTATTTCACATAGTTAGGCGCTAAACTACATTTTGTCGTTCCACTGTTGGTTGTTTCAGGGTTAGTTCAGTCATCTGGAACCAGATTCAGGGTAGATGATTAGGCTAATATCTCTCGCTAGCACCACAATCACACTGAACCTGAAAATTATGTATTTCTCAAAGAAATAAGTAGAACTTATTGATTGCTAGCTACCTTTTTAGTCTGGCTTTTATGCAGTATTACTACAATACATTTATGCCAAAAAATTAATATAATTTTATTAATTTGGCCTTGTTGAATTAAATTTACGTTAACTTTGACTCAGTGTGAAAGTATTCACCCCCCGGCCGACGACTCCTGTTTGTTTCAGATGATCAAACTGATTTTAAAATCAAACCAGAGGAGAGACAGAAACACGTTTTCAGGTGATTTCATTACTGAAGGGAAAAAAGTTTATCCAAACCGACCGTGGAACAGAGCAGACAAAGTTACTCCAAGAGCTTCTCCTCCTCAGCGACGCAACCAGGAGAACCCAGAGCAACATCCAAAGCTCTGCAGGCCGGGCGAAAGGTCAGAGGTCATGGTTTCAAGTCAAAAAGAATCAAAACTGAAAACTGTTGGGGATTTTTCCACAGCTGCTAAAATTCTCCCACTTAAAAAATATGAGAGATCTGTAATTTTCATCATAGGCATACCTCAACTATGAGCAAACTTCAGACGGGCCAGGACATGTCCTGGCTTAAGCAGGGGGACACGTCTGGCGTTGCAGGGAGCGTAGTGTGTTACTGATGGTAGCCTTTGTTACTTTGGTCCTAGCTCTCTGCAGGTCATTCACTAAGTCCCCCCGTGTGGTTCTGGGATTGTTGCTCACCGTTCACAGGGTGAGATCTGGGTGGAGATGCAGATGGAGGGAGATTATCAGCGGTCTTGGATGTCTTCCATTTTCTAATCATTGGTTTCTTCACACCAAGTTGCTCATTGCAGATTCAGTCTTCCAAGCCTGGTGCAGCTCCACTATCTGGTTCCTGGTGTCCTTTAACAGCTCTTTGCTCTATAGTGGAGTTTGGATGGGACTGGTGTCTTTATACTGGTAACTAGTTCAAACAGGAGCCGTTAATACAAGAGGAGCCTTTTATAGAAGGAGTTACAGAAATCTGGCTGGTTTGAAGGTGATAAAATGTATTTTCCAACATAATTTGGAAATTAATTCTTTAAAAATCAGACCAGGTGATTTTCTCATTTACTTTCTCTTAGTTGAGGTATATTTATGATGAAAATTACAGATTTCTCTCAGCTTTTTAAGCAGGAGAACTCAAACAATTGGTGGCTGACTGAATATTTTTTGCCTCACTGTACGGTTAAACACGGTGGTGGTGGTGTGATGGTCTGGGACTGTTTTGAATTCAGATCGGATGCAGGCAGGATTCAGCGAGGCGGGGGATGAATACTTCATCTCTGTGAGTGTTTGGGTTTGAGCCTCTGGTACCGACCCGAACCGGTCAGATCCGATCACGTCGCACAGGAAAACAAAAAACAGGCTCAGAAAGAAGAGTCACAAAGAAACTTTATATAGTTTTCAAGTATTCAAAACTGTTAAATAAGTACAAGATGTGTTCACATGATTTACATATTGGACAATATCTTCACCGCCCACCTTTAATTCTCTTTACACGCGTCCCACGCCACACGCTAAATAAAACGCTGCCTTCTATTCACATGTGTGTGTTTCTCTTGGAGTCCACTGGAAGCTGCGACGGCGGCCTATCAGACACGGACACACGGACACCTGGAAGATTCTACGGTGAAGGGGGGGCGTCTGATTGGCCCACAGAGGAGGGGACCGGGGGAGACGAGGACACGCCAATTAGCTGCTGGTGATGTGAAAAGTAATGAGGAAACGGGGTCGACGTTCCCGGTAGAGTAGAGTTGCCGTAGCGTTGGCCATCGCCACAGGCCAAAGACTTGGTGAACACCAAGGGCCGCAGCGCCAGCCAAAGCCACAGGCCGTGGCATCAGCAAACGCCAAGGGCCGTAGCATCAGCCAACGACAAGGGCCATAGTGTCGGCTATCGCCACAGGCCTAAGACTTGGTGAACGCTAATGGCCGTAGCTTCAGCTATCGCCACAGGCGGTAGCCTCAGCGAACACCAAGGGCCGTAGTGTCGGCCATTGCCACAGGTCTTGAGGTCGACGGATGTCACAGGCCAAAAACTTGGCGAACACAAAGGGCCATAGCGTCGGCCAATGCCACAGGCCATAGCGTCGGCCAACACCAAGGGCCGTAGTGTCGGCCATTGCCACAGGTCTTAAGGTCGACGGATGCCACAGGCCAAAAACTTGGCGAACACAAAGGGCCATAGCGTCGGCCAATGCCACAGGTTGTATAATGGCACAGGTTGTATAAAGGCCGTAGTGTCGGCCAAGACCTCTTCCTTTCTTTTGATCTGGATGAATTCACGGGAATCTGTGAGAGAAGAGCCAGAAAAATTTAGATGGTGGGACAGGAACAGGTTCTTCTGTACATCAGCTTCAGAGCTGAGCATTGGATCAGGTTCTGGGCCGGCCATGGTTTCATTAGCTCAAGTGAGGAAGAGGAGGCCGTTCACGTTGTTCCCATTTGGATTTTAAAACTGTGCTTTTATTTTCAAAGACTGCAGGAAACCGATTTTCCATCAGAAAAAAACGGGCCAGAACCCGCTGAGGAAAACCAGAACCTTCACATATGAAACCTGGGCTTCTGATCCGAACCGTTTGTATCATTTTCTTCTGAATCAGGTCCTAGAATTCTGGAATACCGCTCTGAAACGCAGCACCACTGGCAGAACCGGGTCAGCACCAGGTCCAGTTTTTTAATATCCAACACAGTTGGAGTTGGGTGGGGTCAGCTTAGAGCGATTCAGACCCAAACATTTCCATCCTGTGGATGTGGAGCAGAGAAGCGTAAAAAAAATGGATAAATAAGGAAAATCCAGACAGAGTTGGGAATTCTAGATTTGGAATAAAGCTCATCCAGCTGGGTTGGATCCGGCGTCTTACGGGAACAGAACCAACATTCCAGCTTGGATTCGGAGAACTCTGAGATTTTGGAATAATCTTATGGATAAAAAAAACAGGTAGCTTTTTTGTATGCTTTTCTGGAATTCTAACGATCAGTTTTAAAAAAGAAAACTGAAACCAGATTCCTGTTTTGTTTGAAAAGACGATGAAAAATTAACAGAACCATCTTTATTTAAAAATAAAATAAACACTTAGAGGTTGATAGTGTTTTATTTTCCACTTCGGATCTGGAGAAACTTACTTTTCCAGACTGAGGGGAGGCGTTTGAACGTCTCGGAAGGATTGCTGCTGCTCTTAAAGGGACAGTACATCCCTCAGAAAGCTGATCCCAGATCAGAAAACTAAGTGCTGCTTCTTTTCCTGAATATTAGTTTATTAGGAGAGTAGATTAAGCGTTTTGGATAATCCCGCGTTTTTATGGCGGTATTCCAGAAAGTAGGAAAAAATACGAGGCTTGGAGAGCCGGATGCTACAGCGGAACTTCCTGTTTTCTACTCTGGGAACGAGCGACATCGTTCAGTGATTGGAGAAGAGGCGGTGATCTGGACGCTCTAATGCTTCTGGATAAAAACCTGCGGGTGAGACATGATCTGTACACTTTCTACACGTCCATGATGGAGCAGAGCTAGTGCTTCTCTTAAAGGAGCGAACGCAGAGAGGACGGGTCCTGGTCCTGGTTGATTCTGGCTGAGGTGGGTATTTACAGCGTCAGGCGTTGAGCCGCAGCGACTGGTCCTCTCTCCTCCTGGAGGAGATATCGATGTCTATTGAGTCCTTCCCCACGATGAGCCGCAGGCGCTTCGCCGGAGGAAGTGGAATGAAGTCGTCCTCGAAGTCGTTGTGGAAGTAGTCGTCTTCTTCCTCCTCCTCGTCGTCGTCATCCTCGTCGTCTTCGTCCTCGTCGGACGAAGTTTCGGCCAGGACCTTCTGGGTCCGGTGTGCGGCGGTGTCGCCGTTGGCGTGCTGCACCCGCCGCTGCGCGTTGTCCTCCTTCCTCAGCTGGATCTTCAGTTTGGTGGCGTTGCCGTGGACGCCCGGAGAGAAGCCGTTGTTCAGCTTGGCGATGTAGGAGCCTCCCTTGTCCTTGTCGTGCTCCTTGCTGAACTTGATGCTGATCTTGCTGGAGGAGGGGGGGCTGAGGGCGGAGCCCGGCTCGGCGGCGGGGTCAGCCGTCTTGCTGCTGCTGCTGTCCCTCCGCCGGCGGAGCGTCAGCTTGGGGATCCCGCTGCTGTTCTCCAGGATCAGCTGTGCGTCGTAGCGCGTGATGCGCCGCTTCTTCTTGGCCTTTTCCTGCGAGCGGCAGCCGCTCTTGCTCTTGTCGCGGCGGAGCGGCTTGTTGGCCACGCCGTTGTAGTCCCTGTGTCTGTCGGCGAAGCCCGGCAGGTCAGGGCCCGCGGTGCCGGGGTGAAACGGCTCGCAGTCAGAGCCTTCGCACTTAACAGTCCGGAGCCGGGCCGGCCGCTTCCGGCTGGAACACGACGAGCCTCTCCTGGCGTGCTGGAGGTACTCCTCCATGTCTGCGGGCTCCGTTTTGATCACCACGCCGCCAGGAACCGGGCTCAACCCGTCCATGGCGCTAGGCTCCAGCTTGGCCCCGGCAGGCGGTTCTGCCGTTTTGTCGAGGGTCCGAGCGGACCTGCGAGTTCTGTAGGTGGAGCCCTGGCCGCCGTCGCTGCCCGGACAGCCGCCGTTCTCCTTGGCGGCGTGCCGGGTCAGGCAGCCCGTCTGGCCGAGCGGCTCCGCCTCCGGGTCCGGCCCGTCCTTCTCCTTCTTCACGGTGATGCTCCGACACGACGACACCTTGGAGTCCCTGAGTTCCGGCTGAGCAGGCGCGCCCCTCCTGCGGTTCCGCAGTCGGACCGTACTGGGCGAAGTCTTGGCCTGGGATCTTAGTCTCTTTGGTACCCTGCTGCTGCTGTTTCCACGAGCCGGTTTGGAACATGAGGTAGAAAGGGCCCGGGAAGCCGCCTGTCTGCTCTGAGTCCGGTTCTTATACTTCAGGCCCGGCGATGGAGACGATGAAGATGAAGTTCTGTTTCTGGCAGCTGCAGAGAGAAACAGACGGGAAAACCAACGCTGAACTCAGAGCTGCAACAACACACATTTTATACATACACATATGTACATATATATCAAATTGAAATTAATTATTTAATAATCATCCACTGTGATTTTCTGCATTTTTGTTTTAGATTCTGTCCATCACAGCTGAAGACTAACTTTGATATAAATTACAGACCTCTAAATGCTTTGGAAGTGGAAAAACTTCAAAAAGTTGATCAAATACTTGTTCTCCCCACTGTGTGTGTGTATATCTATCTATATATATATATATATATAGATAGATATAATATAGTATATATATAAAATAATGGTGTCACGATTTTCCAAATCCTCAATTCGATTTTCTTTTTCAGTACAGAGCCCCATGTCATTTTTAGACTAGTCTACGATCATTAGTTTTATTTATTACATTTTGTCCAGTAAATCTTATTTTTAAAAAGACAAAATTTATGCAATTGTTATTATTCTTGTATAATGTGTCACATTAGGCATTTATGATCAAATTGAAATAATTTATTTACAATAAAAGTGTAACAGTATTGTTTAAATAACAGATGGTGGCTGCCATCTAGTGACTCTTTATAGTTACTGCAGAAATACGATATGCTCCAGATAGGACCGACTAAAATGCAGCTAACAGCGGTCGACTTTTTTACAATGCGAATGTGGACTTAACTCGCTGGGCACTCAAATGTCCTCACCGGTGATTTGAGAGTAGAAGGAGCGGCTTTAGCTTCTTTATCTGTCTTAGCCATGGTTTAAACTGTAGCTAAGCTAATAGCTACTTGCTAGCTTCAGCTAATGCGCTCTGATTCAGGGGGATGTGATACAGGAAGTTAAAACGTTACCAAGTGTTGTGAGCTGTATGAGAACTAGTGAGAATAACTTGTTAAGGAAAATGCAATGTGTGGTTCTTTGTGATGAGACGGTCGCATGCTAACTGTTGCTACAGAGTCCGAGTGGGACGCACAGTGAACATAGGAGGAAGTGATCGCGATCCTCTTTTGGACATCAATGCCAAAGGTCGTAATGTAATTTCGATCTATTTAGACACAAAAATCGAGATAGTGTAACCCCTAAAATATATATATAAATCAAACATGTATATATTTTAATTCTGTAAAGCACTTTGAATTGTAATTTGTGTGTAAAAGGCAGTTTTCACTTATTTTTTCATAGTTTGTGCTTCCTTTTTTAAATTATTTTATATTTTAGAATTATATTTTGAATTACATATTTAATCATGTATATATACATTCAGATACAATATACATGTTTGCACGTATAAGTTTTAAAACGCTCAGATTTTAATGAAATGTTTTTTCCGGGGTTTTTTATAAGAAAAGCCAGCAAGCACTATATAAAAAAAGTTTAATGAATTTAGAAAAAAAACGTTATAAATAAAAAAAAAAAGGAGGAACACTAAATAAAAACATGAAACTTTGTTAGAAATATTCTAGAATATCTAAAACACTAATTGCGAATGTTCTTCTCAGTGGAAAATGTTTTAAATTCTGTGATATTTTATTCATTTTTATAGATTTTTTGCTTCCCTTTAAATTTTATATTTTTAAAATATATTAACACTTAAGTATTTAATCGTGTGTGTGTATATATATATATATATATATTAATACACACACACACATATACAAAATTTATGAGAAAAGAAGCCAGAACTACATAAAGAATTTAATCTAGTTGTTTTTTTTAACCCGAACATAATTTTTTTGTAAAACAATAAAGTAGGAAGACTAAATAAAAACAGGATTTTTCTTCTTTTTAGAAATATTCTAGAATATCTACAACACTATAACTACTGTAGCTCCCCCCCACCGCACTTTATGGTTTAAGCTATTTATACATTTTATATTTATATTATAATATATTTATATTTTTATTAGAAAACGTTTTATATTCTGTGATATTTTTATACATTTTTTTATTAGGGATGCACCAATACATTTACTGGTATTGGCGCCGATACGGTCTAATGTACTGTATCGGTATCAGCTGAAGTTAACTGATACCATGAACAAATACCAAAAATGTGGAAACAGCAATAATTTCAAAGAAAATGTTAATTTTTTTTTACTTTAAATTTTTGTTTTGGTCATTTTTTATCAATATTTTTATCTAATTCAACATAATTTGTTGTAACAAGAGGAGAAGAAAATAAAACCTACCTGCTAATTCATAGTATTATTTTTATGTGGTAGAAGTATCGGTATTGGCACTTGGTATAAGCAAATACTCTAACATATAGGTACGTTATTAGTTTTTTAAAAGTGGTATTGTTGCTTCTCAATTTTTAATACATTTTGTGCATTCTTTATTTCTTTAAATGATTTTATATTTTTATTAAAGATATTTAGATTGAAATATTTAAACATACATATATATTTATAAAAACATACAAACACACTAATACATGTTTGTACACTTAAAGTTTTTAAATCTTAAATATTTTAATATAAAATAATTTATGAGAAACGAAAAGGAAGCCCAGAGTATATAAAAAATGTATAATGATGATGAAATGAAATTACAAAAAATAATATTTTTAGAAAAGTAAAAAAGTAGGAAGACTAAACAAAACCATGAAACATATTTTAGAAATATTCTGGAATATTTATAATCCTGTTAATTGCACGTCTGTCTGTTCTGATCCGTTGAACCGATGGGCGGAGCTGAACCAGAACCTTACACTGATGCGTTTTTGGCATTTCCTGAGAGTCCACGTCGGTGTGGGAGCCCACGGAGTGGCTGTCCGAGCTCCGGTTCCCTTCTCCGAGTTTCTTCAACCGGTTGAGCCGCTTGTCCGTTTCCCGCAGCCCGTACTTGCTGTTGATGACCGGAACCTCCACCGGCAGCCCGGCTTTGGATTTGAAAGCGCCGGTCCCCCGTCTGCAGAACACGTGAACAGAAGCGTCATCAGTTTCCTGCTTTCTGGCTGGGAGTTTAGGTTCTGCTGAATGTTTCCTGACTTTATCTTGGCTTCTGTTGGCAACCTGAAGTTCTAACTTCAACCAGCTACGGTAACTTGCTGACCTTTCACACGTATAACATTCACAAAACTCATTGTTTTCCCCAAAGAAGCCGTCTCCATAGTAACAGGAGATCTCCTCTCCGGGTTCGATGTCCCTCAGGACCTTCACGCAGGCCGTGTCTCGTCCCGTCGACACAAACTGGGGACAGAAAACCAGTCAGGAGCGTCGCCTAAAGCCACCGACCAATGAGAGAGCCTCCAGGAGCCTACCTTGCAGTTGGGCCGGCAGTCTGCGGGAGGAAGGAGGAGAGGTTAAAGGAGGCGGTCGATGTACCTGTGGGAGGCGGCTGCAAGTGAGGAGGCGTACCGTGGTTGATGAAGGCGGCGGGGCCGAGCCACAGCTGGGCGCAGTTCTTCCTGGTGGAGTACATGACGCTGAAGTCGTTCTCCCCATGTCGCAGCAGCAGGTTCTCCTCGTGCTCCGACAGCTCGGCGATGCAGCCCACCAGGTACTCGATCTTATCGTTCCTCTTCCTGGGAGGACAGGTGAAACAAGCAGAGGGGTCAGGTTTGTCCACAGGGGACTCCGTACGCCCCGTAGCTTCCTACTGGCTTCTTCAGGTCACATTTAAGTCTTTCTAAGACATTTTATATAAAAATTAGCGCGAAGAGAGGAAAAAAATCCTTCAACTTTTATTCATTTATTTTAGGAGAAATACGGAATGTGTGGGCCCCATAAGCCATTTAATTTGGCCCAACAGGGGACGACCCTAACCTTATATAAAAATCTGCATTGACCAGTCAACCTAATATCCACAAAGATCATTCTTCCACTTCTTGTACCACTTCTTATAAATAGGCCAAATGAATATATATTTGAAATACATATTAAATCTCAACAATTAGGTCTAAAATTGAATGATAAGCAACTATAAGGGGGCATGTAGAGCAGATTTGTGCACATATTTACATTTGCACACTTTAAAATACGGTCCAGCCCCACATGATGCCGAGAGCCGGATGAAGATGGATGAATCTCTGGAAGACCTCAGGAAGGAACGCTGGGTCTAGCGTCTGGATCACAGGAGGGAAAACCAGAACGAGGGCGGGTTCAGGAGTTTTCTTAACCAGGAAGAGCGAGCAGTAGAGGGCGACATTGTCCTCTAAGGCTCCCCTTATCTCGATCAAACTTCCTGATGGCCGCAAAGCTGCTGAAACACTGAGCTGTCTGTTTAGAGCTGCCTAACGATTATGATGTTTAATTGCTGTTTTTCCTCTAATGTTGTACTCCTATGCTTTTATCGTATTTTTGTTTTTTAATCAGCGAATCCACACATAAATAGGAACAATCAGCATAAAGGAGACACAAATTAACACTCCTATGTGTTTATGATAATCAGAATTTCTGAGATAATATCAAATCAACACAAGATGAACCCAACACAGAGGAAGAAGGAGCGGCAGGATGATCTCACCATTCCTTTGTGGCCACGATTTTGGCTCCGTTCTGCTCGGACGAATACCGATTACACGGAAGGATCTCGAAGCCGCTGTCCGCCGTGAATATCCGCAGGTAGACGAACACCTGCGGGGAACGCGAGGTTAGTTACCTGGAGGAACAGACGAGCAGCAGAAGCGTGGCTTCGGGCGCTTACGTGTTGCTTGAAGAGCTTCTCCAGAGCCTTGGACTTGGGGAGGAAAAGGTTCCGGCACCAGTCGCCCGTCGTCAGAGCTTTGTACGCCTTCTCAAAGTTGTCGTGTTTCTTGAAGCGTTCAATGATTTCCTTCAGCTCCTCCTGCCTTCCTTTGATCGGCCGGAACCTGTCGGGGACAAAGAGCCGGGTGTGAGACGCCGAGGCGCAGTTTGTGATGTCAGGGTTAACGGTGTAGCGGTAAACGCAGGTGAAAATCCTGACAATAATAATAACCGTCTTGTTTCTAAAGAAAACATTATCTCGGTGGACTACCACATCCGCGGTGTAGGCATGGTGAGCCTTACCAGCCACCGTCTCATCTGCTGAAGTACGCCCTGAACTTCTTAGAAGATAATCGATTTCTATCCAATCGTTTCCGTTTGATTTTTACTCTTCCTTTGTTCCTTTACTTTGATGGGAAAAGTTGCACTTTTTCTAAGGCTTTGTCTGTATTTAACACGTTATAAATGCTGTTATATCTTTTCAATACTGTCTCAGTTTGTGTAGCACTCAGGTGTCAAAACCGGTCTGCCATACTCATTTATGTGGCCCTTTAAACGATGTTAATAGAACTTTTAAATCCTATTTTTATGCACCTGGATACTATCTTATTAGTCAAATCAAATAAGATTTTATTTGAATAGTCCTCAATCAAAACATTGTGAAAAGATATTTGGTATTATTTGAATTTAAGAAGTAGTTGTTGAATGCAGAGACATATTTATTAATATTTGATCAGTTTGATCAATACTTTCTGCCACAACCGGCCGTTAATCTAGCAATGCTTTCTGAACATATTCCACACCTACGGATGGGTATGGTTAAGTATTTATCGGTACTTCTACTCTTAACAATACTCCTTATCCATCCGGTACTTTATCGGTATCCTTATCAGACTAAAACAAAAGGGGAAAAACAAATAATTAACTAAAATTGTGATATTTTTTAATAATTGGAACAGCAAACAAATAACTCCAAAATAAAAAGAAGTTAATTACTTAATAAAAACACTATATCAAAAAATTATTTTATATATCAAAAACTAAAAATACTATGCTGTCTATTTAAAAAAAGGTATTCAAATAAAAAATAAACATAACTTCCCTATAAAATAATGCAATTAAGAACCAAAATGAATTGCATCTCTCTGTTTGTATTTTGTATATTTTTGCAAAGTTTTAGGTTAAATTACTCATGTTCTGGTTTTTGCAAGCAAAGCTTTTATTGCATTGGTGACAGCGTACATTGTCGGCTTCTATTTTTGTAAAACGGAGCCAAAGTTTGGATCGTTTAATTCGCTCTGCCATCGTCTCTGTGTAACTACTGGTGGGCGGAGCTTCTAGTGGGCGCGCAGCAGTAGCTCTTCCCACCTTCAGTCCCCGCAGCGTGTTTTTATTAAGGAGGAGCGCTGCTAATTCAGTGTTTGGCTTGTGTTTATATCTCCTGTAAAAGATGAATGCGACCTTAATTTTACCGTTAAGACGACGGATAAGGCTGAAGCTTCAGTCTGGGTGGACCGTCACTGCAAAAATACTGAAAACCGTTAAATTTTCCCACCCTGGCAACACTAGACGGCGCATACCTGGTGTTCATTTTGTGCGTCTGGAAGCCCAGGTACGGGTCCAGGATGAGGCTGGTGGTCAGGTCATCATTCTCACACAGCTCCTTGGCGGTCATCCCTGAGGACGGCACGTATCGGCGCTCCGCCTCGAGGCTGGCGCCGTTACACCCTGGAAGAAGCAGCACAGCGCCGCGTTAGGCTCGGGATCGTGCGGAAATCCGCGCGTCCAGCTGCGGCTGCGCTCTGGACTCACTGCGGCTGCATCTGCGGCTCCTCTGGTGGCTCTTGCCGTGGCGCAGCGACGTCCGCTGAGGATGCTGGGAGCGGGTCTGGCTCACCGGCTGCTCGCTGGTCAACTTGTTCCCGTGTCGTCTGCCATTTAATACCATGTTCTTGGATTCGCCCAGCCACTTCATGCCCACAAGCCCCCTGCTCCAGTTTCATTTAGTCGATCAGATTAAGGGGCGCTCTCGAGTGGGGAAGACTGACCTCTGGAGTTACAAAACCTGGAAGCGAATCAGAGGACGTGTGAGAAACCCACAGGATGAGTTCTGGCTTCTGATTGGTTCAGGTAAACAAAGCTTTCCCAGGTGAGAAAAACCTCATCAATAATCAGAAGCATCAAATACCGCCAGGAAACAATACAATTAGTTACGAAAGCAACTAAAAGCTCCCTGTTGGTTTGGAATGGAACTACTACTCCTCCTAGTGGTAACCCCAAACACTGCAGTCTGCCAGCAGCACTCAGTCCTGATGGACTCTGCTGAACACCTGAAGGTCTCCTGCAGGTTTGGGCTCCAAGCAGATCCTGGAAGACGTGGAGGGGAGCAGGAACGGATCAGGCGCGCCTGTCCAGAACATCCGACAGACGGTGGACAGGACCAGGGAGCGGTACACGGCAGAAACGTCCCGTTTCCACCAAGACGTGGTCAGAACGGCGCTCCGTCCAGGGAAGCTGGACCCAGTCAGCAAACTGGGACGCTCTGTGGACCAGAACCAGCAGCAGCGGTACTGGTGGGTCAGAACAACACGACCCGCCCTCGTCTCCTGGACTTCCAATCAACACAATAGCTGTAGAGAAATAAGCCGTCACAGCAGCTAATATAGCATCTATATATATTTATATTAAGAAGGGATGCAACGATAACACTTTTTTCAAACCGATACAATGCAGAGTCCCAATGCCAAAACTTCTACCATAAATTTTTTTTATTAAAACCATACAAATTGGAAGTTTTATTTTCTTCTCCGCTTGTTACAACAAATGACGGTAAGAGAGATAAAAATAAATAAATGTTTCAAGTTATTTTAAATATCGGTTCATGGAATCGGTTAACTCTAACAAGCACATTAGAGCGGTATCTACATTGCTGAAGCCCTAATTTAAAGGTGATGTTTTAATCCGTATTTTACATTTATGGCACAAATAGGCGTCACAAAAAAAAATAAAAATACTCGAAAAATTGAAACGATTCTTGGCAAAAAATTCTAAGAAACGAATCCAAAATAGTTTGTCCTGTTTTACAGATAAAATAGGAATTAAAAATCCAGAGTTCTGAAAGGGTTAATAATTTTTTTCCTGCTAAACAGTTACTCACTCTGTGTTAAGTCACTGAATTACAGGCAGATAGTTAAGGTAACAGCTCAAAAATCTATTTTAATAAAACTGACCCATTTTTATAGTGAACTGGATCAGACTGAATCGGATCGTGAGAATCGATATCTAGCCCTAATCACATCATCATATCTGATCAGATTTAAGGAACCAAGACTTTCTCTCTCCATTTCATTCAAACATGTAAAAAATTATCAATAATAGCCATAATTATCTATTTTTGACACAATCAGTGGTCATAATGTTATGCTCGTTTTATGTGATCTCGCAGCGCCCCTCAGCGGTAACCTAAAGCACTGCAGCAGCTGTCAGGTGAACAAACGTCTTTACTGTATTTTACCTTTTAAATCCCGCTCTGTCGCGGTTATAACGGTCGTTTAGTCGCAGTTTTCGTGTCTAAATCGCGGATACCGAGCAGAAGTCTATTAATCGGTGAGCTACGCTGTGAAAGCTTCGTGTTATTAGCCGTCGCGGCTAAAGTTAGCACCAAACAAACAGCATTCCGATCAGGATAACGAGGCTGTGGGAACCCGGAAGGCCATGGCCGACGGCTGAGGCCGACTCTGTTGACATGCCGTGCTGGTTTCGAACCAGCAACCGTCAGAACCACAGCCAGGAATGCCGCCCCCCCGGGGGCGCCGTCTTAGCCGAACCGGTGTGACAGCACAACACAGTAGCTGCAGCCCTCAAAACAGTCCCACAATTCCCCGCTGCTCAACAACACCCACCCCGGTCCAGTCTGAAGAGACCGGTTTAAAGAACCGTGATCTCCCGCACTCTGCTACTCACAGCGGGATGCAAAGCGAGCTTCATCGACGCACTCTTCAGTTTCTAAACAATAAATCGAAAAATATTGGAACCACACAGGGAGCTGGGCTCTCCTAGCTGTTATGAAACCGAGCAAAGCCTGAGCCGTGTTCCGGCGAGCCTCGGCTGTTTCCGGACACCGATACAAACCGCTTTAGCTCCGGCTGCTCCGTTAGCGTTAGCTCCGATGCTAATTCTCTCCCTCCCAGCTGACGGCAGGCTGCAGCCGAAACTAGCGAGCCTCCAGCGGCCTCAAGAGGCAGCGAGAGATCCCGGAACGATAATTCCTCACGGTACCTGCTAGCCGAGCGCTTTCCACGCGTTTAAAGCCCCACGACTCGCAGAATACTCACAGTATTATAGGTTGAGAAACTAAACCGCGGCGCCGATCCAGATCCGTCACGACAGCCAGGAAGAAATATCACTGCAAACACATTATTGTTGTTTTTTCCCCCTGGAAATTAACATTAAAATTCAAGATGGCGGCCTGGCACTAGCGAGAGGGAGCCGCATCACAACCCTCCGACAGAAAATAGATCCCTGAAATACGGCAGCGTTTCCGTCCGATCCACGCTGAAACGAGACACTGCGCGTGATATGGTCCGAGTAAAACACGGGGAGTGGGCCCCGTGGATCACTTTGCTTCTTGGTAGTCATACAGAGGGGGAAAGAAATGTATTTATGGTGGGGGTTTCCTGTCCACTCGGACGCACACACAAAGGTAGAGCTGCTTAAACAAACATCTTTACGCTCCAGAGTCCAGAGGTGGTGAGAAGGTTCGGTTCTAGTAGAACCACAGCCGAACCCGACCAGAACCGACAGAGTTCGGTCCAAACACACATCTACGTTAGACACACGCCAGCTGACAATAGGGGCGCTGCGGGTTTGAAAGGAAGCAGAGCGCTTTTTGTTCTACAAAATTAAGTTTCTCTCATTTTATCCTGCTATTTCCCTCGCATTACTGAAATGATCAAATTAAATGTTTAGTTTTAATCTTATATATTACTTGTTCTTCTGTGTATTCCTGTATTTTATTTTGTATCAATTTGCCACGATTTTATCTTATTTTGTTTAGGTATGTTTTGAGCTATTTTTATTTAATTCATTTTTATTTCATATATATTTATGTTTTAATTTAATCATTTGTAAGTTAACTTTAATGTTAATGTATATTGTTATGCAATTAAACTCATAATTAATTTGCTGTCACTTTTCATTTTTTTAAACAGTTTTTAATATTTAAGAATCTGGCGATAAGATAGTTATCACGATACAGAGGGGATGCTACGATATATTGCAAAATATCACAATACTATGGGTAATATTCTATATTGTCATTTTCAAAACTGAATTTAACTGTAGAAAACCTGTCAACGCATCTGTAAAAAATCCAGCACGTTTTATCCATAACATCCAGTTTTATCACTAGTTATAGTTGATCCACTGGAACAAAGAAGGTAAAAACAGCTGTGATATTTCAGAATTCCAATGACATTCTTAAAATAAAACATTTTATATTTTGCTTTTGAATATCAATGCAGTATTGTGTAATAAAATATTGTGATATATCGGCATATCGATTTTTTTCTAACATCCCTAATATTTAAGATCATTTTTTAATTGTTCACATCTTATTTAGTTTTTTATTCCAAAGTTAAACCTATTTAAATTGGTTTAGTTTACCCATGCACTTTAATTTATTAAATAATTGTATTTTGGTTTACTGTATCATGTTTCAAATACTTTTTGTGCATTTCAGATTATTTTTTATTGTACTTTTAATTACAGTACTGTAATGTAACATTTAAAGTTTGTATATTTATTTCATCTATTTATTTGAGATTTTCTTCACTTTAGCTCATAGAATGTAATAAATCCCTTGTCCACTAGATTGGAATTGCCTTTGGCTCATTAATGTTCAAGACAAATTCAAAATGTTATACTTAACTTTTTTTATTTATACTTATTTAGTAATTCAAGTATATTAACATTCACTACAGTTCTGTGAGACTGGTTATACTACAAGTCTAAATCTTAACAGAGTTGTGAAGGAAAAATTGTTACAGAGTTAATCATTATGCAGTTCAATCAGAGCCGGCCAGAGGTTGAACAGGAACGAGGGCAGAATTTAGTTTGAAGGCCCCCAGCTAACACCTGACAACAGATACGTTTCCCAGGAGAACAAAGGGAGCAGCTAATCAGACCTCTACCACGTTAAAGCACCAGAAATCAAAAAACCTTTGGATCAATTTACAATGATACCTATCTATGAACCATTAAACTTCTGTCATGTTTGCATTGCATCCTGGGAAAGTCGAGGTACCTCATCCTGACCTTATTATAGTTCCTAGAACCTGACTTCCTGTCCCTGCTCCATCAGCAGCAGCAGAACATGGATCCAGAGAACCACAGACACTGGAGAATAAAGCTCTCGTTCGAAGCCAGATTTGTAGTGTTTGCCATCAGGTTTACTACTGATGCTCAGTGTTCCTTTTCTGTGTTTCTCCGGCAGTGTCACAGCGCCACAGGGGGGGCTGGCATAGGTACTGCAGCATTTTAATCTCGTTCCTTTGAAGTAGTGGTAGAAATTATCAAATTCAGCCAAAGGTAGAGATTTTACCTGCAGCCGAATCCCCCCACTACGCCTACTACGTAGAAGGCGAAATGCAGTAAGCCAGCGATGTAGTAGATCCGAATCTCTAGAATGGATAGGCATAAAGTTCCCGGATGTGTACTATGGCCAAGCTGAAATGTGATGCACGCTACACTATCCCGCAATGCAGCGGAATCCTCAAAATCGTAGAAGAAGAATGACGTCGGCTAAAGAGGACGGGACCACAGGCAACATACCGGAAAAACCCGGCAAAATGGTGGCGCAGTACGTCCGATTTCATGCCTGCTTCTCGCTCGTTTGCTACGCACCATTTATTACAACAACGGGCAAGCAGTATAGAATTCGGATGCAGGGTTTGACTGTTCTGCGAGTACGCATTTTGATGAGGTCATCAAGTTGTACCAAGACTTTGTACCAGGTGCGCAAGGGAGATACATACTGATGTTCAGTGTTTAGATATTGCAAGTTAAAAATTTGGTTTTCATTTAATAGAAAATAAACCTGTTTAACTTTGAAAGATTTTAAATTAAAATTTGTGCAATATTAAACTTATAAATAAGTAATCAGAAGAGCAGACAAATTTTAACTTTGTTTTAATAAAATTTAGCTTCTATTTGATTTAAAATCTCTTCATCTTTATGTCATGAGAATTTTTGTTTCATTCTTTTGGAAAAGATTTGAATTATCCGTCTCTCGCCCATTGACACCTGGAGATAGGCACCAGCGACCCCTTAAGGAACTATTTAAAAAAAAATGTCAATGGCATTCTAAACCTTTTGGAAGTTCTTCTGCTGCAATGTATTTCGATAGTGAGAATGCTCGTAATCAGTCATTTTAACATATATAAAGAAAATACAAATACCATCTTCCAACAGATATCAATATAGATTTGAGGCCATATTGCCCATGTTAAAAGGTTTTTGTGGTGCCCTTTTCAGACTGTTTTTTGAAACTATATCCATTTTGTCTCAATGTAGAGCAGGCCTTAATGTAGCACCATGTAACATGAACAGAAATTAAATTCTTCATCAAATCCAGCTACAACAGGCTAACACGCGAATAACATACTAAATTACTGAAATATTTAAAAAGGAAAACAGCCTGGTTTGAATCTAAGCTAACATCAGCAGCCTCGTCTGTAAACATGAGAGGAACCAACTAGGGATGCAACAATAACACTTTTTACGAACCAATGCGATACTTGCATTTGAGTACCAATGCCGATACTGAGTACCAATGCTGATACTTCTACCACACAAAAAATTGCAATGAATTGAAAGACAGATTTCATTTGCTCCTCTGCTCGTTACAAAAAGTGACGGTGAATTAGATAAAAGAAATAAAGTACTGCTAAGAATGAACACAACAAAATTCTCAAGTGAAAAATAAAAATTTTCTTCTGAATTACTACAGAGTTTACACATTTTAAGTATCGGTTCACTTTAACCGACACAGTACACAAGAATGGAACCGGCCCTGATACCGGACATCCCTAGAACCAACCTCTAAACGGGGAGAAACCTCTAGCAGAACCAGAACCAGGCTTGGTGTGTGTGGCCATCTGCTGTGACGAGGAAATGGGGAGAAACTGAACTAGGAGTACTTTCAACAACAGAAATGACTAGAAACGCACTCACTTTTCTAGCCACTCTGACTAACCAAAATCTAATAACTGAACTTTTCCTGAAAATATCATAAAAATACATCAATAACTTTTTGCTAACCAACAGACAAACAAACAATGATCTCGTTGGTGGAAGAAATAACTGCAGAGTGTAGTTACAGTTATCTTAAAATCCTTCACAGTCAGGACTCATCAAACAAGCTCTTTCAGTGACTGACGGGTTGTTTTAGCAAATCCTGTGAAGGATTGCTGTGCTTTTATTTATCGGATCTGCTGCACCTGAATAAAACTCCTGAAATTCAGCTAAAGCCTTCGGTTGCCAACCCAAGATTATTAGTGGCCTCATAGTAGAAGTTCTCCCAACCATAATAAAATAAATCTACAGAAAGGATTTAATTTGCTGGTCACCAGTGAAATATTTGACCTTCAGAGAGCCGTCTCATTGCAGTCACGTGCTTTGATACGTGTTGCTACGTCTGTAGAACCCCAGAAAAATCCAGGTGGCTTCACTTCTACCCTGCAGAGCTGCCCAGAGTCGGCTGCAGGATCCTGAACTCTGTGGGCGTCGATGTTACGTTAGCGTAGCGTGTTCTCAGCGTGTGGGCTGTATCATGTATGAGGAAGCAGCAACCATGGAAACCACCTAAATACCTGCTCCCCTGACGGACCCCTGACCTTCTCTTCTCTGACGGAGACGATGCTGGAAACTGAGCTTAAAAATCATCATCACTGAACAATATATTCAAGATGAATTTAGTCTGACGTCTCAGAGAAGATTAAAAAGGATTAAATGTCACAACTGATCTTCACAGTATTAATATTAGTTCATCGATTCCAATTTTTGTTTTACATTTCATATATTTTATAATATTTACTGGACATATTTTACATTTACTATTTTATTTCAATCCAAATCTATTTTGTTCCAATTTATTGAATTAATTTATTTTAGAATATTTTAAGTAACCCATTTGATTGTTGATTGGTTTATTTTAAAGATCTGAATGCAGTTTAAAATCAAGTATTTAATTCATGTTAAATCTAACTAACGCAACCTAATGTATTTGACTTTTAGTACCTTAGGATTAGTGTGGATAAAAACAAAATAATTGAAGAATTGATGATGAATTCATACTTATAAAAACTGTGGGAATCTAATCAAATTGATTGACAAGTCCAAGAACTTGTTTAACATAGTTTGCCCGTTTTTACAACAAAATAGGAATTTGGTTTGTTTGCTATATTTTAGCATAAAACATTTTGTTCAGATTTAATTGAATTTGTTGAAAGTCTTATTTATTTTTATTTGCGTGTCTGTTCTTAAATGGATTTACTTTAATTTAGGTAACTGAAATTGTATTTCTTTTTTTTTTGTGAAAAATTTACCTGGTTGATTTTAAATATTTAACAATAATAAGTTATAGCCTACATTGATTGCACTTCTGGATGTTTTTAGGCTACATATTTATTGAATTTAAATTAAACAAATTTTTGCTGCAATTTAATTGAAATATACATTTAACTTGTCGTACTCAAATTCAGAAGACTTTCATTTTAATGAATTTCACTTTTGTACATTTCTGGTAAACATTTATTCTATTTAAAGTAAGATAATTACATTAATGCTTTTTATTTATTTAATTTTACATATATTGAAATAGATTTTTTTAACCTTGTTTTACATTTTCTTAAAATAATTTTAATTTCTCTTAGATTTTTTTCCATCAATTGAAATATTTTATTCAGTAGCTCTAGATTTGTCCCCTTCTTTAGTATTCATTTTTTAAATTAACTTGGACCACCGGAAATACGTAACAAATACGTCAGCGGTCGAAGTTGAGTCGTTGACGCAGGCGGGCTCGTGGTGGTTGGAAGATTCGCGGGAAACGTCTAAAATCCAACTTGCGGCGTGTGAAGGAGCGGGCTCTGCTTCTCCGTGAAGCGCACGCGGCTAACGGTGGGGGAGCAGCGGGTACAGCGCGTGCGCTGGTAGGTAAAGGCCTCGTGGAGGAGAAAGAGAAATGGCGGAGCGGCCGGAGGACCTGAACCTTCCCAACGCGGTGATCACCCGCATCATCAAGGAGGCGGTGAGTCGGAGCGGAGACTCCCCACAGGTCGCAGCTGGTTTACCCGGCCTATTTACCTGGATCTGACATCACCGACCACAGGTCCATTTATCACCTGAAGCTGCTGGCAGCCAATCAGGAGCTTTATTAGAACCATCTAGGTTGTAACATTGATCAGTCTATAGCCAACAGAGCCGGCCCAAGGCACAAGCGAACTAAACGGCTGCTTAGGGCCCCCTAAACCCATCTGGGGACCCCATAAATATAAATGTTAACGTTTTTGAAAATGTTAATATCACTCAGTTTGACTTAGTTTGGTTTCAGTACAGATAATTAAAAAATGTTAAATTGTTTAAAATTTCATGTAGTAACTAATCAATTTTCTTTGTAACAAATTATTATTTTTTGTTGTATAAAATATTGCAAAGATATTTGAATTCAATCAACTTAAAGTAATAAAAATGTATATAGCTTTTTAATTAGATTAAAAAATTAGAAGAAAAACAAATTTTTATTACTTTTTAATATTTATGGTTTGATTGTTGTGTTACTATGGTTACAGTCTGACGCTCAGCTAATATTAAACATCTGATTAAAGCTGCTATCGGACCTTAAAAGGTGGACTTGAGCCCGAGAGAATTCAGCCAGAGCCTGAGGAGCATATTTTGATTGACAGCTTATTAAAGCCTGAACCCGATTACAGCCTGACGTTATTCAGAAGTCACACCAGGGTTTCCGCTAAAAAAAAAAACGGGCACAGGACAACGTGACAGGCAGGTTTTCAACGTAGTGGACGAATGTTTGACATTCCGGTTAAATAGGCAGATTATTTGATGCTTGAAATAATAAATGAGGCCATAAAAGAATAATGTCAAGATATGTACATTTATATATTTTTTAAAAAGTCTTTTTTTCTGCAGCTTGAACCGCTTTTGTTGCGTAAAAGTCTGTCTTGCCTGCGTTTCTGTGAAATTACGTCACAACCTTGTGCATCAAAATCTAAAAGACGATAGCGATCATCTCCTACCATGTTTACATACTGTAGCGTCACTAGCGTCCCACTGGGACTCCTTAGCAACAGTTACCATAGAAATCTATGTACTCAGATTTCCTCATCACAAAGAACCACACATTGCATTTTCCCTAACAAGTAACTCTCACCAGTTCTCATACAGCTCAACACCTGGTAACATTATTAACCGCCATATAACAATAAGAACATCCCCTATGAACACAGCACACCTCTACAGAGTATATTAGCTGACGCTAGCTAATAGCTATTAGCTAAGCTACAGTTAAACCATGGCTAGGAAGACAGAAGCAGCTAAAGCCGCTCTTTCTACTCTCAGATCATCAGTGAGGAAATGCTGAGTTCCCAGTGAGCTAAATCGACATTCTGGTTGTAAACCAGAGAACCGCTGTTAGCTCCACATTAGCTTGTTTCTCTGAGGCAGACGGAGCTGAAAGTTGTTGCGCTGCAGTAACTAAAAAGAGCCACAAGTTGGCAGCCACCCTCTGTTAATAATCATTTCTGTTATTTATTTTAACAAGATTTTTACACGTTTTAGTCCAACAATTTATTGTAAATACAATAACATCGGAAATAAATTATTTCAGTTTGACCATTAATGCCTAATGTGATACATTACACAATAATAATGGAAATTGCGTCACTTAAATGTCTTTTGATACAGGATTGTGTGGGGAAGTTGTCTAAAAATGACATAAGGCTCCGAACTGTAAGAAATGGTGGGGGAAAAAATCAAGAATGGAAAATCAAATCGAGGATTTGGAGAATTGTGACACCCCTACAGCTGACCACTAAAGGCCGAGCCGTGGACAGTGATATAAATTAATCCTGTCGGGTTCCATCTTCAGCTCTAGCTCTGATTGATTTTTAGTCTTAGCCTCCCAGATTAGACCAGATCCTGATAGAAATGCTTTCATTGTGAGTAAAACTTTGGGTTTCCACCCTTCTGCCTGGTTCTTCCTTTTCTCTACTACATTTGAATCCTGACAGGAAGTGTATCAGAACCGGTTGAAGCCCAGAGAGGAGTGTGAATGTTTTCACCTCCCGATGAAAAGAGCAGTTGCGAGGCAGCCTGTGTGTTTGGCAGATAACTCCTCCGCACCGTTTGTCTCCAACAGCTCCCAGACGGGGTGAACGTATCCAAAGAAGCGCGGCGAGCCATCTCCCAGGCGGCCAGCGTCTTCGTGCTGTACGCCACCTCCTGGTGAGTGTCGCCACGGCGCGCCGACGCGCCTGCCGCTCGCCGCGGGAACCCAAACTGATCGTTTCTCTCCTGGTTTCAGTGCTAACAACTTCGCCATGAAGTCCAAGAGGAAAACTCTGAACGCTGGAGACGTGCTGGCGGCCATGGAGGAGATGGAGTTTGAGCGATTCCTGGAGCCGCTCAGGGAAGCTCTGGAAGGTAAGGACGCCCTGGAAGCACCGGGTTCTGGTTCTGGTCTCCCTGCTTCATGAAGCAGAATCTCAGACCTCCAGGCTCTACGAAGGTCTGACACAACCGATTATGGCCTCAAATCTATATTGCTGTATAATGTAAAGCTTGTAAGGTAACAATATGTATTGCTGTATTTACGCTTATAAACTTTTATTTTCAGACACATTGCAGAACAACTTCAAAAAGGTTTTAGAATCCCATTTGAAGAACATTTATTGTGTAGGAAGCAAGAAAAAAAAATCTAATCTTTTTACAAAAATTCTCACAACATAAATAAAGAGCAAGATATTTAAAATAAAATAAAAGCTAAATATTCAGAAAAAAGTTCAAAATGGTCTGCTTTCCTGGTTACTAGGGACATATATTGGCAAGAATCTGGCGATGCGATATGTATCATGATACAAAGGGGACGATACGATATATTGTGATATATCACCATGAGTAAGACTATATATTTTAAATGTTACAAATTAACTGTCACAACATTCTAAACACTGCAACCTGTTTTTATTCATCTAGTTGATCCAGTGGAACAAAGGTGAAAACAGCCACTATCTACCAGCCATAGTTTAAATTTTATGACAAAAATTAATGTAATTATTAATGGTTTAATCAAAATTCTTAAAAACAAAAATAATTATTTGCTTTTGAATATCGATACGATATCATTACATAAAATATTGTGATATATATGCATATCGATATTTTCTTACATCCCTACTCGTTACTTATTTATACATTTAATAGCGCATAAAAAGAAATCTGCATAAATTTGAATAAGAATCATTTTTCTTTTGCATTAAATAATAAAACAACAAAATTTATACTTTCAATATCTAATGCGGAAAAAAAGGCTGAGTATCAGGATCCTTTATTACCTGGTACAAAGTATTTTGGCGCAGCTTGATGACATCATCTAAATGTTTAACTGCAGTATGGCGACACGGTGAAATCTGTGCTTTTGGCTAAATTAATTTTATTTCTACCTTTTTATATTGTCCACTAGTTTGACCCACATGGAAATAAATTATATCACAATAATACTTTTCATATCAGTTGATATTGATATTTAACATTCCCTGGATCTATTCCAAGATATCTGAAGGTTGTTTTTGGTTTTAAGATAAATTTTTTCGAAGCTAAACGTCTCATCAGGCGTTATACAAATGCGTTAAAGGAGGTGACTTCCCATAATTCACGTTTGTCCTCTGTGGGGGACGTTTGTAAAGCCAAATATCTGCCACCCATTTTATGCTGTGTCATGATCCACAGCAGTAGTTCCCAAAGTTGGGGGTCACGGATAGGGATGGTTTCGGTTTGATCTGATAGCGGTGCAAAAGCGGTTCTTTGTCCAAAAACCCTCTTATTGTTTTACTTTTAGTAGGGCTGGTAAACTATTAAAAATATTGATCTAATTAATTACAGGGTAGCTGTGTATTAATCGCTATTCCTAAATATGGGCAAAAAAACTACAATTTTCAGGGTAAATAAAGGACAAATCTTGATACTGTTGCTCTTTTTAGAAATTATAAATATAGGAAAAAACAAGTGAATTGTATTTTTAAACTCAACACTACATTCACAATGAATGTGTGGTCTAATATGTAAAAAAATCTAAATCTAAATAAAATACTTTTAATCATAGAAATTTCTGGTTTTTTTCTCATACATTTTCAACTTTTCAACATCAAAGAATTACGAAAATATTTGAACGCAATCTAAAAATTTCTGATTTTTGTGACAGATAATTTCGGAGTTTTGTTTTCTGTAAAATATGTGCAATTAATCTTAGAAACTCTGAGTTTTTACTTATAATTTAACTTTTTGACATCAGATAATTTCAAGAGTTTTTTTTTGGGAAAATATGTGACTTTAATCTCAATTTTTTTTTGGGTGGAAATTTACTCCAAAAAGTTTTGTTTTTTTACAATGGCCCTAAAATGTTTTTGTTTCTCATCTACAATGGCCCTAATGCTCTGCCATACTGTGAATAGGTTTTGTTTCATTAATTTCATTAGTTAATTTTAGGCTTAATTAATTATTTTCCTGTTGTATTTTGGTTTTAAAGGTGAGAATAAATGTATAAAAGTTCTTCTTCTTGTCCTGTTGTCTCCACCGTGAGACAATCATGGCGTCCTGACGTCTTAAAGGAAGCCTGAGAGGAAAAGTCTGACCTCTAGGTTCTGTAGAACCATCCAGAACCGGGACAGTCTGACCCGCGGTGCTTTGTGTTCCTCACAGTGTACAAGAAGGACCAGAAGGGAAAGAAGGAGGTGAGCGAGCAGAAGCGCAAGGACAAGGAGAAGAAGGTCAACTCTGAGAACGACAAGAACCGAGAGGATGATGAGGAGGAGGAGGAAGAGGAGGAGCAGCAGCGCATGATGGAGGAGGAGCCCGAGGAGGAAGAGGAGGAGGTGGAGAACTGAGAAGGTCTAGTAGGGCTTCTCCTCACCGTCCAGGAAACCTGCTGGTCCTGATCCGTTCTGACTGGAAACCAGCTGGACTCTTAATCTCCTGAAGTTCTTCAACCAGGATGGGCAGGTGGTTCTGATGTTCTCCATCTAGCCCAGAATAGCAGCGGTTTTTGTATTTTTCTATGTTTTTGACTTCTGAGATCTTTGAATATTTTTTTTTTGTATAAAAGTGAAACCAGACTGTTGTTTTGTCCTGATGCCCAGATGGTACCTGCTGCACTTCTCCCATGTTCCTGTTCTGTTTGGATCCGAGTCAAAGGTTCTCCCCACACTGTAAAAACGGTCAATAAAGGTTAATTAAAAAAATATGGCAACAAAGTGACTCATTCATTAATAAAGTAGATTTAAACTGAATTTAAACAAAAAAACCTGAGTAGACACTGACGAAATTTTGGGCCGGGAATCGATTTCAAATTTCAAGAATTGATTCAGTTCAATCTGATCCAGTTCGATATAGAAACTGAATTAACCCTTTCAGACGCAAGACTTAAAATGGCCGTCTGGACATTTCCTTCCTATTTTAGCTGTAAAAATGCCAAACTATTCTAAAAAAAAAATTTCGATTCGATTTCTACAAGAATCGATTTTTGATTTTAACCCAGCTCTAATAAAATTCCACTATAAATGTTTTAAGGACAAAATCCAAAATCGATTAAAACGGGTCTAATGTGAACACAAAAAGTAATTTGAGTGAACAATCTGGAAGAGTTGAGTAAAATATATATGAATATTCATTAAAGAAAAAACCATTTGGTTTTCATTATCCAATTTGAACTGAATAAACCTCCATTTTCACTAAATTGTGAGAAAATAAAATTGATTTACATTATTTCAATAAAATGACTCAATTTGAAAAAGAAGGCAATGAAGCATTAATTGATTTTACTATTGAAAATGAAAGTTTATATTAGTAAATTACTGACTACTCAGACTGACCGCTTTACCACAGCGCTTCAATCAGCAAAACATTCACCCAAATTCAGCCTATACAATAAAAAGTGCTGATAAATCGAACCTGTAAACTGGCCATTTACCAGCATAAATTAATCAAATCAAGTATTTTGTCTAATTGATTTTTTTCAGAGAATGCAAATTAATTGTTCCAAGTTAGTGAAAAAGTTTATTTTAAGAATAAAATTAAAGCTTTGATAGATTTTTTCCCTTTGTTATAACTGATTTATGCTCTTTTCTGTGCTCTAATTTTAATCATGTTAAGCAACTTGAATTACCCTGTGTTTGAAGTGTTATATACAAATAAAATTGCCTTGTTCCATGTTTACTCAACTTTTCCCAGTTATTGTTCACTTCAAATCTTTTGCAAGTATTAATTTCAAATGAGTTTGTTAAAATGAGGCCGTCTGTCAGAGATTTTGTCCATTAAATCCACATATTGACATTTGAATTTGATCAATATCCACTTTTTGTTCAAACTTCAACCCTTTTTAGTTTGTCACAGCTTAACTTTGTGGGACAAGAACAGATTATTGAGTAACAAAGTTCAGTTCATTTCTTTGCGCAGAGGATTTCAGGCTCCAGTTACAGGAACAGCTTATAATCAGCTGGCTATTCATTTACTGGGAAGTTGAGCAGAAAGAAAAAGTGTGGTGGAAAGGCAACAAACCTTTTGACTTCAGCTCACATCCTCAGGGTCAGGTGAGGCAGTCAGAACATCCCTTTTCATAAGAATGAACACCAAATACGCCATAGCACCATTTATACACAAACACCGTATGTCATGTAAACCTTACCAATGCTTAGCGTGCTTTGATTCCATCGATGCATATATGTCACCAATACAACACACAGCAAGTCATTTGCTGAACAAACTCGTCTCATTCTTCAGAATCACTCCTGAGATCTTGAGTTCTTTCTTCCATTCAACTTTAGTCATTTCCACCTTCTGGCTGCTTTCCGGTTAAAAACCACAACATTCAAACTCTTTAAAACTTTATAACGGTTTCTTTTTGCATTTCCACCCAGATTTTTAAATTAGTTCCAGGCTCGGTTTAGCCCATCAGAACCCGACACCTCCACAACTCTATGTACATCACTGACAGAACCAGAACCATGTTTTGGGAGCATTTTATTCCAGAACCGCCACGTTTACTCGGATGGACACTCCACTTTCCCGCTGTTGATGTCGTCGATGACATCATGAGGGGCGCGGCCGTCAATGGTGCAGCCGACGGACTGGGCGGTTCCCAGGATCTCCTTGATGGTTCCTGAGGAGAAACAGAACCATGAGTACAGCAGAACCGGACCCAGTCAGGTTAAAGGGACATCGCATCGTTCTGCTGCAGTCTTCGGTAACAGACCCGGTCAAATATCCGGATCTAGGATCAGTCCAACTGTTTTAGCTTACCATAAATGATGGAAACAAATGGGAACCGCTGGCATTTCATGTGTAAACATAAAAATCACCAAATGATCCTAAAAGGCTTTATTGACTGCTAATGAGAGGAGATCCGCGCGTTGATGAATTAAAGTTTGTGGCCGTTTTGACCTTTTTTTAATGAATCAACTAGTTCTGGTAATAAAACTGGACGAAAAAGGTTTTAGTGTTTTCCTAAATCAGAACAGAACAGTTTTCCTAGTTAAATCAAGCTTTGAAATCCCAATGTATAGTCTTATCGATTTTTAACAATAAATATGGGAAAAATGTATTAGTAGGAACGACATAATTGTTGCCAGTCGGTAAGGAGACAAATTACACGAATGTAGAAAAGTCTTCCGTATAAGTGCGGCGCCCAATGAGAGCGACCGCCATAGTTTATGCTAAGTTAAAGCTAACAGACTGCTGCTGGATCCGGAGAATAACTGATCCGCTTACTGAATGCTTCCTGTCAATTATCTTCCTCTGAAGATGGCAGCAGACAGTTTCAGTCCATCGTTTTGAGTGTGTTCCGGACTTTTCGGCACAGAGCGGCCCATCGACGAGAGCCGCCCTGTTTCCTAAAGCCGGGTCGCTCTGAGCCTCCACTGGACTGTACCAGGCCACGGGGCAGGGCCTGTACAGTGGCGGGAGGCTGACAGGACGGCGGGGGCGAAGCCGACTCACCTGAGAGCTCCCTAGCGATGGAGCGGTGCCTCATGACCCGAGCGATGCCCACGATCTCGTCGAAGGTCACGCTGCCACTGTGTTTAACTGGAGAGAGTCAAGAGACGGCAGGTGAAACATGGCGGCTCCGCCTCCTCTAGCCCCCCGTTACCTCAACAGGACGTGACTTACTGTTCTTGACCTTCTTCCTGTCACGAGGAGGTTCCTTCAGAGCTTTGATGATCAGAGCAGACGCAGAGGGAACCACTTCAATCTGCAGAGAACAGCGGGACAGATTTACAGTCTGGAACAGATTCCTCAGACTAGAGCTGGACGATATGGCTGAAATATGTAAATATCTCAGATTTATTCATACTAAATCCTATCTTTGTTGTTTTAGCTGCGTTTTCTTAGCAATAAATGAACAATATGCGACCCTGAATTCAAGAACCAGCTGTACACCGAGTTATGGAAGTCAGACAAATCTATGGGTATAAAAGATGGTCAATTTTATGAAGATTTAATTTTTGTAAACAGAAAATCGATCAATCTATCAAATCTATTAATTGGCCAGCTGGGTCGGACCCGTAATGGACTGGAGGTTCTGATGTCTGGGTTTACGTACAGCAGCCTGTCGGTTCTGGATGGTCAGCTTCACGGTGATCCTCAGGCCCTTCCAGTCCCCGGTTGCCTTGGCGATGTCGTCACCAACTTTCTTTGGAGACTGAACGGGAGAAAACAAAGGATCAGAACCGGCCGACGTCAAACAGATGGGTCCGGTTAGTGTTCCGGACTTTTCGGCACAGAGCGGCCCATCGGCGCGAGCCGCCCTGTTTCCTAAAGCCGGGTCGCTCTGAGCCTCCACTGGACTGTACCGGGCCACGGGGCGGGGCCTGTACAGTGGCGGGAGGCTGGTTCTGGTCACAGGGTTCTGACACTCACCAGACCCAGAGGACCAATTTTAGGGGCCAGAGCAGACGTGGCGCCGACTTCTCCTCCGGTGCACCTCATGAAGACTGAAAGACAGAAAGCAGATCAGATGGAGTGAGTCACTGAATCGGAACCACCCGGTTCTGTTTAAGGTAGGTGGGTACTAACCTGTTAAGAGTCCCAATAAATCCTAAACATTAATCTCCCGCATATTGTTTATTAAACTGCATATAACTAGATTACAATTTAACGATTAAGTAATATTCACTGAATACGATCCACATGGCGGTAGAACTTTTGTATAACCCTTATATACCTGATAAACTGAAGGCCGGCGCTGGTTGACGCTAGCTGACAGCAGCTAGCATTAGCGGCTAACCTTAGCATTAGCTGGACTCCCTGCACGTGGAGCGACATCTTCTCCTGCTTACACCTATAATTTCACCTCACGACTGAACCACAGCAGCCCAAACACACTCTTCATCACATTCAAACACACACAAATCCAGGTGTTCCGGTTCGGGTTTGGTGGCCAAACTTTACCGTTTTCAGCGCTCGGCCCGAGGGCCACCAGGCGCGGAGAGAGCCGGCTAACGGCGGCTCCATCTCGGCTCTGAACCCACTTCAGCGTTTATTACCCGGGAAACATACCGATTTTTATCTCGTTGGGGTCGAATTTGGGCGGCATGTTGCTGTGGTGGAGGTTGAGCTCAGTTCAGCTTGGTTGGTGAGGGTGTCGGATGAACCCGGCTTCGGGACGACCGATAACTGTTGCACCTTCACCGCTACGGGGGCAAAGAAAGGCCGAGCAGAGGCTGCGGAGTCATTTATAGTTCCGCCAAATACCGCGAGATTTCAGCGACGACCCAACTCTCGCTTCCTGTTTTTGTCTTTCTTTTCAGCCTTTGTCGACAGATAAGAACAATAAAAACAGAGGAGGGCAAATACAATGGAGTATTAGGGCCATTGTAAATAAAAAAAAGTTTCTACATCAGAGAATTACGCTTTTTCCCCCTAGAAAATATATGCAAATAGTCTCCAAATGTCTGTCTTTTAACTTTGTGATAGAGAATTTCTGAGGTTTTTTTTTGTGGAAAATAAATTCTTTTAATCTCAGAAATTCTTATTTTTTAATTCTAATTTCACTACTTTTTAACATAAGAGAATTTCAGAATTGTCTCTACTCCATGATAGAAAAGAGCCAGGGGGCCATAAATGGAGAAAAGAAAAAACATAGGATCAGAGCATAAGTCATATAAGAAACTTAAAACAATAGGTTTTCTTTGATCTGGTGTGAGATGATTCTAGCACTTTCACAGATTTTTAAACTTTTTAATGAAGAATAGTACAGTTTAAATTCATTTAAAAAGCAGGGGAAGAAGGGTTTGTATTCCTCAATTTGCTATAAAAATTTGATACTCGGCTGATAGTACAACAATATTAATGGCATCAGAGAAGACAGAGTTCAGGTTTTTCACATAAAATATCTCCAACATCAAAGGAAGGAATATCAAGTTTAAGATTAATCCACTGTTAAAATCAGTCAATAAACTTTGTGAAAATTGGCAAGAAAAATAAAAAACATGCTCCAGAGAATCATCTTCCGACTTACAAAAGGCACATAGGCTAACCTCCAATTTAAATAGTTTTTTAAGAAACTTGGACACAGGATCTATTCTATTTATAATTTCGAAACGAGTTTCCTTTACTTTTGGAGAAATTGGCCGTTAAAGAACATTGGAATAAGCAGAAACCAAAGTGGTGTTACAATTTACGTTTTAACATAACGTTATATAATAGGAACTCTTTCCAAAAAACTTTTGTGTTTTGTGTGAGTTGTTGAGTGATAGAAAGCAAATAAAATGAAGTGCTATAAAGATGAAACAACACTTCCAAAGATTTAGCAGGTCGAAATCCCTGATATATAATCACTTTAAGGACAGTTTGATTCTGCTTATGTTCCAGCTAGAGGTCACGACCCCTGGTCTCAAAGAACCTGACACTCTTCAAAAACCGTTGGGATTTATTAGTCCTTCAAAACACTGACAAAGCAGGGTCCAGACCAGGAAACAGAGTCATAGTTTAACCCACCTCTCTGCAGCTTCTGTACTGTTACCCACTCAATACCCCACTGAGACAGTGTCTTACCCACGACCAAAATCACATAGACTAAAAGTAAACCTGATAAAAGCAAATCATGAAAATATAATAAAATTAAGTACGACTTTGACTGAATCACGAAACAAAACTATTAAATGTGTTTTATCTCTTATTTCAAAAACTTTGTTAGTAAATTAGTTGATTCGTGATTATCAAATTGATATATTTTGCCTCACAGAAACCTGGCTGCAGCAGGAAGATTATATTAGTAGAAAGGAGTCAACTCCTTCCAATTATCTAAACTTCACATATCTCTCTTTCATATTTACAAATTAAACCCAGACCAATTTAATAGCTACGGTGCTTTTGAACGTTTACCAATCCAGTGTTGATTACAATCAAGCTTGCTAACATGAATGCAACAATATTCCTACATCTCCATGCCGCCTTGGCACATTCATAACACACACAATATTACCCTAATATGCTGGCACTGTATGTCTTTTGAAAACACCTTTAGACTCAATTGGCTTTGCTCAGAGAGTACAGGGACCCACCCACCTGGGTCAGCACACTTTAGACGTTGTACTCACATAGTGAGGAAGTAACAGTCCTCCCACATAATCTGACTTTTTTTTTTATAACCTTTGAATTTAAGTGACCATCGCAAACCTTAAAGACAATTTATTATAGTAGATCTTTGTCAGATGGATCCGACATTCCAACCTTGCATCCAATCAACAGGTCCATCTTCCCAAACCTGTTATTTTTACCTTCATTGCTAGAATCCATTTTATTCCTTTGATGGTATGCTCCAGATCTTTGTAGAGCTTAATCATCATCGTCATCATCATCATCATCATCATGCACGCAGTCGACTGGTTCCCTCCCTGGTGGTCAGATGCTAAAAATGAGCAGCGGCCCAGTTATTCAGAACCTGCAGCAGATAAAGACAGAACAAGTCGGCTGCATCTGGAGCTGATCAGAGCTTTTCTTCCTGAGCACAAAACAAAGCCAGGGCTTAAAGCTGAAACAGGAAAAGGTCACATAACCCTCCAATCAGCTTAAAGCTCTGCCATCCAACTGATTATTGAGACATTTCCTCTAAATGCCGAGGCTTTCTGAAAACACACAGAGATGTCCTTTTGGAGTAGGAGTTGTGAGATTCTGACCATCCTCACACATTTTCATCATGCATATTAAACAGGCGGGCAGCGATGATCTCTGCTTCTCACCCACTTACTCCCCTCTTCTGTTCTGTAGCTATTCCTGTAGAGCAGCTCTGACTCAAACCGTCCTGCAGGACTGGAGCACGGAAGCACAGCCTCAGCAGGCAGCTCGGTGCTGATGACACGGGCCTGCAGAACTGACCCAGAACGGCAGCGAGGCCCGGAACCGTCACCTGCACAAACCCCCATACACAAAGCGCTCAGCCCCCCTGTTTGGTTCAGAAAGCAAACCGACTGCCAATCAGCATCTAGTAAACTCTGCTGACAGGCTGGTTTCACCTGGCGGAGAACACGCTGTGGTTTCTGCCCAACCTGCAGGTCAGACAGATTTACCTAAGATTTCATATGATTATTATCAATATAGAGACACAACTAATAAAATCATCCATCCATCCATCCATTTATCCATCCAACCATCCGTCCGTCCGTCCGTCCATCCATCCATCCATCCAACCATCCATCCATCCGTCCATCCATCCATCCGTACATCCATCCATCCATCCATCCGTCCATCGATCCATCCATCCATCATCCGTCCATCCATCCATCCAACCATCGATCCATCCATCCATCAGTCCATCCATCCATCCAACCATCCATCCATCCGTCCATTCATCCATCCATCCATCCATCCATCCAACCATCCATCCATCCATCCATCAGTCCATCCATCCATCCAACCATCCATCCATTCATCCATCCATCCAACCATCCATCCATCCATCCAACCATCCAACTATCCATCCATCCATGCATCCATCCGTCCATCCATCCATCCATCCATCCATCCATCCATCCATCCATCTATCCGTCCATTCATTCATCCATCCATCCATCCATCCATTCATCCATCAGTCCATCCATCCATCCTACCATCTATCCATCTGTCCATTCATCCATCAGTCCATCCATCCATCCATCCATCCATCCATTCATCTATCTATCCGTCCATTCATCCATCCATCCATCCATCCCTCCATTCATCCATCAGTCCATCCATCCATCCTACCATCCATCCATCCGTCCATTCATCCATCAGTCCATCCATCCATCCTTCCTTCAATCTATCCATCCATCCATCAGTCCATCCATCCATCCGTCCGTCCATCCATCCATCCATCCAACCATCAATCTATCCATCCATCCATCCATCCATCCATACAACCATCCATCCGTCCATCCATCCATCCATCCATCCGTCCATCCAACCATCCATCCATCCATCCATCCATCCATCCATTTATCCATCCATCCATCTCAAATCCGTCTCATTATAAACTACATAAATCTAAAGAGGAGACAGAAACAACTCAAGAACCACAACAAGCTGTTAAACGTTGAGACATCAACAAACACCAGAAACATTATCATAATATTGGTCATTTTTTGTAAACTTATTGCTAGTGGCCAAATATTGATTTAACTGATCTTTTTTTCTGTCTACATGCAGCATTCAGGAGCTCCCAGACCTTCCTAACCTAATGGGGATGTTTGCACCAGGATGTTTTCGCTGCTTTTTGCTTTGTGAATCAGACATTCAGCAACAGGAGCCTTTAACAGATATTATGTAACGATTCAATTCTAGCAGAACCTTTTTTTATTTTGAGCCTAATAATAAGAGAAGAGCAGCGAGGATCGACCCAGAATGGCTGATCCTGATCCTGACTGCCTTCCAGCCGGCTTTTCAGAAAAACATTATTGGATAAAGAGCTACGTTTCATCCACTTTTTTTACCATACAACATACTGTGCAGTCTGTGTAAATCATGGATGACTGTATTTGACTGATGGGCTAAAAAGCATCACCACAGCATTCATATATAGACGTTTAATCCAGATTGTTATAAATATTTCTTTTGAGGAGTTTGAAACTCTAACTAAGAGAGTCTCTGGGGTGAAAGGAGGAACTGTCAGAGGAAAAATCCATGAATGAGTTTAGTTTCTGACAAACGGTCTCTAAATGACTTCAGTCAGGACTTTATCTAACAGTGAATGAAGCGAATAGATGAGACTCAGAGCAGCATAATGGGACTTCTGATGATTTGTCTTCCTGGATGGAGAACATTTAGCAGAGCGGGAGAGAGGTGAGGGGAGTGTTGGGGGGGGCAGAAAGTCGATGAGAGGAAATTGTTACTTCTGATTGGAGAAGCTGAGGAAAAAGGTCAAGTAGGCAGCAAAGGAGAGGAAATCCAATCAGTCCTCCAGACCCGAACAGATGAGCCGTCAGGCTGATTGTGTCTGCTGGTTTGTCTCTGTGGGGGCCGGAGGGGCCGATGGTGAGGGGTGGGGGGTGCTGGAGAGCTCTAGGATTTAAATGACATAGGGTTATTTTCTCTGTTTCAAATATTTTCATTAAAAAAAAACACCACTGCAATGTGTTTCCACAGCCTGGCAGAAGTTTTCACATCCCTAAAACCTGATTTTGTCCCTTTGCCCCAAACTTCAGTTTTATTTGGATTTTCTCGGAACAACCAACAAAAACGGAGTAGAAATGTGCTGAGAGACATTGCTTGATTGTTTTTCAAACTCTGGGTTCTGAGTTAAAAGTCTGCAGAACCTCAATTGGTTGCAGGTCTGGTTACAGGTCTAGTTGGAGGTGTGGTTGCAGGTCTGGTTACAGGTCTGGTTCCAGGTCTGGTTGCAGGTCTGGTTACAGGTCTGGTTCCAGGTCTGGTTGCAGGTCTGGTTGCAGGTCTGGTTGCAGCTCTAGTTGCAGGTCTACTTGGAGGTGTGGTTGCAGGTCTAGTTGCAGGTCTGGTTGCAGGTCTAGTTGCAGGTCTGGTTACAGGTCTAGTTCCAGGTCTGGTTGCAGGTCTGGTTGCAGGTCTGGTTGGAGGTCTAGTTGCAGGTCTAGTTGGAGTGTGGTTGCAGGTCTAGTTGCAGGTCTGGTTGCAGGTCTAGTTGGAGGTCTGGTTACAGGTCTAGTTCCAGGTCTGGTTGCAGGTGTGGTTGCAGGTCTAGTTGCAGGTCTGGTTGCAGGTCTAGTTGCAGGTCTGTTTACAGGTCTAGTTGCAGGTCTGGTTGCAGGTCTACTTGCAGGTCTGGTTACAGGTCTGGTTGCAGGTCTAGTTGCAGGTCTGGTTGCAGGTCTAGTTGCAGGTCTGGTTGCAGGTCTGGTTACAGGTCTAGTTGGAGGTCTGGTTGCAGGTCTGGTTGCAGGTCTAGTTGCAGGTCTAGTTGGAGGTGTGGTTGCAGGTCTAGTTGCAGGTCTGGTTGCAGGTCTAGTTGCAGGTCTGGTTAGAGGTCTGGTTGCAGGTCTAGTTGCAGGTCTGGTTGCAGGTCTAGTTGCAGGTCTGGTTGCAGGTCTAGTTCCAGGTCTGGTTGCAGGTCTGGTTGCAGGTCTGGTTGCAGGTCTGGTTGCAGGTCTGGTTACAAGTCTGGTTGCAGGTCTAGTTGCAGGTCTGGTTACAGGTCTAGTTGCAGGTCTGGTTGCAGGTCTGGTTGCAGGTCTGGTTGCAGGTCTGGTTACAGGTCTAGTTGCAGGTCTAGTTGCAGGTCTGGTTACAGGTCTGGTTGCAGGTCTGGTTACAGGTCTGGTTGCAGGTCTACTTGCAGGTCTGGTTACAGGTATGGTTACAAGTCTGGTTGCAGGTCTAGTTGCAGGTCTGGTTACGTTGCAGGTCTAGTTGCAGGTCTGGTTGCAGGTCTGGTTGCAGGTCTGGTTGCAGGTCTGGTTGCAGGTCTAGTTGCAGGTCTGGTTACAGGTCTGGTTGCAGGTCTGGTTACAGGTCTAGTTGCAGGTCTAGTTGCAGGTCTGGTTACAGGTCTGGTTGCAGGTCTGGTTACAGGTCTGGTTGCAGGTCTGGTTGCAGGTCTGGTTACAGGTCTGGTTACAAGTCTGGTTGCAGGTCTAGTTGCAGGTCTGGTTACAGGTCTCGTTGCAGGTCTAGTTGCAGGTCTGGTTGCAGGTCTGGTTGCAGGTCTGGTTGCAGGTCTAGTTGCAGGTCTAGTTGCAGGTCTGGTTACAGGTCTGGTTGCAGGTCTGGTTACAGGTCTAGTTGCAGGTCTAGTTGCAGGTCTGGTTACAGGTCTGGTTGGAGGTCTGGTTACAGGTCTGGTTGCAGGTCTGGTTGGAGGTCTGGTTACAGGTCTGGTTACAAGTCTGGTTGCAGGTCTAGTGGCAGGTCTGGTTACAGGTCTCGTTGCAGGTCTAGTTGCAGGTCTGGTTGCAGGTCTGGTTGCAGGTCTGGTTGCAGGTCTAGTTGCAGGTCTGGTTACAGGTCTGGTTGCAGGTCTGGTTGCAGGTCTAGCTGCAGGTCTGAAGCAGCTTTTAGTTTCTATGCTCCTTTTATCTGGAACGAACTTCCTGATGACTGCAGAGCTGCTGAAACACTGAGCTGCTTTAAACTAAAAACTCATCTGGTTAGAGCTGCCTTTGATTAAACTATTATAATTGCTCTCTAATGTTTACTTTGAATGATTTTCACGTTTTATACTTCTTTGCTGTTTTTATGCTTCTATCATATTTTTGGTTTCTTTACCACCGAATCATGTAAAGCACCTTGAATTACCGTATGTTAAAAATAAAATGGCCACGGCTTGCCTTGACCATTCTAACCCATAAATGAGCTTTGCTCTAATCCATCCCATGATTTCTCTGGCTGAAGGTTCACGCTGGTCATCCTGCTGGTAGGTGAACCTCCACCCCCAGACTCAGGTCTTATGTAGCCTCCAACAGGTTTTTCTCCAGAATTGTCCTGATTTATCTCCATCCATCTTCCCATCACCTCTGACCTGCTTCACTGTCCCGCAGCATGATGCTGCCAGCACCCTGTTTCACTGTGGGGATGCATTTGCAGTATTAGATTTTTTCTGCACACTCGGAGTTCTACATGCAGGTCAATAAGACGTAAAGTTAATTGGTTAAACTGGATTTATTAGTAAAGTAAATAGGGCTGAATTCAAACCCATTCCACACTTCAGATTTTTATATGCAAAGGCTCTAGAATGTCTTCCTTCTTCCTCTGCACTGCTTTGGGTTAATTCATCCAAGTTTGCAGTTGGAGCACATTGGAACATTTTGAATTTATGCCAGGCAGAGACGTCCAGCTCTGAAGCACAGGAGTCGTGCAGGTTTCATCTGCACGTTTGTGCTCCAACAGCAGATTTAAATCAGTGGGTCATCATAAGGCCTCTGCTGAAGTAGAAAACCCGCTGAGGAGGTGATTGGACCATTTAAGCCTGCAGCATCTTTGAGTCGCTGATTCGTTAAGTGATGAAGGGGATTTCTGGGAACTTGTGGCGGATTTTGGTTGCTGTTAGCATTAAAAACAAAAAAGCAAGTTATAGAGGTTTGGATTATTAACAGAGCAGATCTGTTTCTTCAGGTAGGAAGTCTGCCTTTCACCTCCTCAGCTTACTGAGATAACTCATTCATTTCATGAGAGTCCTGGATATTTCTACCCTACTTTTTTCCTTTTCAGCTGAATCTGGTCATCTTGATCCAGGGAGGTTTTCTTAAGTAAATTCATGAGGCACATATCCATTTATTAAAGATAGATTCATCATGTCTAGAATAGGGCCAGTAACCAGAGGGAACACTTCCTTAAATAATTTGGTTGGTATTGGGTCTAACATACAGGTTGAGGGTTTAGATGAAGCTAATATTTGTGATAATTCAGAAAGTTCAACAGCATCAAAACGGTACAGACATAAACATGGTTCTACAGTTCTCTCTGATACTGCCTCATTTACTGAACAAGAGTTAATCATGTTTGGGAAAATGCCAATGATTTTATTCTTTATAGAATTTATTTTACTTATGAAGAATCCCATAAAGTCATCACAACTGAGAGAAGGGGGAATAGTTGGCTCAACAGAGCTGTGACTCTGTAAGTTTGGCAACTGTTCTAAAAAGAAACCTAGGATTGTTTTTATTTCCCTCCATAAATGACGAGAAACATGCTGTTCTAGCTTGTTCAAGAGCGTTTTTATAAAGTAATAGACTATTTTCCAAGTTAGAAAGAAATCATTTAAGTGTGTAGAGCGCCATTTTCTCTCCAGTTTCCAAGTATTCTGCTTTAAAATACGCAACTCTGCACTACACCAGGGAGCCAATCTCCTATGGCTGATTACCTTCTTTTTTAAGGGGGCTACACTGTCTAGTGCCAAACGCAGTGAGGAAGTAATACTTTGAACCAGACAATCAATTTCTGAAGGGTTAGTGTTGGAATTACTGCCATCCACTGCGGTATTCTGAGACACATACGGAAACAAGAATGGAACAGATTCTTTAAAACTTGTTACATCATTGTCTGATAAAGTTCTACTGTAATGAAAAATTTCTTTCACATTTTGGAATTTTGGGTAAAGTAAATTCAAAGGTAATCAAAAAATGGTCAGATAGGACTGGGTTATGAGGGAGGACTATTAGTTCATCACACTCAATGCCGCATGTCAGTACAATGTCTAAAGTGTGTTGACCAGAGTGGGTGGGTCCCTGTACTCTCTAAGCAAAGCCAAATGAGTTTAAAGGGGTTTTCAAAAGACACACAGTGCCAACATATTAGGGTAATATTGCCGGCAAGGTGTGTGTTATGAATGCGCAAAGGCGGCATGGCGATGAAGGAACATTGTGGCATTCATGCCGGCAAGCTTGATCGTAATGTTACCGCAATATTCCTGCAACGCTTGATTGGTAAATGAACATTATTCTTTGCAGCAACATACGGGGATCACATGATTTAATGATGATGTGGGTTGTGTGCTGAGCCCCTTCCAGCAACAGTATTTAAAATTCAAGTAAACTTTGTGAGAAACACCTGATCGCTGGTTTTAGTGCTTTGGAATTTGAATGAGGAAAACTGAGATTAGATGTTCAAAAGCACCATAGCTCTTAATTGGACTGGGATTAATTTGTAAATCTGAATAAAAGATGGCTGCAACTCCTCCTCCTCGCCCAGTACTTCTAGGAATGTGAACGTTTCGATAATTGGAAGGAGTTGACTAATTTCTACTAATATAATCCTCCTGCAGCAGTCAGGTTTCTGTGAGGCAAAATAAATCAATTTGATTATCACGAATCAACTAATTTACTAACAAAGTTTTAATAGTTTTATTTTGCTGTTCAGTCAATGGGTAACAGTACAGAAGCTGCAGAGAGGTGGGTTAAACTACGACTCTGTTTCCTGGTCTGGACCCTGGTTTGTCATTGTTTTGAAGGACTAATGAATCCCAACGGTTTTTGAATTCAAACAGTCAGAATGAAGAGTGCCAGGTTCTTTAAGACCGGGGGTCGTGACCTCTAGCTGGAACAGAAACTGTCTCAAACTTTCCTGAGACCTGCTGCACCTAGATCAGTTCATATTCCAGGAGTGATCTCCTGGCAGACGTGATCATCTGGATCGGTGTGAGCTCTGCTTCACAAGAGGAAAGGTGTATTATTCCTCCTGAGACGTTCATGATAAGTGAAACAACAGCAGGAGGGATTTCTTCTGTTTCCTTAACTGGAGACAAAATCTGGAGATGTCACGTTTAATGCTTGTCTCAAAGAGTGCCGGCCTTTAACACCCTTTTTGTTTTTTTATAAATGAAAATGAATCTCTTTCTCCCAATTGGTTCAGTCCTATATGAGGTCAGCGGTATGGCTCATGTGGATGAAGTTTCACCTGAACCTCAGATGATGAAAGTTTTGAACAATCAGCCTGCTGAGCTGTGAATGAGCGAAGCTCGTGGAGATCTGCTCTCTTTTCCTCTGTTTGCTGCACAGAGTCGTCCCTCAGCTGCACCTGAACCATCGATCCCGTCCTCCAACAACAGACAGAGCCCGGCTCAAAGCGGTGCTCAGAACCGTTTCCATTAGGAAGCCTAGGCTGCACGCTGCCCTTGTCTTCAGGGAAGAGATGCATGATGGGATGGGACTGTTCCTCTGGGGCTGTCAGAGATAAATGGAGGTGAGTCAGAAACACCAAACAAGGACAGAATGTTCTAATGCAGCTCATTTAAAGTCTGTTTGCTCCTGCAGCCTCATGTTTTGACTCTGTAAACAAAGTTTGGATCAATTCTTTGTGAAGCATTAAATCTGACGTTCCCCTGATGTTCTTCTAACGAACGGTTCCCTGATCAAGCGTTTTTCTGCTCGGCTCATCGATCGGTTGCTGGACCCGATTCTGCAGCAGATATTTACTGAAACAATGAGATTCATGGATTCTACCTGCCTGTGACTCACAAGAACATTTGCCTGTCAGAGAGAATTAAAGGTGTGCAGCTTTCTGAATCATCACCGTCCGTCAAACTGTCCATCCATCCATCCATCAATCCCAGTAATCCCTCCAGAGATGATGGTTCTCCCTTTTAGTTTCCTCATACAGCACTGGAGATGATTTAGGTTTACTTGAAAATATTTAGGAAACAGATTAACTTGGGGAAAGTAATTAGACAAACTTATTTTTGCAAAATATTGTGAAATTATTGTATTTGATTGAGCTTATGTCTTAGTATAGCTAAATTCGTCACAATTTACATACCTCAAAATAATTTAGTATATTCTATATAATAAGGGGGTATTTACAATGGAATATAAGGGCCATTGTAAATAAAATAAAAGTGGAGTAAATTTACACCCAAAAAACTCAGAAATTCTGAGATTAAATTCACATATTTTAAAGAAAAATAAGTTGGAAATTCTGTCTCACTAAAGTCGTAAGATTAAAAGAAGTTAAAAGACAGAAATTTTAAAATAAATTTTAGATATTTTATAGTAAAAAAGCGTAATTTTCTGATGCAGAAAAAAAGAAAAAATTGCGAGAAAAAAACTAAGAAATTTCTATGATTAAAGGCCTACATTTTCGATATCTAAACTAAGATATTTCTGACGTAAAGTCAGAAAAATGCAAAACAAAAAAATATGCCTTTAATCATCGAAAAAAAATTTCTCGCATTTTTCTTACTTTTATACATCAGAGAATCACATGTTTTTTTCCGCTTGAAAATATCTGAAATTAATCTAAAAAGTTCTGTCTTTTAACTCGTAATTTTGCGACTTCTCTGATACAGAATTTCCAAAATGTTTCTGAAGGTGTACAATCAGAACTGCTCCCAGCAAACATATTGTACATCAGCGCTGTAATTTGCACTAATCAACCTACAGCACTACAGTTATAACTCGCACATTATTTTTTTCACAGACTATAGTTGTACAGTTAGTTTTTAATGCACAGTTCAATGCACAATCTGTACTTTTCCAATTTTTCTACATTTTTAATCATCTCAATAACTTTCCTGTTTTTGTAACTATTTTTACATGATGTGAATATTTTTTATATAGTTTCTTCTGTAAAAAATGTGTGTTTATGTTCTGTTTTTTTTCTGCTGTTATGACCAAATTTCCCCTTGCGGGACAATTAAAGGATTATTCTATTCTAAATACAGTAACTATAAAATAATAAAAATAAGTTAAATGAATTATTTCATATTCTCATTCCTGTTAAATTGGTCTTTATTTGGTTAAGAAAGTTATACTTAGTTAAAACAAAAATGCTTCTGAGTTACACTCAAGACAAGACTATGTTGCACTAACTCGATATGTTTTTTTCAGCATATTGAGTTTCAGATACTCAGTCTAATTACTTTATTTCAATATTTGGGTTTAATGTGGAGGAACTTAAACGTTTCTTTAAACCCTAGGCCTATTTTGAAGCCTATTTCTTGAAAAATGCTTACCCATGAAAAAAGTAGTATATTTCAGCAACCAAAAGGAGTATTTGAACCATTTTAAAAGTAACATTCAGTAGAATTGATAGGTGTGTTATTATACATGTTATCTGAATATAACAGTACTATTATTATTTGTATTATTACTCATTTCTGTCACTAATAGTTATTCTGATTCTCCGTATCTCTCTAGCTCCTCCAGAGCCACCATGGTCCTGCTTTCTCTGATGAAAGCTCTCCTGTCAGTCCAGGTGGACGTCCTGGTACGGTAGCAGGTAGTCCATCGTGTCTCCAGGTCCAGATGATCGGAGTAGAACCCAAAGCTGCTTTATCTGGACCAGAACCTCCTCCCAGACCTGCCGCTGGGCCTCTGGGTCTCCATGATGAATGCTGACTTTATTTAGGGGTGTCAGAGGAAAGAGGGCGAAGTCTGCTGTGGTTCTCATGTTGGAGTTTGGAGTCTTATTCCCGCCACATTAACACACGATGCGCCTCATCCGCTTTGGGGATGAATTGTGATGAGACGACCTCTAACCTTGCAGGCGGATTGAATATGAGGGATTACATGATAATCCTGGGCAGGAAAAGAGGCGGGTGGAGGGGACGCCTTGGTGCATGCTGGGAGATGAATATTAATTCGCAGCACGCTCTGCCTTTTCATCCCGGCAGGCTGCGCTTATTAAAGATGAGCTCTAACAGGTTTAGAAGAGAGCAGAGACGCAGCTGAAGGTCGCCACGATTCACTGGGATCCCTGGCAGAAGAAATGAAACCAACGTCGCCTGGGGAGTCGTGCAGCGGGGCAACACACGGCTCGTCCTGAACTCAACACAAACAGCCCTCCTCTCCAACACTCGCTAATTAACTGCCGGCCTTATCAGGCCTCAGGCGGCCGGCTTGTAAAGGCGGCTGAATTGTGTTTCATTAATGCGGCGTGTTGATGTGAGCCGGGCCTCATTAGGCAGTCAGCCTTTGTTGTGCTGTCCTCTCTCTGTGTCCTGTTTCTCATCGTGGAATAAAGGGACGACGGAAACGCTCCCGGGGGAATCATATTATCCCTTACTGCGACTGATTACCTGTCCGTTCTGCTGCACACTCAGCTTACAGGTCTGATGGGTGCTGAACAGGTGGAGAACATCTTCCTGAATACGGAGTCGCTCGCTGATCCACAGAAGTGTTTGATCCAGGACCAGAACGGACGAGATAAAGCGCTATACAAGCACAGAAATGCTCTGCAGAAATTAACTCCACAAATCTGGCCTTTGTCCGCACAATAAAACATGGTGGTGGCAGCATCATGCTGTGGGACATTGTTGATGGGAAGATGGATGGAGCTAAATCAGGACCATCCAGGAGGAAAACCTAGTAGGATCAGAGCTGATTCATGAGTTACACCGGTCTAGTTCACAGTTGGCAGACATAGTTTTTTGTTTAGCAATAGGGTACAAATAAATAAATTCTGATCATAATTTATTTTAACCCGTCATTTTTTAATAGTGTCCAAAGGGGGCGCTGCTGCTGCCTGTCTCCAGCAGTTGTTCAATGAGTTAAAACATGTTCAATAGTATTTTTTTTTCATTTTAAATATTATGTAATCCAAACAACCTGAACAAAGAATAATGAATAAAAATGAAATTAAACGATGGCACTTAAATCACTCCCTCCAGGATTTTTTCAGCACTTATTTGTGATTGTTGCGGCCTAAAATGGCTGATACTGCAGGAGCATTTTGTGGTTTTATACATATATACATATATGTATATATAATACGATTTCTGCATGTGTTTGATGGCGTAGAAATGTTTTATGTGGGTCCATCTAGTGTAGGCTTCACCTAAAAACTACTCTATTTTCTGATAGCTAGCTAGTTACGTTAGCTAGTGAGTTAGCTTACTGATCCAGGAGGAAAGTCTCCGTTTCTGCGTGTGTTTAATGGCGTAGAAATGTTTTATGTGGGCCCACCTAGTGTAGGCTTCACCTAAAACTACTCTAGTTTCTGTTCTTCTGCGGTCACTCCTCTCCTGTGACGGATAACAATATCTCTGGGCCTCTGAAGCAGCTGCTGGACTTGCTGACTCCAACATTCTTCCCAGTACCAGCCAAGCTGTGCCGACCATTTAGTTGGATCATAGAGACCGTATCTGTTAACCTGCAATGGCGCCCACTACTGTCTGGTAGATGGAAATATAACGTAATTTCTGAAAAACTTCCTCATACAACCTTTAAAGAAGTCAGAGTTGTTTTAGGAAAGGGAAATGTGTAAATAATTCTAGATACAAAACTTAAAAATAGTTTTGCAAATTTTTTAGGTCTCAATTATTTAACAAATAAAACCAGGATGTAGGTCACTCAGACGTCTCCATCCTCTGTCCTGCTTACTAAACAACCAGATCCTCCAGGACATCATGCAGCGCCGTGCACGCTGCAGACAGACACACCCAGCTTCTGGTTCTGATCTTCCGCCTCAGTAATCCTCTCTGTGATTGGACGGCGACAGAAGCTTTTTCTGCTACGGGCTTTGTGCGGAGTTTTGCTCTCAGATGCAAACAGAGGCATCGAATGGAGAAGACGGCGGCTCCGTCTGGGCTTCACATCAATCTTCTCCAGAACCTTGACAGCTTTGATCGGATTACAGAAGCACAGCCTCATCTGCAGCCTGTCGCTACACGGACTTCTTCCACCTCATCTTCCATCCATTCATCCTAACTCCCTTATCAGTGCAGGACGCTCACTGGGATACTGGGAGGAAGCCGGAGTACCCAGAGAGAATGCACACGGATAAAAACAACTTACTTAAAAACTTCATTGTACGTATTTGCACTCAATTTTTCAAAGTAGATTGTGCTGCTGTGATATCAAGTACAATATACTTGCCAGTATGAAGCAGACCAATCAGGTCCTCCAGCTCTAATTTATTAATAATCCCTAGAATCAGAACCAAAATGGAGAAACAGCTTTTGGTTTCTATGCTCCTTTTTATCTGGAACAAACTTCCTGATGACTGCAGAGCTGCTGAAACGTTAGATTCTAGATTACAACTCTCCTGTTTAGAAATGATTTTGACTAATATTCTAATATAGAGTTTTCAAATGCTAAATGTTTTCTTATGATTGGTTCTCGTGTTTCATCCGTTTTTAGTTTTTAAACATTTTTTAAATGCTTTTCCTAAACATTCCTAAATTGTTGTTTTTAATTAAATGCTAAATGTTTTCCTTTATTTTTTTCTCTGTTTTTAATTTTCATAATTCTATCATATGTTTGATTTCTTTGTCACCAAATCATGTAAAGCACCTTGAATTGCCTTGTGCTGACGGTGCGCTGTGCAAATAAAATTGCCTTGCCAAGAATTTTTACTTAATTCTATTAAATTTTGCAGGTTTTATTCATTAAAAGTAATTACGTAAATTGATTCACCTAAAACACAACAATATTCAGCACAAGGAAGCTGGAATTGAACCCAGAACTCCTGAATCACATTCCAGTGCTGTACCAGAGAGTCCGACCCAGTTCTCCAGTCATCCCAGTAGTAGGAATAAAGGAACAAATATATGTATTATATATTTTTTATTACATTTAAAATTTTGAATTACATTAAAATTTAAAATGGCTTTTTAACATGTATTGTTTGTTATGTTACCATGGTTACAATCTGATGCTTTAGTTTAACCTTTATATTTTTTTTGAGCTTCAGATTCTCACAGATAATATTAATAATTACCTCTAATCGATTTTTAGGATCAGCCAAAAAAGCTCCGCCTACTTTCCCAGATTAGACCAAATCTTTATGAAACGCTGTTATTATGGGCGGTGGTTTTACAGAAAGGGGGCGCCCCTGAGTCAGAACCTGCTTAAGGCCACAGAAGACTTTGGGCCGGCCCTGGAAGTGGTGCTTCTCCCTGCAGATCTCTCTCAGGCCCTGTCTCACAAAACGGAGATATTTTTCTACGCTCTGACCCGTCATCCACACGTAAACGCAGATTATCGGCACCAAAAAACAATTTTTTTTAAAAACTTCGGACAAAGTGGAGATTTACGTTTTCTCCGTTTTCAGAGGAAAATTGAGTTTTAAGAGCCGTGACGTCACTGTTGGTGACAAAAAATGCTCCAACATCACATGTGCGACCTGAGTTTACTCTCTAAAACAGCATTTGTGCCCTCAGAGCTGTTGGTATCATCCATTGTTAAAGCGCGTTTAGTTTGTTTGCTTTTATAAGCTCTACTGAAGATAGAAAGTTACTCTGAGCGGATAGGATTTGGGAGAACTACTGCCCCCTACAGGTTTGCCACGTCTGAATGCTGAAAAACGCATTTATCCGGTTACGTGTGGATGGAGATTTTTTTTTAAGGAACAGAGGAAAATCTTTGATTTTAAATAAACCTGGCTACGTTTGGACATGGCCTTAGTCTGACTGTCAGACGCTTCGGCGACTGCATCTCTACTGCTGCTGCCCCCTGGTGGCCGCTCTAGAAGGTTCGATCGATATCAGATCATCCTGCTGAAACCTGTTCGTGTGCAGATCCGCTCCCTGGTTTCACTTCGTGGAATAAAAGCTGTGAAGTTCTCCTGAGCTCTCAGAGCGGAGCTGCCTGTTTGTGTGGAGCCTGTTGGATGGGAGGAGGAGGAGGAGGAGGAGGAGGAGGGTCCTGCTGTCAGAGCCAGATGAAAAGACGGCAGCAGCAGGTTTCAGGAGGACACCGCTGTTAGATAACCGCTTCACCGCTTTCTGTGTGCAGGCGGCGGGGACAGCTGGACAGTCTGCAAACTTCCTCCTGATGCAGCTCCACCATGCATCCACCAGCTCCACCCTGAGAGGTGACTCAGCTTCACATCTCATTCCAGGCAACTTTTTTTTTATTTTCTTTGTATCTGAAACACGGAGCGGATCGGAGCAGGAAGCTGCAGCTTCGGATCGGCTCTGACGCTCGAACCGGACCTCCTGCCGTTCTGACGAGGATCCAGAAGTTCTCCCCAGGTATGAGACGCACCTGCCGTTAGAGGCTAAAACCCCAGAGCAGCCGGAGCCCAGGTGGAGGGGTTAAAGTTGATCTGTTGGTGATGAAGCAGCCGATTTCATCCGGATACGATTGAATTCATCTGAACTGCGCGTTCGCATCAGGTATAAAAGCAGATTATTAAAGCAGCAGGATGAGCTCAGAGGCGCCGCCTGCTGGAGGAAAGTGGGGACACATGTAGAGACGATGCTGCTGCTGAGGAGTACAGATGTGGAGGAACATCTGTTGCTGGAGCTGAACGACTCTCTGTGGGTTTATGTGATTCCAGTGCGAGATGCTGAAGGAAAATGTCAATTTAAAGCGCATTTAATACACAATAAAGACACTTATCTTTCTTTATATGGATACACAGCTCCAGTTAGCCCCCCTCCTGGTGGTCCACCATCATCCTGCTCCAGAAGCCTGAGAACGATGATTGTTGGTAGAGCTTGCTGCTATGTCCTCAAATCTACATCGCGATATGATCTAAAGCATGTGTGGTAACGATATTCATCAAGATATTTAGATAAATTAATTCCTAAATATCATGAAAACACAAAGATTAAAACTGTCCGCTTTCCTGGTTGCCAGTTTATAAACTTTATAAATTTAAAGTTGCACGTATGTGTCATGGTTGTGAAGAATGAGGACGGAGGTGCAACAGAAAATAATAAGAGTGGATTTAATAAACAATAAAAACATACAAAAGGGTGCAACGATGACAGACTGTCAGTGAAAAGAGAGAAAAGGTGATCTTAAATGAGAAAGCCTGATAAATGGATGCAGGTTAGGGGTTAGAAACACGTGGAGGCAACCAGCTGGGCTGGGGAGCAGAAAAAAAGAGAAAATCATCCTAAATAAGAAAACCTGAATAAATAAATAAAGAACTAACACAGACTGATAAAGTAAGGAAACATAAAACAAAGGTGAAAACATCTAAAAGCAGGGAGGAGAAAATATGGGAACGAAGAAGCGCCAAAATCAAAACACTAAAAGTCCTAGAGAGAAACATAACAGCAAGAAATAAACTAAAATAACTGAAACTGAATAAAAAAAACCTAACTAAAACTAAAAATATGTGAATTATAAATACTTCAAGTTCAGAGGGTTTCGTTTGAGTCAAATCAAAAACACTTTTTTTTTTTACTTGCCATACATATAGTGGAGGGATGCGCTAAGTAGCCGGTATTTGTATTCGAGTAAAATTCTAAATGGGCGTAAAAATTACACTTCTAATTTCTGTTATATTTAATGATCAATTATGATAATTATGGATATGCAATATTGGTTGATGTTTTTCCATTAATCCAGCAATGAGCGTGTAGCAAGGAACATCATTGAACAGGAAATTTACATTACAGCCATTACTTCATCCGTGGTTAAACCAACAGAACATGGATCTGATGATGATTTAGCTTGTGGAGCGATTGGCAGATAATGGTTGCGATGATTAATTTGTGGCTGTGCAGATGATTATGCATTGCAGATGTTGACAGATTTTTGATATCTCTGCCTCTGCAGAGTCTTTTCTATTTAGTTGGGTGAGTTTCAGAATGACAGGAAGCTATGCTAAGGCTAACTAGCCTCAGGCCACCAGTCTGCAGCGCTGCACATCTCCTCTATCCAATCTCTCCTCAAGTGATCAGTCCCATTTCTTTTGCTTCTTGCTTATTTTTCCTGCATCACATTCTTTGAAGTTTATGCTTCTTCGACGGCATGTTTGCGTTCAGAGGCAAACGTGTTGATGGAGACGCTAACTTTTCATGGCGTCTCTGCTTACTATCACAGCGGCGTTTCAGTTCTTTTTCTAGGCTTTTGAACGTATTTCTTCCTCAAGCAGCAATGAACGACGGAAAGTAAGTTCTGATTAAGCTGTAAAGCTTTTTACTAGAAGCTCATAGAATCCTCTAGAAACACATGGAAACAAACACAGCAGCCGTTTATGTTGTTTCTCTACACCTCCTTGTGTTCAAAATCACCAACAGACCAGATTAGATAAATTATCCTTTCAATATAAAGCATATAGTGGCCAAACGCTGCCTTAACTACTGATTACAGCAACTAAAGAGCCCCGTTCTGGTGTAACGATCTCTGGTTGTTGCTGAAACTGACCAATCAGATGCAGACGCTCTCCGTCGACGGATAGTTAAAAATGGGGCTCTACTCCGTCCGTCGTTGCGTACACAGCAAAAAAATCGAGTGTTAAATCAACTCCTATAGAGTAGATTTTAACACTTTCCCCACTTTCATATAGCTCCACACTCTGAAGAGTTGATTTAAAATTTTTAGAATAGTTAAAAGTTTAACACCAGGTCAGAGTTCTTTTGTTAACCTGCATAACAGTGTTAAAGTTACAACAAAGGGATTCAAAAATCAATATTGTTGGGTGTTAAATGTGAACTCAATCAACACTACAAAGTGTAAAGACAAACCTTCAAAATTAACACATACAAGTGTAGATATAAGATAATTAACCATCATTGGTGTACATATTAGGGATTAAGCCAAACCCAAATACAATATTTAGAAAGGCACAAGTAACACATCACCCATAAGTCTTTGTGGTATACAACAAAATCTATGGGCTCTGGGTGGATCTTATTTATGTCTGGAAGGAGTTAAAACACTCTGAACTGGAACTCTCCATTTATTTAACACCAAAAAAAATAACACTTGAGTTTGAATTGCAAGGATAGGAGTTTATTTAAATCGGATCTGGGTTAAATAAACCCCAGTGTGATTAACTCAGGTAAATAACACCAGACATGATTAAAATTTTACACTGAAAAGGTTGAAATTATTCTGTTGGCGTTAAAATTAACTCACATTTTTGCAACTCCCCAATTTTTGCTGTGTGGGTGACGGAGAGCCCTTGCATCGACGGATAACGGCGTTGCGTCAATCCGTCTCCATCAGAATGGAGAAGCATGAACTAGGCTTTGCTTAAACGTACCAAATAGCTCCTACAAGGCCACACATTTTGACCCAACTACACAAGCCTTGTTTTAACATCTTTAACCGAACATTAACAGCCTATTGTCAAAATTACAGAGCCAACAGAGTTTATAACATATAGAACTTCCGACTGCAGACGTTGAGTTTAACTGGGGGTTTGCAAAGCCGCCGGTATTTGTATCTGTATTTGTTGAGGGGGAAAAAGTATTTGTTTTTTTAAAGAATAAAATTCAAAATGGGTTTAAAAATCCTTTTTTTTTTTGTTTCACTTTATGCAATCTGCTGGGATTCCTTACATAGAAAACTTTTTACTGATTGGAACTTTTGTATGATTTTATTGAAATGACTTTTGTTATAAAGTACTCTAAGATTACAAAGCCTTTGATTGGTCTCTTTTTCTGTAACAAACTGAATATTTTTACTTACCTCTTCTTATTTATTTGTTTCTTGTTTGTTTTCATCTGTTGATGTTTTTATTTATGCTTTTATTGTTGCTACTTTACTGTGCAGCACTTTGTAACTCTAACTCTCCTCACACCTCACTACTGTCACACCGCCCTTGTGCTTTTCTATCATGGAGGGATCTCTGACGGAGTTTAAAAGACGAAAGGTTTCCCCAAATAACCTTGTGTCTGATGGATTTTAAAATTGGAATATTGACTGGAGCGCAAAGTGTCAGTGCTCAAAAATGCACCAAAAATCAGCAATTAAATGAAGAAGACTCACAACGTTCTTGTTCCAAAATGGCCAGCCCGCCGGTCACTTTACGGAACTTCCGTAGGTTTCAGTGGACAATTAGACTTAAATTCTTCACGTCCGTTTGTGAGGACATCATCACAACGACACCCTTGACTAACAGAGTTTAAACAGAGTCTTTGGGCATTGTACGACGCCAGTGTTTTAGCGAAGGTACACGGATGTTTTCCTACTGTGGGTCAGGCTGATCTAGTTTTGAGCCAAGTGTTCAGCAAAACCTCACATACTGACAAACTCATAACCTAGAATTCTGCAAATTCTCACGTCCACACCGTTTGGAGCCCCAGTTTTTCGTCCGAGAGGTAAATTAAGGCATTGGTTTCATCCAATATAGACGTGTTAACTGCATGTAGCCTGAGCCTTCAGTAAGAAGCATTTGTGGGCCAAATTTTTACCACTACAAAAAGCTGCTGTTCATTAAAGATGGGTCACTCTTAGGGTGGGAGCTCTTCGGTTGGCTCAGGCGATGATGCCGCAAGCTGTGCTGCATCTCTTGTATTTCAGGCTAAAATCAGGTTCTCTGTCCTTTCAGGTCATTCGTCTGAGTTGATCTTCCTCCCTGCGGATCTTCCTCGTTAGCTGGACTCAAAGTTCTTCCATCCCTCCCACCGTCCCCAGTCTTTCGCCAGCATGCCCATCATCAGCAATACCAACCACGACTTCGGCACATACTCCATCAGCAGCGACGACAGCAGCCTCGACCGCTTCTTCACCGAGATCCCTGAGACCGAGACCGTAAAGGGGGCTTACTTCCAGCGTGCCCAGCTGCTGCGCGACCCCAAGGCCTCCTTCGTGGTCGACCACACCCTACAGGTCCTCGTCAACGTGGGGGGAAACCGCTACACCTTCCCTTGGAGCACGCTGGAGCAGTTTCCCCAGAGCCGACTGGGTCGTCTTCGCTTCTGCACCACCCCGGAGGAGATCGCTCGACTCTGCGACGACTACGACGAGACGTGCCGGGAGTACTTCTTCGACCGCAACCCCACGGCCTTCAGGATCATCCTGAACTTCCTGGCGGCGGGGAAACTGCGTCTTCTTCGGGAGCTGTGCGCCGTCTCTCTGCACGACGAGCTCGACTACTGGGGCGTGGACCCGGGTCACATGGAGCGCTGCTGCCGGCGGCGGATGATCACCCGCGTGGACGAGGTAGCGGAGCGCCAGCGGAAAGAGGAAGAGTGGAGGCAGAAGAGGATAAAGCTGAAGAAGAGACCCCTGCAGATGGAGAAGGGGTACCGCAGACTGGTGTCGGTGCTGCGGGAGGTTATGGAGAACCCCCACTCAGGTTTAGCCGGGAAGATGTTCGCCTGTCTCTCCATCATCATGGTTCTGGTCACTGTCGTCAGCCTCTGCATCAGCACCATGCCGGACCTCCGAGACGAGGAGAACAGGGTGAGTTTGAAGCTTTTTAACGGTCCAGCCTGCTGGTTGTGGATCTAACAGAGGTTTTGTACCAGTTTAGGGAACTGGACTGGCTAAAACTCTTAAACCAGCCCTCGTTTCTCTATGTTTGGTTTCTGAGGACATGATTGTTTGGTAAGGTTTTAACCGAGCTCCTCGGGGGTTTTCTTACCATCAGTCTGTCCCCAAAACAACCTTTTCCAGTTTTCACTTGAAGCTCATAAAAATTAGAGCTCCTCTCAGCTTCTCTCAGGTCTGCATTTATTTCAACACATCTCAGTTCTAACCCGTTGAACTTCTTAACACTCTCTAACTTTCCAACCAAACACCAACATATCACATACAGAAACATGTCCAGATTAGACCAAAGTTTAACTGTTTTACATGCAGAGCGCAGGTATAAGAGCCAAACATGTTGCGATTTTCAGAATCAGAATCAGTTTATTGGCCAAGTATGTCACATACAAGGAATTTGACTCCGGCAAACTTTTTCCTCCAGTACAGAACTTGAATAAGTGAAATAAAAAAAAATAAAAAAAATAAAAATATGAACAAAAATAAGTAAAAATACAAATAAATATCAGATCGTAAATAATAAAGGATAATATATACACCAAGCCGGGGTTATTTTACAGTGAGTATGTACAGAAGTGCAGAGTTATAGTTTATTGTTATGTGAGTGCACTCACACACTGTGTCTAGACAGAGTTCGTCAGAGCGATCATTCATTTTGTTGATGAATGAATACCTCTCGTACATCAATATTTTATCACCAGGTCTTCTGCAGTATAAGTTTTTGTAAAAAAGCACCCCCTAGCGGAAGTGCGAAGAAAATATCTAAAAAGTGCTGAGATGACAAGAAAAAGAAGATAACAAGCAGTTAGTTTGGTTACTACGCTGGTCCCAATCAACATTTAAGGTCTCCGATCTTTTAACCTCAAATCTGCCCAATTCAATATTTTCCCTTTAGTATTGAAGTTTATAAAACTAAAATATGTTTTTAGCAAGTAACTCAATTTATCATTTTATAAAACTATTTTCATTAATCAGCAACACCATTATTGTTTTGAATCCCATGAAATCAAAATCCTAGACAATTAAAGATAAGCTTCAGTTTGATATTTCAGACAAAAGTAAAAAGCATAACTACAACGGAGTATTGGGGCCATTGTAAACAAAGCAAAAACATTTTGGGGGTAAATTTTCTCCCAAAAAAACTCAGAAATTCTGAGGTTAAAGTCACAAATATTCTAGATAAAACTCAGAAATGTTCTGATGTCAAAAAATAGCAATTATTAGCAAAACTTCATAATTTCTGTCATTAATTACACCTATTTTCCAGAAAAAACTCGGAAATTCTCTGTCACAAGAGTTGTAAGATTACGAGTTAAAAGACAGACAATTTGAGATTAATTTCAGATATTTTCTTGGGAAAAAAAGCTTGATTCTCTGATGTAGAATGTAGAAAAAGTAGATTGAGGGCATACATTTTCGATATCTAAACTAGGAATTTTCTGAAATTGTAAAGTCAGAAAATTGTTACAAAAAAAGGATGCCTCCTTCAGTAAACATCATTGCCATTAAATTTGCTCATGCTACGTTTTTAAACTGAAATATTGGACATGTTGGGAAGAAAATAAAAAATGATAGAGGAGACAGTTAGTCTGACCAGAAGTTAATATGGAGGTTCGTAAGAGCAGCTCTTGTTTTGATTGTCGATTTCCGCTTTTCATCAATAAGCAATTTGGATAATAGCTATATTAGCTCTGAAACTCTATATAAATGGTATTTATATCTTGAGAATGTTTCAATAATGCTAACAACATACAAGTATTTTTGGAATCCTAAGCCTACTGTACGAACTGAATTGGAATGACTGACTGTTCACTTTCCCAATCGATCGATCAATCGATCTATATATATACATATATATATAGATCAATCGATCTATATATATACATATATATATATATATATATATATATATACATATATATATACAGTAGCTCCTTTGCATACAGACAAGGCAATTTTATTTGTATAGCTCACTTTCCAATCAAGGTAATTCAAGTTGTTTTACATGATTCGGCGGTAACAACAAAAAACAAACATTTGATAAAAGCACAGAAAGGAAAAACAGAAATTAGGAATAAAACAGGAAAAACACAAAAGGCACATTTAGGCAGTTTACAGAAAAATCTAAGAGAATAGGATAAATAAGCTGCAACCTCTGAAAGAAAATAGATGCAGTAACTTTTAAGTAACAAAAGACTTTTGACAGTATTTTTGCATGTAACGTTACGTTGTTACATATTTCTGAACAGAATTTTTAATTCTATTTGAATGTCACTTGGATGTGGCGTGTAAATCTTAGTAAGACATTTGTCTCCCACTCATGAGTTTCTGTAGCCTGGGTTGACTAGTTTGAGCAGCTGAAATCTTTTTCTCGCTGATTAATAATGAGCTGATTAGAGTGTGGCACCAGGTGTCGTCAATATTGAAAATTTTCGCAATTTTCTAATTTTTGAGACACTAAATTTAGGAAAACAAACTATTATACTATTTTAAATATATCAGTCTGCAAAAAAATTATCTTGTAAACAAGTTTTATGTAAAAAAAACCCTGAAATAAATAATATTTTTCATGACATTCTAATTTTATGACCAGCACCTGTACAATGAATTACACTGTGTGAAACAGAAAAAATAGGTTCACATCAGGTCATTTGGGACATCAGGTAAAATGGGACAAATAAGATTTCGAACCTTTACCTCTTCAAATATCCGCAGCCAATAAAAATTCATGTTATTACCTTTAAACTGCAGCTACTGTTTGTAATTTACAATAATTTTTATTGGTCTGAAGTATCAGAGATGGGAGGAGCCAATCTTAAAATAATCAGAGCTTCCGAAACATTGAAGGCAGCTATAGTAATGTTAATATAACAAAAAACATGAATGAAATGTACATTGTTGTGTGTTAGGTTTAGCTTAATATCAAAATGATTAGGCAGTATGATTTAATTTTTCAAGGAAAACAAATTTCAGCTAAAGTGGTGTGCCTCAGGTAAATTGAGACATTTTCTGCTAAAATGGGACACTTTTGGCTGATGTTAATGGGTATGATTTTAAGCCACAAGGATCAGAAATAACATGAAAATGTCTCTTTTATGCCACATTGTGAGATATTACAAATAGTGTGACAGTTAAGCAAGATAAATACCAGAGAATGTTGTATTTTGTGCTAATAGCATTAGCTAATTAGCTTGTAACTGCCCATATGTTATGTATTCAGATAAATAAATGATATGTACATATATGTTGTTTCTGATACAATTTTATTAAATTTAACTTGTAGGCCTGGAACTACTTGAAAATTGGTTCCAAGTTTCAGAGTAGTCAAGTTACTGTGCTGAGTGTTTTGAAGAAAGAAATTTTGTTTAATTGAAAACTGACTTTATGAACTAGTAAATTGCATTGGTATCCTTCAATTTTGTTGCCAATTCTTCAAATCACATCACCTGTCCCATTTTACCTGGACCTCTACCCAGATCAGATAGTGCTCACTTGTAGCCTTTAAAGGTTAAAATCTTGTAAACTATTGTTAATGGCTAGGGATGTAAGAAAATATTGATGTGCCAATCTATCGCGATATTTTATGTCACGATATTGTATCGATATTCAAAAGAAAAGAATCGATTTTGGCTGCAAAATTGAAGGTATGACTGGTAGTTGGTGACTGTTTTCACCTTTTTCGTTCCAGTGGATCAACTAGAACCGGTGATAAAACTGGATGTGCTGAGGATGGAACAGGTTGGAGTGTTTAGGATGCTGTGAAAGTTTTTCTGCAGTTAAATTTAGTTTGTAAAATCACAATATATAGTATTACTAATCGATCGTGATTTATCGCACTTTATCGTATCGTTCCCTCTGTATCTTGATACATATTGTATCCCCAGGTTCTTGCCAAAACACATCCTTGTTAATGGCAATATATTTTCTGCACAAAAATGTTACCAAGACTCATACTAAGCTTTACAATTTATTAATTTCACCAGATTTAGCATTTTAAATGGTTTACATGCGATCAACTTTACCTGTCACCCTAAGGCCATATTACAGTCTGTAGTTTAGCGAGACAAAGGTTCCGATCACATCTGAGTAAAATAATCTACCATGTCAGAGGATTTAAAAATATATATATATATTTATACGTTTAATTATCAAGGAACCCTTGCAACTCCACCACGGTCCACTAGGGATCGCAGACCCCCTGGTTGAGAAACACTGGCTTAGTTAGTAGGCACCATTTTGTACATATTTCCAAGCCTTCATGGATCAGAGAGCCAATAATATGAGTTTTATCAGCTATGCTACGGAGGGTTACGTTCTACAAACCATAAACCCAGAGTTCCTGTTTCCTCGTTTTAACGCTTTGAACTGCACATCCCATAATGAGCCGACTCCTTGTTCTGCTCCTCTGCAGGGGGAATGCTCCCAGAAGTGTCGCAACATGTTTGTGGTGGAGTCGGTCTGCGTGGCCTGGTTCACCCTGGAGTTCCTGCTGCGCTTCATCAACGCGCCCAGCAAGCTGGCCTTCGCTCGCGGCCCGCTCAACGTCATCGACGCCATCGCCATCCTGCCGTACTACGTGTCCCTGGCGTTCGACGTGGGAGAGGAGGCGCCTGAGGAGGCGGCGATGGGCGCCGGCAGAGGCTACCTGGACAAGCTGAGCCTGATCCTGCGGCTGCTGCGGGCGCTGCGGATCCTCTACGTGATGCGGCTGGCGCGCCACTCCCTGGGGCTGCAGACGCTGGGGGTGACCATGCAGCGCAGCATGAGGGAGTTCGGCCTGCTGCTGCTCTTCGTCTGCGTCGCCGTCACCCTCTTCTCGCCGCTGGTCCACCTGGCGGAGAGCGAGCTGGCGCCGTTCGCCGCCGCGCACCCCCACCACAGCTTCAGCAGCATCCCGGCCTCCTACTGGTGGGCCATCATCTCCATGACCACGGTGGGCTACGGCGACATGGTGCCGCGCAGCGTCCCCGGCCAGATGGTGGCGCTCGTCAGCATCCTGAGCGGCATCCTCATCATGGCGTTCCCTGCTACTTCCATCTTCCACACCTTCTCACGCTCCTACCAGGAGCTGAAGCAGGAATACGAGCGCGTGTGGAAGCAGGAGCGACACGACGAGATGAGCGACCTCTCGAAGGAAGACTTCCAAACCGCGTCCAGGAAGGAGAGCGACGGAATGACGTCCAGCAAGACGCCTCGGCCTGCGGCTCTGGTCTCTGCCTTCTGATGCGTGAAGACTCTCCGTCCCTTTAAACGACTCTTAAGGCGCTGCTGGATGGACGTCCAGCTCCAGTCCTGGAGGTCCTGCAGGTCTTGGATGCGTCCTTTCTGCTGAACACCTGACGTAAACGGATGGAGTTCCTCCTCGGTGGGTCGTCAGGTTCTCTTGCTCCGGGGAAACATCTGAAACCTGCAGGATCCGGGCTGATGTTGGGTCTCCGGTTCTGTGGTCTTCCTTTAATAACTTCCCACTGAGATTTAGTCCTGAAGCTTCAGCCCTTTAATGAGTGAAGATCCACATTCAGAGGATCTGTTGCGTCTTCTCCAGAACATCCGTCAGTTTAAATCCTGGTCTGGGTGGAGCACCTTCTCCGCAGCTTGCTTGGGTTCTCGCTGGGTGCTCCGACTTCCGCCCACCGACCATAAAACTAACATGCCAGGTTCCAGCAGCCCATCATTCAGCGTGAAACTATAGACTGCCCTCAGGTGTTTGTTCTGTGGCGCTTTTCCAACAAATGATCCGGTTCTAGCTTAGAACCGGATCTTTGTAAACGCTAAACCAGGAGAAAGAAGCGCTTTCAGCAGGAGCTGGGGGCGGGCTCATGGGGAATACCAGCCAATCAACCCTTACCAAAAAGTACTATACCTTAAGTATGTTTGATTTAATACACCCAAGTATAGAAATGTATATTTCCCCAAGAATACTTTTATTCTCCAAGTACACTGGTACTAGCAGATTGCTAACAAGTATACTTCTTTGTGCTAAATTGGCCCACTTTAAGTTCATGAAAGCACACTTTAAAGTACACTTAGTCATCGGCCAGGTATGCTTTTAAGTCTTATTTTAGTGAATGAAAGTACACGTTAATGTATACTGAAAGTAGTCTATTAGTTTACCACCAGTAAACTTCTACTGCTCATTTCAGTTTATAGGAAGGACATTGTGAAGTTCACCAAGTCTGTCTAGGTTGGGATTTGAACCATTAACTCTCTGATGACAAGCTAAACTCCTTAGCCACAGTCACCTGACAAGTTATGTTTCTTCTACATTTTTAATGCTAAGTAGAAACGAAAATGTGGTAAACATAGACTCAGGTATTTTATTTGGCTCCAAAGACTTCCAGTAAAAATCTGACATTAGTCTCTCATTTCACTGCAGCGTAAAGAACCGTCCACTGAAACCAAACTGTCTGTAAAACTGTCTGAAATAAAATGTACTATTAATACACTAACACTTAAGTATATCAGTCAAAAGTTTGAATATAAGTGTGAGCTAAGCATACTTAGAGTTTTAGTATATTTTTCCATAAAAGCCAAGTATAAGTTATTAAGACTTTGCAGAGTATATCTTCAAATAAGTACATTAAGAGTAAAATGAAAGTATAGTCTCTTATTTTTAGTTTAAGATTAGTATCCTTTAACATACTTGCATATGCTACTTTTTGGTAAAACACTAGCAGAGTATAGTTTAGTTTTTAAATAAAGTTATAAAACAGCTGAACTTTAATGGTTATAAAAATTCAGATCAGCGTTAGAACAATAGAAGTCGACTGTCTCTGATTAGCTGATCACTATTTGAAAAATTATATCTTTTTTTGAGGGCACCTTTCTAAAACCCAAGGTCACCTTAGAGAGAAGAAACAAAAAACAAGCAAAAATACATAGACCATCAATAAAACTATTAATAAAACAGCAAATCAGTAAACACCAATCATAATAAGAGTCTAAAGTTGGGACCACACTTTGCATTTCTTGCCGTCGCATGAGATTCCTTCATGCCAAACTGCGAGCTGTAGCGTGACGCGGCAAAAGCCAGCGTCACCAATGACGCAGCGTACGTCGGAGACGGAGCCAAGATGCAGACAATGAAATATAAACAAGCGCCAGCTGCGTTGATACTTTTGTTTCTAGTCTCTGAATCTAATGGCAAAAGGAAAACGAGGAAGAAAGGAAGAATCTGGACATGCTCATAGTTTGGGAAAAAGGGGGGACGTTTGGGACGACTGAGCTAAGCTTAGTTTAGCATTAGCCTAGCTAGCACTACACTCACAGGTTGGAATGGGTATCATTTAGGTTTTATCCGATACCGGTGCCAAAGTATCTCACTTTGAAATGTACTGAAGCTATACAGCGAACCAACAGGCATAAATCAACTTAAATACGGAGCATTTAAACTCTGCATCGCACCCAATGAGCTGATATCCGAAACAGACGGAAAACTTATATCCACACAAATCCAATATGCCATTAATAATATACTCACATGTCATTTAGCATCACAAACACACGCTGCTGCACAACAATCTGCATTTTGGCTGGTTAGGAAGGAGAGCTGATGTGTTGCTGGCTGAATTATAAACAGGGTTGTGTGCTGGGAATGCTTTAATTGCGTAGGAAAAATAATAATTCTAGGAATTAATCGACCCGCGTTGGTGCATTCATTTTGACAGCCCTAACATTTAGCAGGTGTTTAGCAAAAAAAAAAAAGCCATGTTTACCTTTTCTAGTGATATAGGGCATTGCTCTTGGCTGATGGTTAGGGCTCAGAATCCATAGTGTTTGACATCACTGGGAAAAAAAGAACCGAAATAAAGCACCGAAATAAAGCACCGAAATAAAGCACCGAAATGCGCGCTGCTTTTTGGTCTGGTTACTACCGTTTATGTCAGAACTGGTACCATTATGGCACTGGATATCGGTACCCATCCCTTCTCGCAGGGCGCAATTTAATTGGTCAACAGCAGACTGGAGTTGTAGATTTTCTGACTAAAGACTGCCGAGGGCTGGTTTCGGTTGTTAGGCAGAAGGAAAAACTCTACGGCCACAGACCAGCGAGTCCCACGCACGCTCACCGTTTTTCTGCACGATGACGGCAAAGGTTTAGGACGGCCGTAATCGCACAGTTTGATCCCGGCTTTAAATGAATTAAACAGTTTAAACAGACTCGTTTTTATTGTGGTTGTTTTTACAATGAGAAATTTGTAATAAGACTCTTAAACCCAGCATCGATTTTGGAATGCAGCCTTGCAAGCCAGGATTTATTCGTTCATTACGACAACAGTAAGTTTCTCATTGTCAACAATCAACAATACCAGGTTAACAGATTTATACACCATCCGCTGAACAGAAGAGGCTGTGTCGGTTGGAATTCAATTGATGAGATTCTCTACTCTAACAAAGCTTTCTTTCTTTTTCTACCCTGGACGTCAGCATCCTTCGTGGCAACTGAATCGTGGGAGACGACGTTCATAATCTGCCTAAATTATACTTGTTTACTTCACAAGGACGTTCTATCAAGCCAAATCTTTGTCAGGCACAGAATTCGTAGCTACAGAGAGCCAAGAGTGACCCTGGGAAAGAGTGAACCAGACATTTCCCAGTGAAGATGTTTGCCGGCTCTGGTTAGTTCTCATGTACTTATGGCAGAAAGTCCTCTAAAGCTAATAAAGACAAGTTTCAACCCTTTTATTCATCTTTGAAACTGTACATAGCCACTTCTGACTCCACGTGAGGTTCTAGGCCCATATTTGACTGCTACATTTTCAGCTGTGATTGAAATCAAGGAAGATGCTCCCCATGGTGACAAGCTGGGCAAAGGGAACAACAAGACGAGTGGCTGACGAAGATATGAGAGTAGAGGAGGAGTGTGGATGTGAAGCGGGTCACACAGATAAAGAGGGGCGAGGATATAGATAATGGACGGATGGAAGACATTCCCACATCCAAGCTTCAGCTCCCTTCGTCCTCCAGTTTCCTCCAACAGACCATAACAGGGATGAGAAGTTAAGTGGTCACCTTCAACTCCCCTTCAGGAATGACTGTTTGCTCCAGGTGGACTGGAGGTCAGAACCTGGAGGTCAGATGATGGGTCTCACACCTTAGGGGTCGGTCGTTCAGAGCAACCCTCCTGAACCTTGGCATGCGAGTCCAGGTGATTTCGTCTACCTGGACGTTCTGACCTGTAATAAAAACGCAGATCTAACAACCTGGTGTTTCAGCTCCTGGCAGGTGGTCACCACTGGTACCTGGATGTTAGAATTTTCTGTTATGGTCTGTTTCTCACAGCAATTAGTCTCACCCACACTCCACCTGACTGGTTTCACTTGTACCTCCCAGGCTGCTCTCACGTGATGCAGCTCAAAACCTTCAGATCCGACCCCTCCTCAGTCACCACAGGTGTTGATAAGTAGATAAATACATTTTACCGTAATATCAAGTTGATGGTAATTGAAAAAATAGCTTGATACATTTTTAGAGCAGACTTTTTCAATGCTAGCATCGGTAGCTCGACATTAGTCTCTAGCCTAGGTCAGTGTCAGATTAAAAATGGCGGCTCAGTGTTGCTATTCAGTTCAGTTCATTTTTATAGTGCCGATTCCCAACGAATGTCACCTCAGGGCACTTTAAAAGAAAATTCATTTCAATGCAATTATACAAATATTCTAAATCAGTTAAACGTTTTCTATGTAAGGAATCCCAGCAGATTGTGCTGAGTCATTGATGTGAGGTTGTGCCCGGATCATGCAGACTCCAACCACAGCTATTCCTCAGCAATCCCTCATACTGAGCAAGCATGTAGCGACAGTGGAGAGGAAAAACTCCCCTTTAACAGGAAGAAACCTCTGGCAGTACCTGGTTGAAGACATGGCAACCCTGTGGGCTCACATGTGATTGGTTATTGTACCAGGAAGGCAAGGCAATTTTATTTGTATAGCAAACTTTCAACAGAAGTAATTCAAGATGCTTTACATGATTTGGTGGTAAAGAAACCAAACATATGATAAAAACATAGAAAGTGAAATCAGCAATTAGGAATAAGATTTAAAAAATAGCATAAAAGTATGTCAATTAAAAACAGCAATAAAGCCTAAAACATGAGGATCAATAAAAGAACAGGACCACATATCAACACTGATGCTAAACCTTTTTATTTTGATAGAAATCAAATTAATTCACATTAAATCTACCTCAACAAACGTACATTTAAATCATTATTTTTTTCTTTTCACCATAAGTTGAATCAAACATAAAAGAGCTCTTACTCAAAAAATTACATGAACTGAAATCCATGAAAAATATACCATCATTCAAAAGAAATAGTAAACCAACAGAACTGTTTTGTAGTCTGCTTTAGCATAACAGCTGAACAGCTACTCACCTATTCCCAGTTCATGATCACATATAAATCATGTTTTTCTTCAACGCACATCGACAATCTGGAAAACATACCAGCAAATGAGATGACTTCAAGAGAAAAGACAAAAACGAACAAATACAAATCCAGAAACCTGCAGCAACCGTGTGCTTCTTTCTTCCCACGCACTTTACAATCATTTGGGTTCTCAGCCCAATTTCCCTCACTGCAATCTCATGGGATTTCCCTAAAGTCTCACGAGATTGCAGAGATTAAACCAGCAGTGAAAACTGTTGGGAAAAAACCTTCTCAGAGTAAATGTAAAAAAGGGGGAAAAAATTGTTAAATAACTTTGGTTAGACCAGAGATGTCCAAACTTTTTGCTGCACGGCCCAAAATCATTAAGTCAAAAGTGTCCATGTGCCACAAAAATATTTTATAAAAAAAAATAAATAATCCATTTAAAAACTAGTAAAAAAATTGATATTTTTTTTGAAGATTGTAGATTGTAGCTTTTAAGGTTTGCCTTTTCAAAAGAAATCGTTAAGTTTACAAATATTTTGTAGGGAATCATTTTAAAGCAAAAATGTGTTTTTCTCTCAGCAAAAAAACAACAACATATGAAATCTTTTAATTTTTAGCTGTTATTGGTTGTCTCTACATCTGCCTTCATGTTATTTGTTCACGCAATGAAATGAAAAAGGAAGCGTAAAAAATACGATTGTGAAACAATGAATAATTTGTTTTGCGCCGTGGATCCTTTTCTAAACCTTTAAATTTGCCAACAAAAATTATGAATGAAAATTATGAATTATGAAAGAAAGTTTCCATCTGCATCAGTCATTTGTGTTGTGGCGCCAATTGCAGAAAGTACTGATCTTAAATGCTGTTCAGGGGCCGTACAAAATCAGTCCAAGGGCCGTAGATGGCCTCGGGGCCCCACTTTAGCGATCCCTGGGTTACACAGTCATCGGGAAGTTTGTTCTAGATTTATGGCGCATAGAAACTAAAAGCTGCTTCTCCATGTTTGGTTCTGGTTCTAGGGATGATTGGTAAACTAGAGACGGAGGATCTGATTGGTCTGGGGGGTTGCTTTGGTGACAGCAGGTCTTCATCATCCTTTGGTGCTAAACCGTTCAATGATTTATAAACTAGTAGGGGTATTTAGAAGTCTATTCTCTGAGCTACAGGGAGCCAGTGGAAGGACTTTAGAACTGGGATGATGTGTTTTACTTTCCTGGTTCTAGTGAGAACACGAGCAGCAGCGTTCTGGATCAGCTGCAGCTGTCTGATTGACTTTTTAGGTAGACCTGTTAGGACGCTGTTGCAGTAATCATAAACGCATGGATGAGTTTTTCTAGGTCTCCTTGTGTCATCAGTCCTTTAATCCTAGAAATGTTCTTCAGGTGATAGAAAGCTGACCTTGTTTTTGCCTTTATGTGACCCTGGAGGTTCAGGTCTGAGTCCATTATTACACCTAGATTTCTGGCCTGGTTGCTAGTTTCTAGCTGGATTAACTGAAGCTGTGTGCTGATTCTGGATCGTTCCTCTTTAGGTCCAAAAATAATTACTGCAGTTTTGTTTCTTTTCAGACGGAGAACGTTATGGGACATCCAGATATTGATTTGTTCATTGCATTCATTTAGGATATGGATGGGATCAAAGTCCCCTGGTGACAATATAATGTAGAGTATCATCTGCATAGTTATGGTAATTAATTAGTGGGAGCATGTAGATATTAAATAGAAGAAGCCCCAGGATGGAGCCTTGGGGAACCCCACATGTGATTTCTGTTTGTTTTAATGAAAAATTTCCTAGAGAAACAAAGAAATCCCTGTTCATCATGTAGAGCTCAAACCAGCCCAGTGCTGTACCAGAGAGTCCGACCCAGCTATCCAGTCGTTCCAGAAGGATTTTATGATCAACAGTGTCAAATGCAGCACTGACGTCCAACAGAACCAGAACTGTAGATCTACCGCAGTCTGTATTTATGAGAATGTTATTCAAAAACTTTGACTAGGACAGTCTCAGTGCTGTGATGAAACAGCTTTATTAATAATCTTGCTGATGAATGGGAGATCAGAGATTGGCCTGTAGTTCTGCTTTAATCTGTTTCAATTTAACCTGATTAATTCACCTCAAAATTGTTACGCATTGCAGCTTTAATGTTCTGGTTGAGGAAAACCTAAGAATAACTACCGTTAGCAATACAACAACATATTTAAACCCATTAACAATCTCAGCAAAGGTTGCACAGACAGATTGACGGAGAGCAGGTCTACCTGCAGTAGGACAGTAATTGTGTTATAATAATAATAGTTATCGAGTTTTTTCCATATAAAGCAGGACTTTAAAAAAAACATATTCAGGGTGCTTCGGTTACTGCCATCCAGCGGCGTAGTTTGGAATTGCATCTATCGCAGGCCTGCCCCACCTATAGTCTGTTCTTCCTTTCTTTGGATCTGTTTCGTTCCTTTCTTGCTTTGATTAAATCATGTGAACATCTCCTACAACATGTATTCTACAGAGACGATATAGAAATGATGCACCACTGAACACCAGCTGAGCTCAAATGAGGGGGACGAACCGAATAAATCACCATGCTGATAAAACTTTTGGAAATGTTTCTATTTTTATTGTTTCCGGCTGTTTTCATCGTCACTAATTAACTTTGTAAATGCAGGTGTGTACCTAAAATGCTGTTATTCTTATAAAAAATGTAAGCTGAAGATGTGATGGTTGATGATGTCTGAAGTTGTTTTCTCCTCCTGTTTGTCGATCTCGTCTCGCTGACAACAGGCTGATGAAGCTCCTCTGTGATGGATGGCGGCGCTCAGGGGTCACATCTCTCCAGGGAAATGGATGAGAATCCTTCACAAACACCTCAGCCGCTGCATTCAGGACGCACAGCGCTGATATATCTTCCCTGCAGCAGAACCTGAGCTGTTTGCTTTGCATTCAGAATCTAAACCTCGTTTCACACGGAAGACGACTTAAATTTGGCTCCGTTTATCCACACAGCCTGTTCAAAGTGGCAGTCTCTTCACATTTCTTTGGTTTTATCTATAAAAACTAATCCCCAAATACCAGTTCAACAGGAAGAAAACAGGATGAACAAATAAGAAGGTGGAAGGAGAAAGCTTCTGCTCTTTAAACAGAATATAACGTTGCAAAACTGGATCTGCCTGGAATCATTTCAGTGGTGGACAGTTGATGATATGGGCTTTTTTTTCTGGGTCTAAAGGACCCGAATCGTCCAGATATCAACAATTTAAAGTCAAATATGAGCTCATCTGAATGAACAGAATGGCTGAAAGTGGCCTAGTCAAAGTTCAGACCTGCTTAAATGCTGTTCTGCGACGTTATTAGAGCTCTAGACAAATGATATGTTGCCACAAAAGGATTTTTTTTAAAATTAAACTTTGAAAAATACCAGAAAAACAGACATTATCACCAAAATAAAACACACAGAACTAGATAAATAGAAAAATAAAGCTTTTTATTTTGAAATGAGTAACTTTGTTGTGTAAAGTACAGCTAAACATGAGAACTTCAGATCTCATGTGAAGCTGTACGTTTTCCTTCCACTGAACTTTCCAGCAGCATGTTTTCTAGCTGACAAACTGAAACAAGGAGGAACAAGAAGCCAAAGTTTCTCCAGAATCATAAGTTAATAAGTGAAAGCGCCACTGTGTTGTTAGAAACATGGTTTCCATCAGAGGGGTTCTTTCTTCTCAGACAGACATGGTTCTGATCCAGATTCAAGGTTCAGAGGAGGCGCTTCTGTTTCCCAAACTCTTTATGCAGCTTCTGGGTCCAGCTCCAGGTGGGATCGAGGCAGATCGTTCTGTTCTTCATAGTGGTGACTCTGCAGGAGAACAACATGGAGAAGGTTCAGAACCCTGAACACTCAGCTTCTGGGTCAGAACACAACAAGACAGAACCGGAAAGCAGCTGGACTGAAATGAAGAAATGTCAGAGAGCTGAAGGTCTGATTCCAGGTAGCCAGAGACAAAGTCCAGCTTCTAGAGCAGCACTGAGCCGGCTTTCAGGGACAGGTTCTAATATCTGATGGGATGGGTCCAAACGATGAACGTGTTGGAACGTTTATCTGGGAGAGAAACCTGCTGTCCTACAGAACCTGGAAGCGTTCTGCAGGTTCAGCTCTGTCTCTGACTCCTCTGGTTTCAGATGGGGAGATAAAAAGCTGTGAAACCTGCAGAGAGTCCAGGTGGACCAGGGAACCCGGTTCTGACAAGTTCTGAACTCACATGACGGATCGGAGTCTGCAGTGGCTCGGAGACATCTCCAGCTTCATCACCTTCCCTCTAGGAATCGTTGTGTTGCTGTTGCTTTTACAGCAGGAACCCTCAGACGACAGCCCTGGAGCCAGCGGACCTGACAACAGAACCAGAACCAGAACCTCAGTACCGACCCGGCTCAGAGCCACATGGCCCACAGACAGCGGCAGAGTTCCTCACCTGCAGAGCTGGACCAGAGGAAGCAGAGGAGAGTCAGGAGGAAGAGGGTCAGCAGGGTCTTCATGGTTCCTGGAGGGATGTTCTGCTGTCTGGATGGAGGTCTGGAAGTGTGTGCAGGAGCGATCCGATCGGCTCCGTTTATATCCAGCTGACATCTCCGGCCCGTCTCGTTCTTCAACAGTTGTGTTCTCAGAAAGCAGCAGGTTTCCTTCCTCCTCTGCTGCTGCTGCTGCTTCTTCTTTCTCTCTCACTCAGGATGTTTTCTGCTCTACAGAGAAAAGAACAAGTTTCTGCTAAAAGCCTTCCACAGAACCAACAGGGGTCTTCATCCTGATGAACGCTGCAGGAATCTGCCTCAGACCCAACCTTTCTCTTCACTCACATCAAACTCTGACATCTGCAGAAACATATTCAGTGAAGCTGCTATAAGCTCATCTTATATTGTATTTATAAAGCACATTTATAGGCAGCATGAGAGTCAACAAAGTTCTGTACATAGTGCAAGGACCATAAAATAACACAAAAAGTAAAATATTAAAACAAAGAAAAGCAGAGAAAACATTGTGTGGAATGATAAGGAAATTGGTGGAAATAACAGTTAAAGGAGAATTAAAAGCTATGAAAATGAGATTTTAACTGAGATTTAGACACAGAAATAGATGGAGTTACTGTAGCCTAACCTGCAACAGTAATTATGGGATGCCATTTATAAAGCTACACAGTCAAAGATTAATACTAATAAAATGGATAAGTTAGCCTGTGATATAAGAAAATATTGTAGGTTATTTTTTCTCAAACATATTTGCATCCATGTTATACATTCATTTATAAATGTCAGAGTTTTGAATTTAAATGTTTTGTTTGGAAACTAAATATTTAACTTTTTTATTTAATATTTAAGTTCAAACTTATGTAGAAAAAATAAGTCTTCCTTTTTATCTTATGACAGGCTAAATACCACAAATAATTGGTATTAATTTTTGACTGTGTTTCTTTACAAACGCTTTACAAATGATGGGGGAAAGATGGAGGAATAAAGGACGAATGAAGGAGGAATAATGGAGGAATGAAAGAAGGAACGATGGAGGAATGATGGAGGAATGAAGGAGGAACGATGGAGGAAGGATGGAGGAAAGATGGAGGAACGACGAAGGAATAATGGAGGAAAGATGGAGGAATAATGGAGGAAAGATGGAGGAATGATGGAGGAATGAAGGAGGAATGAAGGAGGAATGAAGAACAATGGAGGAATGATGGAGGAAGGATGGAGGAATGGAGGAAAGATGGAGGAATAATGGAGGAAAGATGGAGGAATAATGGAGGAAAGATGGAGGAATGGAGGAAAGATGGAGGAACGAAGAAGGGATGATGGAGGAATGATGGAGGAACAAAGGAGCAATAATGGAGGAATGATGGAGGAATGAAGCAGGAACGATGGAGGAATGATGGAGGAACAAAGGATGAATGGTGGAGGAATGATGGAGGAATGAAGGAGGAATAATGGAGGAATGATGGAGGAATGAAGGAGGAAAGATGGAGGAATGATGGAGGAATGAATGAGGAACGATGGAGGAAAGATGGAGGAACGATGAAGGAATAATGGAGAAACGATGAAGGAATAATGGAGGAACGATGGAGGAAAGATCAAATCAAATCAAACTTTATTTATATAGCACAATTCATACAACAAATGCAACTCAAAGTGCTTTACAAATGAAAATGACCCCACATATCTACATTACCTCCCATCCCCAGAAATACAAAAGCAACCCGACAACAACACCCCCTCATCACACCCATCCGTTAACACAAACACACGCTTAAGGACATAAGATCAAATTAAAAATTAAGTAAAAAATTAAAATAAAACACCCCAGGCTGAGTTCAGATGAGCCAGGCAAGTTAAGTTAAGGAAACCCCATCAGGGGAGCCATCTGCCCCGACAGCAGCAGATCCACAGCAGCAGCCAAGGCACCGCCACAGGGCGCCCAGGGGAGGGAGGGCGGAGGCCCCCCACATCCACCCAGGCATACCCGGAGAGCACCCATGCTGCCACAGCTGACCACCACCCCCGGGGCTGAGGGCTCCCACAGAGGAAAGACTGGTAAAGGGTAAAATAAGGTTAAAATATACAATAATAAAATTCTGATACAATAGAACGTATAAAGATAAAATAAAAATAAAATATAAAAATGATTAAATGAGTAAAAAATAATCAGTTAAAAACTAAGCTGAAAAGGTGAGTCTCTATAAGATAGTAAAACTCTGGTTGAATAGAACATATAGGATAAAATAATAAAATAAATAAATAAATAATAAAATTAATCAATTAAAAGATAAGCTAAAAAGGTGAATCTTAAAAACATGAATGTTCTCTGCGGCCCTGAGATCCTCTAGCAGCCTGTTTCAGAGGTGAGGGCCATAATAATGAAAAGATACCTCACATTGAGTCCGTGTCCTGACTTTGGGGATGACAAGGAGACGGCAGCTAGAGGAGCGCAGAGACCGCGAGGGTTCATACGGTAAAAGTATTTCTGAGAGATAGGAAGGCTCAAGACCATTAAGACACTTAATAACTATTAAAAGTATTTTAAAATCAATCCTGAAACATACGGGGAGCCAATGCAGTGATTCTAAAATCGGAGTGATGTGCTCCCGCTTCCTGGTCTTTGTCAGGACACGAGCTGCTGAATTTTGTAAGAGCTGTAAGCTTGAAATCCTTTTTTTGGGAAGACCAGAAATGTGGCCTTGCAATAATCAATTCTACTAGTGATAAAAGCTGCATTGGCCCGAGAGAGAATGGGGCGGACTCTGGCAATGTTCTTCAGATGATAAAAAACTATTTTAGTTATGTTTTTAATATGAGGGATAAAAGTCAGCTCAGAGTCAAAGATTACACCCAGGTTATTAAAAGACAATGATTGTAGTTTTGGTAAAAGTTTCTCTCTCTGAGCCTCAGAATGGATGACTAAAATTTCAGTTTTGTCCTGGTTGAGCTGCAGAAAGTTTTCTGCCATCCAGGATTTGATGTCTAAAATGCAATTAAAAAGTGCATCCATTGGCCGTGTGTCATCAGGAGACATGGAGATATACAACTGTGTATCATCAGCATAACTGTGAACGTTAACTCCATGTCTCCTGATAACACTGCCAAGAGGGAGCATATACAGGTTAAAAAGCACTGGGCCTAAAACTGAACCCTGGGGGACAAAGATGGAGGAACGATGAAGGAATAATGGAGGATGTGTTGGTTTTTGCGTTTCATCGTGCTCCTCCATGATGTAAACCTGACTCTCTGGTCGCGTTGCTCGCGTTCGGTGTGTGTACACACAGTTAGGCAGATTCAGACTCCAGCAGCACCCTCTTCCTGTTAAAACCCAAAATAAAAGCGTCTCTATAAGGATTTGGTCTAACCTGGTAAAGTAGGCGAAGCTTATTTGGCTAATCCTAAAAATCAATCAGAGGTAATTATTAATATTATCTGAGACAACCTGGAGTTCAAACTAAATAGAAAGGTTAAACTAAAGCATCAGATTGTAAGGTGACACAACAATCAAAGCATGAATATTGAAAAGTAATTTTGAATTTCATTTCAATTTAATGCACATTTTTAAAGATAGGGAACGTTTTTTTGTAAATGAAAAGGTACAGTATATACATTTTTTGTTCTTTAAATGTGTTTGAGTTAAAACAATTTTTTAAATAAAAACAAAAAGTAGTTTAAAAGTATTAATTAATTAGTTACAAAGAAACTTGCCTAGTTACTAAACAAAATGTTTAACATTTTTTAATGATCTACACTGAAACAAAACTAAATCAAAGGGAGTAATATTCCCATTCAGGTTAAATCCAAAGTATCGAAAGCAGGAATTTGCTCCTGTTGGGCCGATGGATTAAAGGTAAAATAGGTTTGTCCAGGTTTCTGTGTTTGGTGGAAAGTGGTGAAAAATAAATGTGTGTGTGTATGTGTGTGTTAGTCAGCACTTTTTCACTTCCACTTTCACTTCCTCGGGTCCCCACTGCAGCCGTTCTGTTAACCTTGTTGTACTCGGTATCCGACGGGGAATCCAGGATTCAGATGAAGCAGCTGGTTTTCAAACGAATCAGATCCTGATCAAAGTTTTCATTTTGACGAAAACAGCTTCCTTAAAGAACGTGTTCCTGAGTAAAACAGCTGCAAAAGATGTAGAGAGCTGCATAGGGAACATCGTTCCTCCATCATTCCTCCATCATTCCTCCATCGTTCCTCCATCATTCCTCCATCGTTCCTCCATCATTCCTCCATCGTTCCTCCTTTATTCCTCCATCTTTACGCCATCATTCCTCCATCATTCCTCCATCATTTCTCCATCGTTCCTCCATCATTCCTCCATCATTCATCGTTCCTCCATCATTCCTCCATCGTTCCTCCATGTTCCTCCATCATTCCTCCATCGTTCCTCCTTCATTCCTCCATCATTCCTCATTCCTCCTTCTTTCATTCCTCCATTATCCATCCTCATTCCTCCTTTATTCCTCCATCTTTACGCCATCATTCCTCCATCATTCCTCCATCATTCTCATCGTTCCTCCATCATTCCTCCATCATCCAGATTCCTCCATCATTCCTCCATCGTTCCTCCATGTTCCTCCATCATTTCCATCGTTTCCTCCATGTTGTCCTCCATGTTTCCTCTCCACATCGTTCCTCGTTCATTCTCCCATCGTTCCTCCAAGTTCCTCCCATCATTCCTCCATCGTTCCTCATCATTCCTCCAACGTTCCTCCTTTATTCCTCTCTTTACGCCATCATTCCTCCATCATTCCTCCATCATGTTATCATCGTTCCTCATCATTCCTCCAACATTCATCGTTCCTCCATCATTCTCCTCCATCGTTTCTCATGTTCCTCCATCATCCTCCAACATTCATCAGATTCCTCCATCGTTCCTCCTCCGTTCTCCAATGTTCCTCCATCAATTCCTCCATCGTTCCTCGTTCATTCCTCCATCATTCCTCCATCGTTCCTCCATGTTCCTCCATCATTCCTCCATCATTCATCGTTCCTCCATCATTCCTCCATCGTTCCTCCATGTTCCTCCATCATTCCTCCATCGTTCCTCGTTCATTCCTCCATCATTCCTCCATCGTTCCTCCATGTTCCTCCATCATTCCTCCATCGTTCCTCCATCATTCCTCCATCGTTCCTCCATGTTCCTCCATCATTCCTCCATCGTTCCTCCATCATTCCTCCATCGTTCCTCCTTTATTCCTCCATCTTTACGCCATCATTCCTCCATCATTCCTCCATCATTTCTCCATCATTCATCGTTCCTCCATCATTCCTCCATCGTTCCTCCATGTTCCTCCATCATTCCTCCATCATTCATCGTTCCTCCATCATTCCTCCATCGTTCCTCCATGTTCCTCCATCATTCCTCCATCGTTCCTCCTTCATTCCTCCATCATTCCTCCATCGTTCCTCCATGTTCCTCCATCATTCCTCCATCGTTCCTCCTTCATTCCTCCATCATTCCTCCATCGTTCCTCTTTCATTCCTCCATTATTCCTCCTTCATTCGTCCTTTATTCCTCCATCTTTCCCCCATCATTTGTAAAGCTGTTGTAAAGAAACACAGTCAAAAATTAATACCAATTATTTGTGGTATTTAGCCTGTCATAAGATAAAAATGGGGGAGACTTCATTTTTCTACATAAGTTTGAACTTAAATATTAAATAAAAAAGTTAAATATTTAGTTTCCAAACAAAACATTTAAATTCAAAACTCTGACATTTATAAATGAATGTATAACATGGATGCAAATATGTTTGAGAAAAAATAACCTACAATATTTTCTTATATCACAGGCTAACTTATCCATTTTATTAGTATTAATCTTTGACTGTGTAGCTTTATAAATGGCATCCCATAATTACTGTTGCAGGTTAGGCTACAGTAACTCCATCTATTTCTGTGTCTAAATCTCAGTTAAAATCTCATTTTCATAGCTTTTAATTCTCCTTTAACTGTTATTTCCACCAATTTCCTTATCATTCCACACAATGTTTTCTCTGCTTTTCTTTGTTTTAATATTTTACTTTTTGTGTTATTTTATGGTCCTTGCACTATGTACAGAACTTTGTTGACTCTCATGCTGCCTATAAATGTGCTTTATAAATACAATATAAGATGAGCTTATAGCAGCTTCACTGAATGTGTTTCTGCAGATGTCAGAGTTTGATGCGAGTGAAGAGAAAGGTTGGGTCTGAGGCAGATTCCTGCAGCGTTCATCAGGATGAAGACCCCTGTTGGTTCTGTGGAAGGCTTTTAGCAGAAACTTGTTCTTTTCTCTGTAGAGCAGAAAACATCCTGAGTGAGAGAGAAAGAAGAAGCAGCAGCAGCAGCAGAGGAGGAAGGAAACCTGCTGCTTTCTGAGAACACAACTGTTGAAGAACAAGACGGGCCGGAGATGTCAGCTGGATATAAACGGAGCCGATCGGATCGCTCCTGCACACACTTCCAGACCTCCATCCAGACAGCAGAACATCCCTCCAGGAACCATGAAGACCCTGCTGACCCTCTTCCTCCTGACTCTCCTCTGCTTCCTCTGGTCCAGCTCTGCAGGTGAGAAACTCTGCCGCTGTCTGTGGGCCATGTGGCTCTGAGCCGGGTCGGTACTGAGGTTCTGGTTCTGGTTCTGTTGTCAGGTCCGCTGGCTCTAGGGCTGTCGTCTGAGGGTTCCTGCTGTAAAAGCAACAGCAACACAACGATTCCTAGAGGGAAGGTGATGAAGCTGGAGATGTCTCCGAGCCACTGCAGACTCCGATCCGTCATGTGAGTTCAGAACTTGTCAGAACCGGGTTCCCTGGTCCACCTGGACTCTCTGCAGGTTTCACAGCTTTTTATCTCCCCATCCGAAACCAGAGGAGTCAGACACAGAGCTGAACCTGCAGAACGCTTCCAGGTTCTGTAGGACAGCAGGTTTCTCTCCCAGATAAACGTTCCAACACGTTCAGCGTTTGGACCCATCCCATCAGATATTAGAACCTGTCCCTGAAAGCCGGCTCAGTACTGCTCTAGAAGCTGGACTTTGTCTCTGGCTACCTGGAATCAGACCTTCAGCTCTCTGACATTTCTTCATCTCAGTCCAGCTGCTTTCCGGTTCTGTCTTGTTGTGTTCTGACCCAGAAGCTGAGTGTTCAGGGTTCTGAACCTTCTCCATGTTGTTCTCCTGCAGAGTCACCACTATGAAGAACAGAACGATCTGCCTCGATCCCACCTGGAGCTGGACCCAGAAGCTGCATAAAGAGTTTGGGAAACAGAAGCGCCTCCTCTGAACCTTGAATCTGGATCAGAACCATGTCTGTCTGAGAAGAAAGAACCCCTCTGATGGAAACCATGTTTCTAACAACACAGTGGCGCTTTCACTTATTAACTTATGATTCTGGAGAAACTTTGGCTTCTTGTTCCTCCTTGTTTCAGTTTGTCAGCTAGAAAACATGCTGCTGGAAAGTTCAGTGGAAGGAAAACGTGGTAGAAACGTCTCTGAGATCTGAAGTTCTGCTTATCTTTTTTATCTTCATTTTGTCTGGCTTTCTATCTTAGAGATTCTTATTTTTGTACCCAAACATGATCGTTTGTTTTTACTTCTGACGGTGCTGCTCATGTTCAGCACTATTTTCATGTACTTTACACAGCAAAGTTACTCATCTCCAAATAAAAGTTTTATTTTTCTAATTACTGTCCTGTGTGCTTTATTCCAGACAGTTTCCTTATCATAAATCATTTTTTCAATATTTAAACCCAAAATGTGTACAGTATTTCTTTGGTTTCGGGATTTTCCAAAGAGTAAAATAACTCAAGACGGATCTGAACCCAGAAATGTTCTGTGATGGTCAACAGAGTCGTGAGGAACGATGCTGACTGTGTTCCAGTAAAGCCACAAAAGATCCGCCCTCACTGCTGACTCACAAAATGTATCGTAGCAAGTCACAAAACTGATTTTGTGATTCCATTGTGCATTTCGTTCACGTCATGACATTATCATGACACCTAAATCATTTCGTAAACTGCTGACTCACGAGATGTATTCTGTTATGCATTTCGTCCACGGAATGAAATCATACGTCACTGAATGAAGTTCGTAAGTTATGGAGTTACTATTCCGTGGACGGAATGCCTTCTGTAACTGCAGAGTTGGAGAATAAATCCCTTTTGTACACGTAATAATTTCTGTAACACAACACAATACTTTTGTGGACGAAAGTTTATTTGGTCTGCGACAGTGAATAGTGCATTCAGCCTTATGTCCACGAAAGGAAAAGGCCACCAGTCAATTTGGTCCACGAAACGATGTGCTCTCTTCAGTGTTTCGTGGACAAACGGCTTAACGATATAACATGGTTTCGTAATGAATATATGCATTTCATAACACAAAAGTCATTCTGTCCACGAAATATTGCATGTTACATTCGGCGCCCCATACAGCTGGGGGCGTGTGGTGCTTTTTGGTCACTTCTATCGCCTTTGATGTGTACGCACCGTTAGGCCCCAGAAGACTTTGGGCCGGCCCTGGAGCTGGGTGAAGGAAACATGCCTCTCGGCATTATAAGTCCTGCTTGTCGATTTTACTTTGGCTGACTGACAGAAGGTGTTGAGAGAAACGGCTGGGTTTCTACGCTGCTCTGACATAGCTTGTAGATTCTGATGAAGTTGTCGATATCCATGAATTGAGAACTAATATTTTGTATAATTAATTTCTGCATGAACTTTTGAGCGTTTATTTGTTTTGTTTTTCTTGCAAGAACTGAAAAACCGCATGAACTTCCCGTTTTAAATGAATCTTTTGTTTCTCTTCTGCATGGACTTTTGCTCCCTTAATTAATAAAAGCTGCCTGAACGTTTCCTTTTTTGCTGATTTTGATCCGTCGTATTAGACTGATGCTTCACAATATTTATCTTTATATGATAATGATGAAAATTAAATTCTTTGTATTAAAAGGTAATAGTCAATGAAATAATTTTGAAGAACTTTGATTCTGACTTTAGTCACTTTCATGAGAATTCAATATATTTTGGGCTTGAAGAAAATTTTTACTTTAAAGAACCTCTCTATGTTATGTTGTATTTTGTATATGCATGAAGCATTTATAGTGTTTAGTTAAAATACTCTTTAAAAAAAAAAGAAGACTTAAAACCCCGAGACAAATCGAATCGCTAAAAGTTACTTCCTTGTTGGAGTTATAATTTGCTGTTTTACATTAAAAAACACATTTGTAACGGCTTACTGATACGAAGCAAGTATTAAGCTACTGCAGAGAAAATATCGTGGTGCCGATGAGCAGAAACCAGCTGCTTCGTCTGAATCCTGGATTCCCTGTCGGATACCGAGTACAACAAGGTTCACAGAACGGCTGCAGTGGGGACACGAGGAAGTGAAAGTGGAAATGAAAAAGTGCTGACACACATTTATATTTCACCACTTTCCACCAAACACTCAGAGAAACCTGGAAAAACCTCTTTTACCACCAGAAGTGGCCAGTAACTAGTTACATTACTCAGTTACATTTACTTGAGTAATATTTTTAAAAAACTCACTTTTAAGAGTCGTTTTACTATGTTGTACTTTTTTCTTCAGTAATATTATTGTGAAGTATCGCTGCTCTTTAGTAAAATGTCTGTATCTTCTACCCACTGTGAGTAAATTCATTGAATTAAGATTAAACACGTTTGAACCAAAAATAGAGAAAGACAGAGAGAAACCTGCAGGTTATCAGAGGAGACTTCCTTATTCTACACAAACTTTAGTTTTCTAAAATAATTTTATGTTTGTTGAGTTTATTGTTGCATTTTGAGGTAAATATAAAGCAAACACCATAAACTGGACCTGGTAGTATTTTCTATCTTGTTCTAAGATACTTTCATTCATTACTTAACCGGGAGTATATTGAAAAAAATGTGACTTAAAAAAGTATTTTTTCCCCTTAAGATTTGTTATTGTCTAATAACATTTATATGTCATTTGTTTTCTATTTTAGTCTTTAAAATAACAGAATTAGACAGGATAATTTTTATAATATTAGATCAGATGTTTTTATATATTTTGTATGTTTTATATATTTTTCCATACTGTTTTTTCCCCCCACTGATATGGGAATGACTTTAATCTCATACTGTGTATAATGACAATAAAGGCTTTCTGATTCTGATGTCACTCGGTACTCAAGTAGCATTTTTAACAAACACTTTTTTACTCTTACTCAACTACATTTTCTCGACGGCTACTTTTTACTTTGAGTAACACTATGTTGAAGTAGTGCTACTCTTACTTGGGTACCATTTTGTAGAACCTTTTTTTTTTTTGCCAGGCGAACGATCAATGAAACACATCAGAACGTGTTCCAGAAAGCTCAGATTGGAGATGCAGAGATAAAAACTCTGTTCCTCTCGGTCTGAAAGCGCTCCATCATGCCGAGCTAACTTACTCCACCTCCACCAGAGTGGAGATGGTCTGTGGGTCGTTCTGAGCATGCTAAGAACCTCCAGGAGATCAGTTAGCAACATGGACTCCCGGTAGGTTATTTAACGCTGCTGCTGGCATCACTTTTAATTAACTAAACTAATGAGAACAGGTCAGAAGCTCCCTGTGGAAATATCGCCCCCTGCTGGTGAGAAGAGAATACACATCAAAACTGCACAAAAAAGGCTGTTTTATGAAAGTTCATGTTTTTTTTTTTTTTTTGTTTGTTTTTTTTTAAAGCTTTATTCAGAACATAACAAAAGGTACAGAGACACTACAAGTACAACTCAACATGTATGTTAACAACGAATTCTGACAGACCAGAGGTTACAAATAGTACACTAACGTTAAAAATAAAAAATTAAAAGGTGTGTATCAGACTAGACCGAAAAATGCAGTTTCTTTAAAATTTTGCAGGTTTTTATAGCTAAAGGGAGATTTATATTTTCAATAGTCTTGCAGTATAATTTAATATCCAAAGAAAAAAGATGAAAGAGGGGTTTAGAACCAAACCATTTACATTTATGGATATGAAATTTTCCCAAAAAAAGAAATAGTTGAACAACAAAGATAAAGTTTTCAGACAGATCATTTTTTTCGTAATACATCATGACATCATATGTGTTTATTTTAATGTTAACCTTTAATTTAGTAGTGAGATATTCCTCAAGATCAGCCCAAAACCGTTTAGCATAAAAGCAGTGATAAAATAAATGAAAAATTGTTTCTTTACTTGACTGACAAAAAACACAAACCTCGTCTATATTTATTTTAAATTGCTTAAGAGTATCTTTAACAGGATAGATTTGATGTAAAATTTTAAATGATACTTCTTTAATTTTATTATTTACAAAATATTTGTGAATAGTTGTGTTTGCCTTCTCCCAGTTTAAGTCATTAACCGTTGAACACCAGAAGAATTTTGCAGTAGGTAAAACCGAACGGGAGATCTGGTTTCTTATATATTTATTTGTACATCCTTTTTTAGTGATATCTGTTTCACCAATAAAAATCTGATCAAGTACAGCGATATTATCAGTGAATGATATAGATTTTATAATATGAAGTGTGCCTGACGGTATTGCATCAAACACGATAGCGTACTCTTTAGGTGTCACAGGAAAATTAAATGTTTGTAGAAATTCTGTGTATGTCATCAATAAACCCTCTTTGTTTAATAATTGCCCTGCTAACAAAATGCCTCTATCAAACCATGTACGAAAAAAAAGTGATTTATTTTTGTAAAGAATGTCCTTATTGTTCCAAATAAAATATCTGTGTGGGCTAAAGTTATGTTTATAAATCAATAACCACGATGTTAGGGCCTGTTTATGAAATTCTGACAACTTTAAGGGAATTTTGACGATAGAAAAATTACACTTGAGTAGAAATTGTGTGCCACCAAAGCCTTTGAATAAATAAGTCGGAAAAGCGTTCCAAATGCTATCAGGGTTTCTCAAGAATCCTAGAAGCCATTTAATTTTAAATGTATTATGTATGGTGTTGAAGTCTAGCACTTCCAGACCACCTTGATTCCTATTACCAGTAATAACATCTCTTTTTAAATAATGAGGTTTCTTTCTCCAGATATAATCATAAAGTATTTTATCCAATTCTTTAACTACATTTTTGGGGACATCTAGCGATAAAGCGACACACAAATCTAGAGATGCCTTCTGCTTTTGATATCAGGACCCTTCCAAACAAAGATAGATCCCTTATTAACCATGAATTTAATTTAGCTTGGATTTTTTTAAGAATTGGATCGAAGTTCAACTTGACACGGTCCTCTTTATTTTTACTAATAACAATTCCAAGATAGGTCACTTTTTCACTAACCGGTATTCCATAGAAGCTGGTGATATTACAATTTTTTAGTGGAAATAAAATGGATTTATTGGTATTCATTTTTAATCCTGACGCATCACTAAATGCTTTTATACTATTTACCACAGTTCTTATTTGATTATGGTCCTTTAAAAAGATAGCTGTATCGTCTGCTAGTTGGCAAATTTTGAAGTTTTTATTAACAGCATGTATACCCAGGAAAGGAGATAGTTTTATATGTGTGGCCATAGTCTGAGCAACTAAGAGAAACAAAAATGGAGATACTGGACAACCTTGTCTTATACCACGTGATATATTAAATCTTGCTGATGTTCCCATTTTCAATTTTACAGAGCTAGAGCAGCCATTGTATAACGTTTGAATAGCATTATAGAAATACTTTCCAAAACCAAAAAAGGAAATAGATTTTAATATAAAGATATGTTCAATGGTGTCAAAAGCCTTAAAGAAATCAATAAATAATATCAAACTATCATCTGGTAAGTGGTCACTATAATCTATCATATCTAATATTAACCGTATGTTATTGCTTATGTGTCTATTACTCATAAATCCAGATTGTTCTTCATCTATAATCTGATCTAATCCATATTTTAGCCTTCTAGCAAAGATTAAAGCAAATAGTTTTGCATCATTGTTTAATAGACTAATGGGTCTCCAATTCTCAATGAGTAATTTATCTTTATTTGCTTTAGGAATTAACGTGATTATACCCTGTTTCATTGTAGGAGGAAACTCACCTTTTTTAATGGCCTCTTCAAAAACAGCAAGTAAGAAAGGAGAAAGTTTATCATTGAATGTCTTATAAAATTCTCCAGTTAAACCATCGTTACCGGGTGCTTTATTTTCTTTTAAATGTTTTATACAATCCACCAGCTCAGGTAAAGATATATCACATAACTCCTTATATTCATTATTAATTCTTTTAACATTTGACGAGATGTTGTTTAAAAAAGAATCCATACCAGAACCTGTGGAGGTGGAAGAGTATAAATCTTGATAAAATCCAGAAACATGTTTAGAAATAAGTTTACAGTCATTGGTGATATTTCCATTGACCAATAAATTAGTTATTGTATTATGTTCAACATTCCTTTTTTCTAAACCAAAAAAAATATTTAGTATTCTTTTCTCCTTTCTCAAGCCATTTACTTCTAGATCTAATAAATGCTCCTTTTGTCTTATCTATATATATGTCCTCTAGTTTATTTTGTAATTGAGTGAGATCTTTGTTCTCTTGTTCATTGAGATTACCATCAGATTTTATCTGTAGACTTAAGATGTTTTTAATAACTTTCCATTCATTTTCTCTTTTTTGCTTTGCTAGTAGCTTTCCTTTAATAATGGCCATCTTACGGATTTCATATTTTGTTAGTTCCCAGTTTTTACCATAATCACCAGAATTACATGCACATTTCCAATATTTTTCAATAATTCCACTAATTTCCGATTTAACATCCGAGCTGTTAAGTAAAGAATTGTTTAACTTCCAATAAGAAGGAGTTCTAAGTTGAGAAGAAAAGTCACTCAGGGTAATTTTGATAAGAATAAGTTTATGATCAGGGGCTGCACGGTGGCGCAGTGGTTAGCACTGTAGCCTTGCAGCAAGAAGGTCGTGGGTTCGTATCCCGGCCCAGGGTCTTTCTGCATGGAGTTTGCATGTTCTCCCCATGTATGCGTGGGTTCCCTCCAGGTACTCTGGCTTCCTCCCACATTCCAAAAACAGTGACTGTCAGGTTAATAATGATTCACTGGAATTTGTCTCTTAGGTGGTTGAGTGTGTGCATGGTTGTTTGCTGCTGTGTGATACTGCCCTGTGATGGACTGGCGACCTATCCAGGGTGTACCCCGCCTCTCGCCCGTTGACAGCTGGAGATAGGCACCAGCACCCCCGCGACCCATAAAGGATTAAGCGGTTAAGAAAATGGATGGATGGATGGAAGTTTATGATCAGTTAGTATAGCTGGCTCTATTTCGACATTTCTAACCTTATCCACAACGTCGTTGGAAATGAGCCAAAAATCTATACGTGATTGTAACGATAGACTTCTATTACTCCAAGTATACATCCTCTGTTGTTTGTTTCTTTCTCGCCAAATATCCACCAGTCCCATACGCAGACATATATTACTAAGTCCACTATTTGTGGTTGATGTTTTCGGTGGCCATCTATCCAAGTTATCATCAAATACAGTGTTAAAGTCACCTCCCCATAAAATTTTGGCTTGTGAATACTTTGAATGTATTTGACATATTCTTGCTTCAGCATTATTAAATAATGTCTTATTTCTGATTTTATCATTGGTGGCATAAATATTAATCATTATAAATTGTTTCTGGTCAATTTCACAGACTAAAATGAGTAATCTACCTGAATCATCTTTTTCATTATAAAGCACTCTACCTTTAAAGTTCCCTTTCGAAATAGCTACACCTGCTTATCGATTGCATCCATTGGAAAACCACATTTCACTCCCCCACTGATTCTTCCAAAAAGATTCATCTGCTATGTTTGCATGAGTTTCTTGGATAAAATAGAAATCTGCATTTTTATCTCTACAGTACAAAAATAAAGCTTTCCTTCTAAGTAAATCTCTTAAACCTCTGGCATTGACAGAACATACATAAAGAGACATAAATTGAGAGAAAAAAAAAAAAAAAAAAGAAAATGTAGTTGTTAAACTGTAGCGTCTTCTATAGGCAACAGGAATTTTGCATGACTAAGTTTAAATTTAACATAAACCTCTTTCCAGATTCTGGTTAGATTAAATTAACACCCTTTTTTACCCTGAAACATCAACCTATCAAAACTTTCCCATATTTAGAGAACAGAAAGAGAAACTTACACAACTTTGTAACAATCTGAAACAATTATAAGCTCATCGAATATCTCCACGTTTAGCTTGGCCTTATTTCTTTACCATCGATGAACGCCCTCGCCCCGCTGAAGTAGGCAGTCTTTCCCTCCTTCCTCGCCTGCTCCACCGCGGGCCAAAGACGACTCCTTGCTTCTCTGTCCCCGGTTGTGAGGTCCTCCTTGAACCGCAAACCATGCGTTTGCAGAAACGGACTTTGTTTTGCGTGTTTCCATATGAGATCCCTCGCCGTTCTGGAGATGAATCTGATGATAATCGGTCGCGCTTTCCCCTGCTGGCCTTCTCCAGCTCTGGACCGACCGAGTCGGTGTGCGATGTCCACCGCCGCTGTCACTTCGCTCCTCTGCTCCTCCGGGACCACGGCTCTGCAGACCTCCATCACTCTCTCTTTCACCTTCTCCGATGAGTTTTCAGCCACCCCATGAAGTCGCAGGCACCACCTGCGGCTGTATCGCTCCTGGTCGTTCACACGTTGTTCCAGATCTGAAGTTTTCTTCTTCAGCTCCAGGTTTTCTTTTTTCAGAGATTCGTTCTCTTGTTTCAGATCCAGAACGTCAGCATGAATTGAGTTTAGACTTTCACAAATGCTCTCAATTTCTTTAGAGTTATTTTTTATCATAACTTCCAGGTTGTCTGCACGGGTGTTGATCATGTCAGAGAGAGTCTGAATAATAGCATTCTGGACCTGTATTAAACTTGGCTCCACAGCCGTGGTCGTCTCAACATTTTTGGGTTTTTTTGGAGCAGGGGTCCTACTGGGTGTAGTCGGAGTAGATCCATTACTTTCTCCACTTGGCGCTTTAGAGGCGTAGGAATGAGTTTCCTCAATTCTCCGCTTTTCTTTAGCATGACCCACATCCATGCTTTCCGTTAGGGACACCTGTTTTCTTGACGCCATGTTGCTAGCACTCCCTCTATGAGCTAGCTTTTTACAGATGTTCGGCAAGGTTCAAATTCGTTAGTTTTAAATAACGTCAATTCTCAAAAGTCATCCCACGAAATAGAGAATAAAGTTGTTGTTGCATTAAGGGGGGAAATTAATCATTTGAGGTCAAAGTGTGGTACAAAAAACCTGTTGCCGTACCTCCACTACTGAAACACGCCTTCCCACGGCGCCATCTCCCGCTCCTCCCCATGAAAGTTCATGTTGTGAATTCCCTGCTGTGAAGAGGTAACGTCACAGCATGCTGCTTCGTGCAGAGACTAATCAACTCTTAGCGCATGCGCAGTGTGTTCGGGAAACTTCCCGTGTAGTTAATTAGTTGGCTTTTCTCCGACAGTCCGTGTTCTTCGTCATTCCTTTGTACAACAGTGTGCGTCGGTGATGATGTAAGTTACATGATGATATGTTGTCTATATATTGGAAGGTGGCGTGAGCTATTAATATTACCGGGGTAACATGCCTTTGTTTTGTTAGCTTACTATTTAGCATGCGGTACTGAACCCCATGAAACAGACGACCCAACATTTAGTTAATTACCACATATTTTATTTCCTTCTTTTACTGTTTATTTAGCAGTGTTGCCGTTGTTCTTTGAGGCCGTTGTTATATTGATACTAACGTGTCATATCACCGCACCGGTAGCCTACAGTGCTTTCCCCGTTTACCTTGGTCACGTGACCCACCTGTGAAGCGAAGCTGAGGTGTTGTTAAATGATCCAACACTGACCCCTAGTCGCGATTCAAAGCATTACACGCTGTTCATGTCTATTGTAATTCATGTTATTTTGTAATTATTTACCATTAATGCCACTGTACTTTAATTAGTATTAATACTGTTTACCGTTGTTGTCTTCTACAGACATCACAAACCACACACACATAGACCAGAGTACTACAGTGCCTTGTAGAGTGGAAAGAGGATAATAAATTCATCTAAAACAAAGAAGTTGCTGCGTCTTCTCTGACCGGATGACTAGGCCAGTATACATACAGCCAGCATATCATCACCGCAGCTGTTCCGTTACACCTCAAATGGTCAATATGTTTGTTCAGCTGTAGGACAGACGCCCCGTCAGAACCGTGTGATGGTTGGTCTGAAATATTAACTTTTTGAGCCCATTTGTAGCTAATCTGGTGGTGTCCATTTAGAAGACACAGTTGTTCCCTGAATTTAACTTTCAGCTTTAAATATGTTTTTTTTCCCTGTCGTGGAAGAATCATTTAAAGATTAGAGAATGCTGGATGGATGGATGGTTTGACCTACACTGATGCAGCTGGAGGACACCCTTTATCATTGTTTTGTCTGGAGTTGATATATTACTCACTCACTCAAAAGGAAGGAGGGAAGGAAAGAAAGAAAGAAAGAAAGGAAAAGGAAAGGAGGAAAGGAAGAAAATAACCTTAAAAACAGGAGGTGGGTTAGGGGTTAGGAGGTCTCAGATTTTCGCGCTCCAACACATAAAAAGCAGCTTTGAGTTGTTTATAGAAGTTTCACAGAAACTCACCAAAACGGCCTTTAGATCCTTACCTCACTGTCAACAACACTTACCTTATCATACATAACTGTGATAGCCTCAATAATAATAATAGCCTCATCAGTGAACCTTTACGACCCTTAACTATAGATTATTATATCCGATACTCCAGATCCAGTTCTTCAGAACTGAAGAAACCTCTTTGATGAGAGACAAAACGCTTTCAAGACAAGAAGAAAATCAGTTTGCCTTCATTTAACTCTCAAGAATATAACAAATATATGGATATACGCTGATCGCTACTGGATATAAACTTCTCCTGAAGGACTCCAAGTGGCTCCAAACTTGTCTGGGTGAATAAATGAACATAATTACTAAAAAAATAAGATCCATGTTGAAAAACACAAAAACGTTCCCTTTAATTACATACATGTAGTTTATTTTTCTGCTCGCTGTGTGGCGGCACTATTTGGATTCTCTATTCAGTTTTAGTTTGAATATTAATCTAGATTAAATGAAAATTAAATACTACGGAATATGTCACTATTATTTTTTAAATTGACATGTAAAATATATATTCTGAACAGATTTTTTTAACCACAAAAAAAACATCTGATTTGCTCCAGAAATTAAGGTTTTCGCCCCTGATGACATTTGTAAACTGTAATCTGCCTTTTTATGTTTCTTGTGGCGTCGTGGCTTCCTCCTCGCTGAGCGGCATTTTTAGCCCATGTTCCTGCATTACACGTTTCACTGTGGATGAAACAGCTTCAGAAAGTCTTTGGCTTTTGTTCCGGGGTCCATTTGCACGTTTCAGACCGGGACCCGTTCATCTCTGGGACACAGAACCCGTCTCCGTCCTGAAAGGTGGGGTATTTGATGTTCCCATGCTGCTTACAGGCCTACCTGGATGTATTCGTTCTTCGTAGAGATGGACGTAGAACCTTCTGGTACTTGGAAACAGAACCAGTAGAGGTCCGTATTCACTTCCTGGTATCTGGGATGGTTTCCTTACGTGCGTCATTGAATTCATGTAAAATTATTGCATCAAGTAAGATGAATAAAATCCTGCCACGTAATGTTCTATAAATGCAGCACAAAGCAGCGGCTTTACTAGAGTAGCTGCAGTAACTCCATCCTGCCGATAGATTTCATTGTTTCTCCACTGTTGTACATCTCTCCTTCCTTTCTGAGGAGGACCGCCTTTTGTCTGACCCTCCAGAACCATCAGAATCCGGAGAAAACAGATTATGTTCCTCGTCATGTGAGGAAGGAGTTCTATAGATCTCAGGTTGATCAGATTATTGTTGATGATTTGAATAAAAAACCCTTAGTCTGGCTTCTGTTTTGATATTTTATTGGTTAGGTCATCCAGCTACCTCACCCTCATACATTTAAATTAAAATTCATTTGGATTAAATTAAATTATCGTATTCAAAGAAAAAAACAGAAGCAATAAAACAAACTTCATTCACACCCTTCACTTTAAAAAAGAAAACGAAAAGCAGGAAGAGAAATCAAACAGGTTCTCTCTAAAAACAATCGGCATCGGAGCCGAAATGATTGGAAAGGCGCCACGATGAATCAGTAGAAAGGTGGAGAACAAATGCTCAGGCTGGATGGCTCCTTCACGGGGGGCGGAGCAGGAATCAGGTGTGGTTCCTAGAAGCCGAAGGTGTTCTCTCCGCTGTAGGCCACGTATAGAAAGCCGTCCTCGTCCTTCTCCTTGTCGTAGAGCTGCCCCATCGTGATGCTGGAAGGTTAAAGGGAGGCGGTTATTCCTCAGAGAGCCCAGCCAATCAGATGCTTCGCAGAGCTGCACCCAAAAGTATTCACACCCTGATAACGTTTGGTCTCGTTCCTTTAATGGATCCAATGGAATACACCAACACAGAGTAAAATAATTAGCATAATTTAATATTTCATGTATTGTATAATTATTAAATATTTTTATATTATTTATTCTATTATTAGTTTGATATAATATCTGCATTTTTAAATAATTACAGTATATTGGATTATTATTTAATATTTAATTATTATACATTTATATTATTTATTCTATTAGTTTTATATAGTAATATCTACATTATTGAATTATTATATTACATTGTATTTATTATTTAATTTTATATATTATTTAATTAATATACATTTGTATTATTTATTCACTAAATAAGTTTTATATAATATCTACATTGTTAACAAATATATTACACTATATATATATATCATTTAATATTTGATGTATTATTTAATGATTAAATATTTAATTTTTTTTATCTACAATTAGTTTCATATAATATCTACATTATTAAAGTAAGTTACATTATATATTATAGATATTTAACATTTAATATATAATATAATTATAATATACTTATATATTTATATATATTTTTATTTTATAGTTAGTTTTATATAATACATCTACATTATTAAATTCTTATATCATAGATAGGGATGCAACGATACCACTTTTTTAAAACCGATATGATACCGATACTTGGAGTACTTGCTGAAACCGAGTACCGATTCTGATACTTCTACCACGGAAAAAATTCAATGAATTGGAAGACAAGTTTTATTTTCTTCTCTGCTTGTTGCAACAAATGATCAAAAATATTAATAAAAATTACGACAAACCTAAAATTTTCTGTGAAATTATTGCATTTTCCACATTTTAAGTACCGGTTTATGGTATGAGTTAACGTTAACTGGTACGAGGAAGTTGGAACATTATCGGCCCGATATCTGATACCAGTATCGGTGCATCCCTAATTATTGAAAAATAATCTGAAAGGTGTGGCGTGTATATATATATATTCACACACTTTAACTTTTTTTTAAAATAAAAACTCTGACGTCCCTGAATGAAATTCTGTTCTGCCTTCAACATGTATCAGTAACCAGAGTCCAGATGTTCTGGTTCTGGTCCAGTTAAAGGTTCTACTCTTTAGTCCATCAGCTGGACATGAAGAGAGGATCGACCAACTACCAGGAATTCTACCTGAACTGACCGGAGCGCTTTAATCAGAACCACAGGACCATGGTGGCTCTGGAGGAGCTGCAGAGATTAACTTTGCAACAAATGATGTTGGAGACACGGAAGTAGCAGCATCATGCTGTGGGATGGGGAAGAATCCTGTTAGAAACCCTGATAAAGGCTTTAGGAGACCTGAATGGGGGCGGAGCTTCAGGAGAACCACCCTGAACATCCAGCCAGAGACATTATGGGATGGTTTAGATCAGAGCTGCTTCCTGGTCTAGTCAAAGCCCAGACCTTAATCCATCTGTTGATCTCAGATGTTCCATCTATCCAGGTTCTGCGGAGTCCAGATAATTACAAGAGCACGCCAGTATACGAGCGCGAGTATTTCTGCACGACACCGAGCAGCGTTTTAAGCTGCGTCTCTGCGGCGGCCATCATGCTCAGGGATTCCGTCTGCCTGCAAAGACGTTTCTGTGTCATAAACACGAGAAACTGACGAGGTGTAAGCTAAGAACACATTCCGGTGAAAACGCTTCAGACTCCGGGGGTCAAAGTTCAAAGCTGGAGAACCAGTCAGGCTACTTCCAGCGAGTGATGGGATCTGACCTGGACTGCGGCACGGTCTTGTCCACGAACAGGAAGATGGCTTTCTCCGACGGCAGCTGGATGCGTTTCCTGATGATCCACATGAACTGGGCCACCGTGATGTCGGACGGAACCAGGTACTTCCTCTTGTCGATGTCCACGATCTGCGAGCCGGACACCTTCTCCACGATGACCTGAGGGAGACACACAGGGACTGCTTTACAGACGCCGGGGGGGGGGGAACCTCAGGAGGCGCCGGATCGTGGCTTACTCACCGGGACCCGGTCCGGGTACTTGCTGCGGATTTTGGCCGACTCTAAGCACCGATGTTCTGCAGAACAAAACACAGATCAGGTGGATGTTTAACAGCCGTTCTGCGTGGAACATGATTTCCAGCTTTCCCCCGCTGATCCGGACCAACACGGATCTCTGACAGATTCCCAGCAATCTGCTGTCGATTCAGACAGAAAATCCCCCCCGAGGAGCTGATTCAGATGGTGGGAGAAGCTCTGACAAACTCTAACAAACACATTTATTCTCATTTATTCTGAGATAAAATCCCACAATTTAGATTTATTTTAGCTTCAGAAGGCCTGGACATCCATTAGTTGAGATGCGTTTAAAGATTAGAGGAAATCCCGGCTTCATGAGGCTCTTAGATGAGTTAGCAGAGGATGCTATCGGACCTGGATCAGATCCCGGTTCGGCTCGGTTTCCAGGTTCTCTGGTTGGAGTTCGAACACCAACAGCCATCTTTAAAACCAGGAGCTTCCTCTAACAACAACCAGGCCGGAACCAGAACCGAACCGGTTCCTAGTAACACCTTGATATAACTCTCCACAGAACCGCAGCCTCGAGGCGGAACCGAACACGTCCACGGTCGGAACCTTTTTTTTTTAGCGGTTCTTACCCAGGGAGTGATCCTCTTTGAACATCCACTTCATGTTGGCCGTTTCCCGGGCTGGTTCCGCTCGACGCTGCGGGTTTCGGAGGAGACGTCCCGGTTCTGGTTCTACAGCGGCACGGACGGTGATGCTCCCCCGGGTTTAGAGCGGTTCGACCCGGATAACCTCCCCTAAACCAGACAACAACAACAACAACAAACTCCTCCGTCTCCTTCTTCACAACCAGTCCTCTAAGCGCCACCCACTATGACGTCACCACTGGCTGTACCACTCCGCTACTCAGACGAGGGTAAAAGGAAAAAAGAAACCCGATAGAAACCACTAGGTTATGCTCGTTAACCTTTTAGAAAAGACGAAGTATTGTTCAATAATTTATGTTACGTATTTATCATAATTTTTAGACATCAGAAACGTTTGCTTCAGGTGACAAAATACCACCAAACATCCCGTCTCCAGCTGTGGGATTACAGCCGTTTTTAGAGGCTTCATAGCTAATAGCTTCCCCTGTTAACAATGTTGCCATATTGGTAAAGTAAACTGTTGCTGTGATCGAGCAGGAGAAACGGGCTTTCAGTCCAGAAAACTGGATCTGCTCAAACCTTCACACTTTTTAATCTAAATTTTAAAATATATAATGTACATGTAGGCAGTTTACAGTCACATTTTGTTACTAAAATATCTCTTTTGGATATATTTTACCCTGTGTGAATCTGCATTTCCAGAGAGTGATGATAAAGGATTTTTATTTTATTCAAAGACACAAGAGGTAGGATGTTAATCAAGGGCCATACCCTGCCAGCTTCACAAGTGTTTCTTCTTCATTCCTCCCAAGTTTATAAAAGATGTCTTTGATCTTTTTAGCCACTGTATATTCCTTTTAATTAACAAGTCCCTAATGTTAGGCTACGCTCCGGATCAATTCAAACATGCAAATGTACAACCCCTCCTTAAGAAGAAAAACCTTGATCCGACTGACCTCTCTAATTATAGGCCCGTCTCTAAACTGGCGTTTATTTGAAAAGTTTTGGAGAAAGTGGTCTATGTGCAATTTCAGAAATTTTTACAAACTAACAAAAAATTTCAGTCAGGCTTCAGACCAGGTCATAGCACTGAAACAGCTCTCTTAAGAGTCTATAATTATATTATTTTAGCAGTTGATTCAGGGAACTCTGCTTTTGAACCTCACAGAGGCTTTTGATGCCTTAGACCATGGCATTTTGCTTTCTAGGTTGGAACATCTGGTTGGGGTTAAAGGGAGAGCTCTCTCCTGATTTAGCTTCTATCTTACTGTTAGAAGTTTTTCTGTTCATCTTGATAACTGCTCATCTTCAAAAGCTCCACTCTGTTCAGGTGTTCCCCAGGGTTCCATTCTGGGACCGTTACTGTTTATATGTTACACTGTTATACTGTTTCCTGTTATATTTACTGCCTCTCGGGACTTTCTTCAAAAAACATGCTATACCTTTTCACTGTTTCGCTGACGACATTCAGATCTACATGCCTGTTAAGTCTCCCTCATTTGGATTGTCTGGCTGAGAATAAAAACTTGGCTTTCACTACATTTTTTAACTTTGAACGAGAACAAAACAGAGCTACTCGGGTTTGGCAAATAATGCTCTCCTTACCTTTCTGCTATGTGTCTGCCCATATCCACCCTTTAGTCAGAAATCTTGCTGTCCTCATTGATGGTGGTTTAAAATTAGATTAACAAATTAGTGCAGTTATCAAGTCCAGCTTTTATCAACTTATGTTCTTCACTCCTAAACCCCTCCGAGGACTCGTAGATCAACAAGCCAGTTTTTATTGGATGTCCCAAAATCCAGGCTAAAACAAAAAGGGGACCATGTTTTTGCTGTTGCTGCCCCCGAATTATGAAACACATTACCACTAACCGTTCATTCTGCCCAGTCTGTTCAGGAGTTTAAATCTCAGTTAAAAACACATCTGTTCTCCATAGCCTATGGTTGAATTTGCATTGTTTCAACCGTTTTCTCCTTGCCTAGACTTTATTTTAATTGCTTAATATATATTTCTTTTTACATTTATTGTTATTTATGATTGTTCTATGCTTTTTGAAGCACTTTGGTCAACTGCTGTTGTTTTTAAATGTGCTATATAAATAAAATTGACTTGACTTGACATCCCTGATTTGAATGGTCCTAACGGCGCACTCATTGTTCCCTCCATGCTGAAGCTCCTTTCTGCACGATGGTTCCTCCTCTCTGTATTCAAGGAGCTTTGTTGCTACAACCTGGATGCTGGTTTTGATGGTCTCTAATCACTTTGGTGGCTTCCATCTCCTCCTTTAGCCAGGATATTATAATCTGAGTAGTAGTAAGAAGGCGTTTGTATTAATGGTTTGAACTTCACCTGGATGGGGACTTTCTGTAGCTCTGAGTTACTTATCTCTAGTTTCCAGCTACCCACCCTCTTATTTTTAGGGTTCATTGTATTAAGATGCGCATAAAACTTCCTTTTGTAGAGTTGGTAGCAGTCCTGCCTGACTGCAAGAAAGTTCTGGGTTCGAATCCCAACCTTGGGTCACTGCTGTCATTGGTTCTCTCTGGGTATTTTGGTTTTGACTGTTGGGTAATTGGTCTGAATCACCTTTAGGAGCTAATGTGAGCTTGTCTGTACTTCTTTTGTGTCTGCGATGGTTTGGAGACCTGGGTAAGTATTTATGAAAAACCCAAAAGTTGGTTTAATTGGAAGAACAAGGAACATGAATGGAAATAGTTCTGAATTTTAAACCCAGCAGCTACTGTTTACTTGAAACTCATTAAAATATGATTTCTCAATGAAAACCTGATCAAATTTTTATATTTTCTTTATTTCTGTTAAAAGGCCAGCACACTGAAACTTTAATAAGGAAATTACAAAAATCACAAACAACAATGAACGATTTAGCTTAAAACTTTTCGATTTGTGGGAAGATCTACAAAAAAGGTTCTGGTTAATAATAAATATGTTACTGACTAACTAATTTGATGTTTTAAATCTAAATTAGTCACAAACAGACAAAACAAAGAACAGAAAATAATTTGTTATGTATATTCAAAGAAGATGCCGGTAGTGTCTATTTTGAGCCACTAGATGTCTCTACATCTTTTCTGCTGCACATTCAAGATGCTAAACAACGAAGGCTGAATTAATTTTTTTGGTAACTGCTGCTTCGAAATGAAACATGAAATGAAAGTAATATAGAGGAGCTCCTACTTCCTGCTGCATGAGCTTTTCCTACCCATTTCTACCCATAGATGGCGCTGCAGTTTGGTTGTCAGGCGGCAGCGGCTTTCCGAGGTGATGCCCGGTGGAGATGCCGAACGGCAGCGAATCCTGCTCCTCCTTCACCTCGGGCCGAAACCTGAACCCTCTCTGAAAACTGAGGTCAAAGAGGTCACAGGAAGCAAAGGTCAAAGGTCTCTCAGTCAGCAGTTGTCTCAGACGGGCTCGCCATCCTTCCAGCATCTGCGTGCGCACGGCGGCGGGACAGTGGGCCGGACTCCAGAAGATCTGAGGAGCCAGAACCTGGAATCCACAGAAGTGCAGAACGCCGTGCTGAAAGGAAGCAAACATGGAGGTCTCAGGATCTTAGAGGTTTCTTCACTTTTTCACCGACTAAAACACAAAGACGCTGCGGTCAGTGGGGGGTGCTAAGGTTTGGAAGCAGCTTCTAACACAACAGGACATACAACTAGAAAAATTAGGATATGAAAAAGTTCAATATTTTCATTTGCTCTAGTAGATTCTTCAGGTAACAAGGCTGTGCTTACAATTGTTGCCCATTTTCCTCCCAGACACTTTTCCTTCCACTCATCTTTCTAATGCCGCATTAACACCACATGCTAGGTGTGTCAAGATTGTCCATATTGTTGATTCGATTTGATTTTAGGGTCACGATTCAGTTCGATTCGTTTTTTTTCCCTTTTCTTATAGTTCAGATCCCTAAGCCATTTTTAGACCAGTTAAGTCTATGATCCTTGGTTTTATTAAATTTTGAATAATAAATCTAATTTCAAAAGACATTTAAATGATGAAATTTCCATTATTCTTGTGTAATGTATCACATTAGGCATTAATGGTCAAACTGAAATAATTTATTTACAATATTATTGTATTTACAATAAATCGTTACACTTATAAGTGTAAAAATCTTGTTTAAATAAATAACAGAAATGATTTGTAACAGAGGGTGGCTGCCATCTAGTGACTGTTTTTAGTTACTGCAGTACAACAACTCTCAGCTTCGTCTACCTCAGAGAAACAAGATAATGTGCAGCTAACAGCGGTTCTCTGGTTTACAACCAGAATGTCGACTTAACTCACGGGGAACTCAGCATTTCCTCACTGATAATCTGATAGTAGAAAGAGCCGCTTTATGTCCGGTCCCGCTGCTTCTTTCTTCATCTGTCCAAGCCATGGTTTAGCTGTAGCTTAGCTAATAGCTACTAGCTAGCATCAGCTAATATACTCTGTAGAGGTGTGCAGTATTCACTGGGGGGTTCTTATTGTGATATAGCGGTTAATAATGTTACCAGGTGTTTTTGTGAGCTGTATGAAAACTGGTGAGAGTTACTTGTTAGGGAAAATGCAACGTGTGGTTCCTTGTGATGAGGAAATCTGAGTAAATAGACGGTTGTCTGGTAACTGTTCTGTTGCTACGGAGCTAGTGATGCTACGCTATGTAAATATGGGAGGAGGTGATCGCCATCGTCTTTTAGATTTTGATGTGCAAGGTCCTGATGTAATTTCGATAGATTTCAATTAAAAGAAAAAGAGATTGTGATACCGCTAATATATATATAGGATCTTGGTTTTCTTATCCCTGAGGAAATGTCGGACTAACATTGATGTGCGCTTTGGCTCTTTGTCTTGTTGGAAGATCCAGCGACGACCTAAGATCAGACTACGAGCAGATTTCTCCTTCAAAATGTCAACATAATCTTCTTTGTTCATGGTGCCATGCACCCGAACAAGACTCCCTGAGTCTGTGGCTGCAAAAAAGATCCACAGCATGATGCTTCCACTTCCATGTTTAACTCTGGGAGCTTTTTTCTCTAAGGGACAGACTTCCAAAACTTATCTCTACCTTTCCAAGGTTCACGGCCAAAACGGGCTGTGATTTGCTGCTCTTTGAGTCTTGATGTGATGGACCAGCTTCAGAATCTTTGTTTGGTTTTCAATACAAGCTAAATATTCATTTAAAGGCAACTTCCTATCGTATTAGATTCAGTTTGTTACATTTCCATCACATAAGACCTTTTCTGACTTTTGAATCAGCAAAGCTTTATATGCACACAATGATTTTTACTCACATAAGCTACTGTTACACATCATTGTTTTAAACAGCAGGGAGCACATTAAAACCTATCAAATCTCTCTTCAAGAGAACACAGAACATTTTACACAGAACGCCTTTCCATTTCCATTAGTGTAACATATTAAATAAATATAATATTTTCGACATGGATAATTATCAGACATTTTTGGATGCACCTCCACCATTGCAGGATACAAAAAAAATCCACAATAGAGTCGATAGAAGAGTCTTAACCAGACTTTGAAGAAAACGTTAAAACATTGGTTGAAAATAAACCCGTCTTGTTCTCATGTAAGTTGGGTCACATATAGCCATCGGGTGGCGCTAATCTGCACTTTAGCCCCACAGGAAGTGTGTGTGTGTGTGTGTGTGTGTGGGGGGGGTCTATAAATACAGCCCGCTTCCGGCTGCTTGTTCTTCTGCATGCTGCTGCCGGCCGGTGTGGGCAACAGAGAACCCAAAGACTATTTCAGGTGACATTTAAACATTGATTAAACAAAGACATTGTTTATCCCCAGAGCCAGACCAAACTCCCTCTGAGTTTCAGACTGCCGACTGCTGAGAAACAGATTGAGAGCTGCGCGCGGTGGGAGTCCGAACCAGACGAGGCCACATTCAGTCGACGCCGAAGAGCCGATAAGAATCGCCGTGCTGGAAACAGCAAAAGGTACTGTTTAGTGAAAGAAAGTGGGTGCTGATCTCTGCTTAATCAGTCGGAAGATAAGCTAACTGAATCTACCACGGCGAAGGGGATCATAAGTAGCCACCGCACTCATTGTTAGCCGCTAGGCTAACATCGCCTCATCGACCACGGAGCAACTCGGAGCTTTATCGTTCATAAGGTCTAATTGGGCAGAGGTAAATTAGTTTGGATAACTTATTTTAAACGTGTTTCCCTTTTATTGTTGTATTGTTTTCATCTGTATCGGTTGGGGTAATACAGGCCCCTCGGCTTAAAACTTAAATCAGTGTTTTTGAAAGACTTTCCCCGACAGACAGATGTTTTATATCCTGCAATTGAGCTACTCAATCAAACAGGAGTTTTTCCCTTTTTGTTAAATGTTTAATAAATGCATTTGAGCAGCTCCAAACGCCCGCGTGTTACAGGGAGCTAAAGCAAAAATTAGCCACGTGTTTGCTCAGCCCAGCACTCAATGAATAAACAATCAGAGGTGTTCAAATAGGAATCGGTTCAAAGAAGATAAAGAACAGAAACTAATCTTATTAGCCGTGTTTGAAACTCCTTTATGCATTGAAATACTGGAATTAGATTGTCTACTGTTATCAATTCAAAGAAGTAATTTTCCAAAGACAAATGACTTCTTGACCCAAGGAATGTCTGTAATTTTCCTTACATTGTTTTATTGGTTTACACATAAATCAATAGTGCTAAATTAGTTAAAACTAATTACAATTGGTTAAATAATTTAGCTTTCGTTCCAGCATCTGCAAATCAAGCCCTGGTTTCTTAAAGCATCCAGGTTCCTCCAAAGCATAAATCATAATTCATTGTTTCAATCTTTATTGCATTTTTATCCATTTGTGTTCTTTTATTTATAGTTATTCATTTAGGTTTTATCAGTAGTGTGTTTATTAGTTTGAGTGATTCAATGTTTCTTTTTCTCCTTTTGTATATAAACTTTTGTATTTTGGAAGTCACTGTTGTCCCTTTAATTCAACACACACACATATAAGGGTTTAATGACGCATCTTCTGTGGTTCTCTAATTCCTAGATTAAACATTGTATTGTAATAACTTTTCTTGTAAAGTGCCTTGAGATGACATTTGTTGTGAAATGGTGCTATATAAATAAACTGAATTGAATTAATGTTCCAACATGCGGTAAGAATTAATTTCTTCATAATTTTAACCTCAGCCGCAGCTGGGCAGTTGTTTGACTATTAGAGACAGATATATATATATATATTAAAATAGTTCCTGGTAACAGGTGGTGCCCCGAATAATAATAAACTTCCATAAATTATGAATCTTATTGACTGCCATAAGCAGACCGTTGACTTTTAATAGCCAAATAGCTGCATTTCCTTTTGAGTCTGCAAGATGTATAATCTATCCTATTTTATATTCTGATGTTTTCGTTTGTTAATGTAACTTCTATATCAATATGTATATTCCTAATTCAATAAATAAATAATTAATAAATCATTATTTATAAATAAATAATTATAAATTAGATAATATACTATTATTTAAAATATAAATAATTAATAAATAAATAATAAATAATTAAGTAAGGAAGAGTAAAGGGGTTCTTATGGGACGATGGCCCCAAGTCCTGGACCAAGCGTCCAGGTCAACAACAATCATCTTGGCAGATATCTGAAGCTCCTTGCTGACACCACGGACTGTTTCTTCTCTCCAGAGTTCTTGAAATCTTGCGCTTCCAGTTTCTTTCTTACAGAATCTGTCTCCTTGTGCTTTTAGCACTGATGCAACATACAGCAGGTCTAGACACTAAATAGTCTGGAAATGGCAGCATAGCCGTCCCAGTCATCGTGAGACTCTATCGTCATCTTTCTGAGCTCCAGAATGATTTCCTTTGTCTCTAAAATGATGAGCAACAGTAATCCACCTCATGTTTCCAATTGCCCTATTCCTTGGAGTATTTTTATGCTGATTGAATGTTGTTAGGAAGACAACTGAAAGGTGTTTGGTTTAATTACTGTGGGTGTGTTTCAGTTTCATTTTATGTGTCAAACTTTTTTAAATGGGCCCTAAAAAATAAGTAGTCATCGTCTAAAATTCCAAGACACTTATATTCTGTCACTAGTTGGATCGTATGTTCCTAATTTGAAATGATGGAAGTGCTGGGAAGCTGGTTTGCTATTTGAGAGCAACATGAATTTTGTCTTATCTGCAATTAAAACCATTTTTTAATTATTAAAAGCAGCCTGAAAGCTTTTTGAAGTTTCAATAAAACCTGCATTATTGAAACTTCAAAAAGCTTTCAATCACTTTCAGGTGACATAGGTGATATATATAATGCTGCATCATCTGCATGCAAGTGCAAATTCGCATTTATTGTTAATTTCTTCCTAAATAATTTATATAAATAATAAAAAGAAGTGGCTTGAGAATTGAACTCTGAGATACACCAAAATATCCTTTTAAAAATTTGATTTTTTTGTTCTGGACTTTAACCCTTTGTGTACGACCTGTAAAACACAAAATATAGTTTACAAACCACCTAACAGTGAAAGTAAATTTAAAAGTTATCAAGAAAATGGTCAGATAAGACTGAGTTATGTGGGAGGACTGTTACTTCCTCACACTCCAAGTCCAAAGTGTGCCGATCCAAGTGTGTGGGTCAACAAAGAGTGTGCCAAAGTGTTTCTTTTTATCCTAATATTTCTTCACATCATTAAAAACTTTTAGGACTGCTGCTGTTATACTGTGCTGCTTTTTAAATCCTGATTGCAAAATAGTTAAAACGTTTCAGTTGATCACTGACTAACGATTCTAGTTCTTTAGCAATGATGCAACACACAGCACTTCTAGCCACTGTAAATAACTGGGAACACTGGCAGTGTAGCCTTTCCCCTCATCGTCAGCCTCTACCGTCTTCTTTCTTGGCTCCATATCAATTTCCTTTGGTATGATGAGTAGCTGTAGTCCTTTTATGCTGACTCAATGTTGCTAGGAAGGTGTGGTTGTAGAACTAACTGGTTAATTACTATAAGTGTGTTTTGAAAGAAAATATGAATATGGCGCTATACATTTTGGCCACAATATTATTTTTTTAATATATTTGATGTAAAGGAGAAGTAAAAATGTATTTTCTATTACAAAATGTACCAAAAGCTAACAAATAGCACTGATGAATGGTTGCTTATATAAAGTTTAATAAATGCTACAAACATTGGGAAGAAGTGCTGAAAAATGCTCCATAATTCCTGGGGGCTTTTGTCTCACCTGCAGAGGCCACAGAGTGACGTTTATGTCTCCGTTGATGCCATCGGGTTGAAACATGGTCTGTGCAGCACCGATGGTGAAGTACAGCATCGCCTTCTTGTCCTGAAAGGAAGTTCAGCAGGAACCGTTTTTATCTTTTTGTTCCCCTGCATCCAACATTAATCGTCTCTGCTGTCTGCTTCCCTGAGTGATTCTCATCCGTCCGACCTTAAAGACTCCGTTACTGTAGATGTTCTGCAGGCTGAAGGCAAATCCTTGTGTGAGCACCCGGTCGAACCAGCCCTTCAGGATGGCTGGCACGCTGAACCAGTAAAGAGGAAACTACACAAAGAAACACAACATCCAGGTGAGCCTCGATTTAGTTTCCATAAAAAACAACCAAACGATCTCTTGGTCTGCATAAAATCTTCCTAAAAGAAGAGTTACCAAACCCACGACAGACCTGATGGACTTTCAGTTTTCACTGTGATCCTTTAGTTTAATGTTTATTACTTATATTAAGAATAAAGAAATTGCATTTTACAGTAACAACAACCAGCAGAAGAGTGATAGGTGTGACCTCTGACCTGAAAGATGATCAGCTCTGCCTCCTCCAGTTTGCGCTGCTCGGCTGCGATGTCATGGCTCAGGCGACCCTCCGTCCAGGCGTGCATCGTCTCTTCACCGTACTGGAAGAGATCCGGGTTCTTCAGGTCACCTGGGCGACATAAACTCCATCAGGATGAAGGAAAAACTCTGTGGAGTCCAACACAGAGACACGCCAAACGGACCGTCGCAGTGAAGACAAAAGACCAAAGGTAGAAAGATTATGCTAGAATGAAAGAAACAGCTTCAAAGAAAATGGCTAAAACAAAAGGTAGGTGGAAAAAAGCTGCTAAGATACGCAAGGATGTTGAAAAGATAGAAAGTAAAAAGAAATGACTTAAAACCAAAAACAGGAGAGAAGATATAGAGAGAAATGATTCTAGATTATAAACAGGAAAAGAGACAACTAGAGACATTGAGAAAGGAAGCATCATCCCGGCCTCCAGCATGGAGGAAGACGAGGGATTTTATTTCAATTCACTTTTATTTATATAGCGTTAATTCACAACAACTGTCATCTCAAAGCACTTGACAACAAAAATAATTTCAATAAAATTATCGAAACATTCCAATCAGTTAAAAGTTTTCTATGTAAGGAATCCAAGCAGATTGTGCTGAGTCATTGATAGGAGTTTGTGTCCAGATCATGCAGACTCCAACCACAGCAATTCCTCAGCAATCCCTCATACTGAGCAAGCATGTAGCGACAGTGGAGAGGAAAAACTCCCCTTTAACAGGAAGAAACCTCCAACAGAACCAGAACCTGGATCAGTACCAGCGGTCATCTGCCACAACCGTCTGGGGGTCTGAGAAGAAAGAGAAGAGACGCAGAATGAACAAAAGAACTGATGGAAGAGTATTTTATATATTAAAGAAAGTGAAAAGTCGACAACAGGACATGGAGGATGTTCTGTCACTGGGAGCATCATCCAAATCGATGCTCCCCATCCAGCAGGGGGCGCTGCAGCTAGTAGGATACCAGACCAGGTGGAGCTTCTATGGAGAGAAAAACACTGAGAGAAAACAAGGTTAATAATCACAATAACAGCAGAAAATACATCTGGAGAGTAGTAGGAGAGAAAAGTAGCAGAGCGAAGAAAAGTGGTCAGACTGTCCTCCAACAGTCTAAGCCTATAGAAGCATAATATGGATGCGGAAAAGTCTTATAATAAATAAACTCACACAGGGTGTTTCACAAATGCACACGATCCGTTTTAAAAATGCCCACAAGCTGTTTCACAAATATAACTTCAAATATAAACTCACACAGATTATACAGATCGCTAAATGTCTATTTATGGAGCCCTTCTCAAATGTGAACCTCTCTGCATATGTGAGATTTTCTGTGTGGTGACTTTTAAGACTCCCCGAACGCTGGGGTGTAAGGGGAGTCTCAAAAAGTCAACATTGGCTAATGAATCTGTCCATCAAATTCATCACTACCCAGCTGTGTTCGCTTTCAGCCAATCATATGGCTCCTAACAGTTTCTATCCTCATTGCGGCCTAATGTACAGACCTTGGCATTAATTACTAATTATTAATCAATTTCATCTGTTTATTAAACCATGCGCACGGATTTGCAATTTATTCCGTCGGTTTATCAAACTCTGTCACCATGTTGGGTGTTCTGTCAGCTTGAAATAGATGTACAAGTTTCTGCTGTAGCACACTGGTAAAGAAACAGGACTACCATTCAGATTCAGAAAGGTTTGAATCTGAGTGAGTTTATATTTGAAGTTTCTCTCCAAGTTATATTTGTGAAAGAGCTTGTTTGCGTTTTTTAAACAGATCGTGTGCATTTGTGAATTTATATTACCAGTGTGTCTCAAAATTATATTTATGAACCACAGCACGTGCATTTGTCAAACAAACCGTGTGCATTTCCGAATGAGCGTGTGCATTGGTGAAAAACCCTGCGTGAGTTTATTTATTATGAGACTTTGCCGGCTCCATAGCATAACTACAGAGATAACTCAGGATAACCTAAGCCACTCTAACTATAAGCTTTATCAAAAAGGAAGTTTTTAAGCCTAGTCTTAAAAACAGACAGAGGACTAAAACTGGGAGCTGGTTCCATAGGAGGGGAGCCTGATAACTCAAAGATCTGCCTCCCATTCTACTTTTAGAAATCCTAGGAACTACCAGTAGACCTGCATTCTGAGAACAAAGTTCTCTGTTAGGAACATATGGAACAATCAGATCTCTGATGTACGATGGAGCTGATTATTAAGCACTTTATAAGTAAGGAGGAGGATCTTAAACTCTATTCTGGATTTAACAGGGAGCCAATGGAGAGAAGCTAAAGCAGGAGAAATGTGATCTCTCTTTTTAATGTACATCAGAACTCTTGCTGCAGCATTTTGGATCAACTGAAGGCTTTTGATTGCATTTTGTGGACTTTCTGATAATAAGGAATTACAATTGTCCAGCCTTGAAGTAACAAATGCATGGACTAGTTTCTCTGCATCACTCCTGGACAGGATGTTTCTAATTTTAGCAATATTCCGGAGGTGAAAGAAAGAAATCTTAGAAACCTGTTTAATATGGGATTTAAATGTCATGTCATGTCTTGGTCAAAAATTACACCCAGGTTCTATTCATTATTAGCAGAGGCCAGATTAATGCCATCCAGATGAAGTGATTGATTTAGCAGTTTCCTTTTTATAGGTTTTGGTCCAAAGACAACAACTTCTGTCTGTCTGAATTTAAAAGTAGAAAATTCAGAGTCATCCAGGGTTATATGTCTTCCAGACATGCTTGTAATCTACCTAACTGATTGGTTTCATCAGGTTTTATGGATAAATATAATTGTGTATCATCAGCATAACAACACAAATCAACACAAATCAACAAATCAACACAAATCAATTAGACAACATTCCATGTTGTCTAATTATTTTACAAATTGGAAGCATATATGTAATAAAGATTTCACAGGTAAGGGATTCACCGATTATGTCGTCCTGCGTGGCGCTGCTTTTGAAGTTCATGGCGTAGAGGTCGGACACGGTGACCCTGAACCCCCGATCCATCAGCTCCTGCATCGCCATGTCCCGGAGCGCCGCGTTGAACGAAGCCGGAGTCTGGTGGGCGTAGACGATCAGAGCTGCTTTCTGAGCTGTGAGGGGAAAAAACAAGTGGGAGTCTTCATTCTGGGCCTGGGTCGGATAGGACGGGACAAACGGGACGAAACAGGTGTGGCTAAACCAGGGTACACCTGAATATCAAAGCTTAATCCCAGTCAGGATGGATCATTTCCAATTAAGTTGGATACAATTTTAATTTACATTTTGCAAATATATTATTATTATTATTATTATTATTATAAATCAGTTAAATATTGATACATTTTTCCTTTTTTGTTAATAAATAAACTCAGTTTTTATCAGTTTTATATATTTCTTTATGTAAAACAATTCCCGTTTCACCTAATTTATTTTAATATTTATCATGATTCCTTTATTATTGAATTCCTAATTTTGTTTTGATTATTAAAAAGACCAAACATTTAATACTGTCATTTTTTCTTACTATATTTTTCCCTTTTTCTCTTTCAGTAAATTATAATAATTATAATAATATTATTTTATAAACATTTAAATTAATGAAATTATTGTACGATTTGTTTATAGAATCTTGTACAGTGATGATTGTAGGTTATGTCTCTTTGTCAGGGTTCACTTGGGGGGAAAAAAGAGTAAAGCAATAGTTAAAAACAAATTAAACTGAATTAAAATAGTTCTCTGTGTGCATTTTTACATTCAACATTTTTATCTTTGATTCTAAATCTAAGCACATTAAGTTTCCAGCTGATGAAACATAAAAAAGGTTCAATTAAGAGGATTTTCTCATTTCAATTCAAAATATGTTGAAATGAAAACAAATCAAGTTTCTTTGGAGTTCAGTGAACTGATTCCAAAATTACAGGCATCTGTACGTCATGATATCCTAATTTGGTGTCATGCAGGAAGAAATCACATTTATGTTTCATTTCCAACAATAAATAACTTTAATAAACTAAAAAGACATTTTAAACTATTTCACCTCCATAAACAGAAGAAATCTCTCTTCAGACCTGCTGAACCGGGTCATACTGTAGAATTTATAGAGCATAAAGGTAGATAAAGTGAAATAATGAGAACCTTACCCATGCTGAGTGTGTGGGACCGTCTGCGGCCCGGAGCTTCTGCCTGGGTTCTGCTACCCGCCGAGGCGCGCGTAGCGTGAGAACCGGTGTTGGATCTGATATCAGGACGGAGGGGATGTGTGTGTGGCCATCCCTGCTGCATTCCAGGAGGAGATACAAAGAGGCTGCAGGAGTGTGTGTGTGTGTGTGTGTGTGTGTGTGAAGGGTAGCAAGAGAAGAATGTTTGGGTCACTTTCAGGGGATTATCTGCCGGGGGTCATGTGGCTCCAGAAACGTTTTAATCTGACTTCATTTCATCTTGTTAGGAGCAAAGTGCAGGAAGGCGTCGTGTCGATGGAGCGCCGCTCATTCACCGCCACCTGTCACCATGTTGGACTCAGACGGGAGAGAAGCAGCCAGACTTCAGCCCCCATCAGTAGGTGGGGTGGGTGAAGTTAGTAACTCTGACCGATTCAAACGGAAGTGAAGCGATTCTGCAATCAGACCATCAGCATGACATTCATGCAGCAACATGACATGAATGTCCTCCCACACATCCAGTAGACTTACTGGATCCTTCCACAAACGCCTCGTGATGCCCAGAGACGCCATGTTGGCCAATGATAGCGCCACACAGCTCCACTCTACTCTGCTCAGTGACCGCGGAGGTCACTGTGGATCAAGCTGGTAAGATAGCGACATAGGCTGAACGGCCACTCAGACAGGAAGTAGCCAGTGGCGGATTGAGCGTCGGGAAAACCGGGACTCTTCCCGGTGGCCTGGCGGCTGATCTGGCCTTGCAGATGGTCAGATTGGGTCTACCTACCCTCACTGCCAAAATGATTGTTGTATAGCAACTACACTTTACACAAACTAATACTCTGAGATGATTTATTAAATGCAACATATTTTCATTCAAATCCTCAGTTTTATGCTCAGTTCAGAGACGAGGGCTGACTGTTGGTTGTTTGTGTGAAGCTCAACAAGTCCGAAAATGTAGCTTCAATTCACAATTTTCCATCTCACCGGCTGCCCTGCCAGTGTCCACGGTAGAAGAAAGGTGTTTAAAATGCTTAACGTAGCACACCAAGCTCCACCTGGTCTGGTGTCCTGCTCAGCTACAGCGCCCCCTGCTGGACGGGGAACATCAGTTCAGATTATGCTCCCACTGACTCAGCATCCTCCATGTCCTGTTGTCAACTTTTTACTTTCTTTAATATAGAAAATACTCTTACATCAGTTCTTCTGTTCTTTCTGTGTCTCTTCTCTGTCTTCTCAGACCCCCAGACGGTCGTAGCAGATGACCGCTTTTACTGATCGAGGTTCTGGTTCTGCTGGAGGTTAATAATGTGTAAATAAATAAATTTGAAAAAAAAAATGTACATAAATTAATGAATGTAGAAAAATAAATAAATGTGGACATAAAAAAAATAAATTGGAAATACATTTGTAAATAAATACATGAATACAGAAAAATAAATGTTGAAATAAACAAATATTTGTTTATCTTCAATTTTATTTATATTTTTATTGTTTATTTATTTATTGTCAGTTTAGGCAGGGACTGTCCTCCATATTGATCTGTTAATTGATTGTGTTTCCTTACCTAACCTGTTTCATCTGTACTTGGCTCATCGTCCATTTTATTGAGGTGGGGGAGGGAAATAAATGTAATCATGTTTTAAATCTGGGTGGGAACGTGGTATATGTGAGGTCATCATTAATCTGTAAAGCACTTTGAGTTGCATTATATGTATGAAAAGTGCTTTATTTATAAAGTCTGATTGTTTTTTTTTCTTCTGCACACTAATCCATTCAGCAGAAGTGACTACAGCTGCTAATAAGCTTGAGGGAGACCCAGATGATAATTCCTCCTGCAGGACTCACCAGAAACTGAATCCCATTCTTCACATTTTCTCTCACTGGTGAAAACAGGAAAGTTTTCATGCTCTCTCAGTAGATTCCAGCATTTAAACTCTTCCCCTTTTTTACTTGCAGCTAAAATAAGTTCCTAGTTTCCTGAAGACATTTGCAATGTGAGGTGAACACCAGATGTAGTGGGAACTTTCTCTGCAGCGCTGGTGTCACTACAGCAGATAAGGTGATGAAATGGTGGCAGCGCTTCAAAACGTTTCTGATCGGCTTCATGATAACAAATCATTTCCAGCATCACACTCATTAAACCTGTGCCATCACGTCTTCACCAGAAACAGGGAGGTCAGCATGAACACGTCCGTCCCCGTCTGCAGGGAAACACACTTCCTCCTGCAGGTTTGCAACATTCGTCATGTGAGATAGCGAGAGTCGGCTCTGCTTCTAAATACAGCAGATTGTGCCTTTATGCTGGGGGGGAGGAGGCCATGGAGGGTTGGGTCACCTGCAGAAGTGACTGGTTTCTGTCCTCGCTCTGAATTATTAATACATGAACTTATATAGCACTCTTTTAGTTATGTTAAAGCAACTTAAAGGCTTTAAACTGAAGCCAGATTCAGCCATTCACACTCAGACGTTCACGCACTGAAGCTGAGCTCTGAGGCAACTTTTTATTTTTAATTTTATTTTCATTAATTCTTATTATAATCATCGATAACGTTCAATTACTAAGGCTAAAAGAAAATAGGAACAGAAAGAAGAAGAATGTATGTTATCAGTCCTTTTTAACAAAAAGCAAATTTATTCAAATAAAATAAAATAATTATGAACTAACTTAGAACAATGAGAATTCTGAACTGGTCTGCTAACTATTTCAGTTAATAAAGGAGGGAAAATAAAAATAAAAAAGAAAAGTTTCTCCATTCCTTCTTTCTTTTCTCATTTATAAAACATAGACCTATATAAGTTCAGCATTTCATATTTGATAAGCTTTTTAAAAGTAAATATTGTTGCATTCTTGATTTCTGTTCTCCATTTATTCCTTTTTTTTTACCCCATATATACAGTAGAGACACATCTCTCTTTTAATACTATTGTGTTAATAGGTGTCATAAATATTTCATATCCTTTTAATTCCTATTTACTCTTTTTATACATCTTTTTTTAAACTAGCAGGAAGGATTTTTTGGTTTACATTATACATACATTTCAAAAAATGTAATCCACTAGATCATGGAATATTAAGGTTTTTAACTTTATAAATAGCGGGTTGGACGGATCTCTGCGGTTACTTCTTGTTATAATTTTTATTGCTTTTATAGATCCATAAATTCCATATGAGGAAACCCAGTCTGACGCTTGTTGCGCTTGCGCTTTTACCGTTTACTGAAAGATGATAACTAACAAAAAAAATCCATAAGTTTTATCTCTCAGTCCTTGATCGCACAAATAGCAGGTGGCATGGGAGGAGGTCAAAAAACCGTGCGGCTTCGGCTCCACAACCTATCCGTTTGTAATATAACTTTGCTCTCTCCATCAGCCCACCCACTTCCTCTTGTTAAATTAAATATACTAATAATTATTATTTCAAAAGGCTCATAAACAAAAAGAAAAATGATTAACATTACTTCAATGATTTTGCATATATTCTAATATTTTCCAAACAATAACGATTAAACAGTTACTTATTTATGCATTCCTAAATATCACTCTAGGCTCCTACAGCTTTTTTTGTAAGATGTGAATTGACTTTGCATAGGTTTTATATGTTGTACCCCATATTTCACTGCAGTAGTTCAAATATGATAGGATCAGAGATTTATATATTAGATTAAGGGAGTTATTAGTGACCATTTTACTCTATGTATCACTGGCATTTTGAAATAAGTACACCATTATGAAAAAAAACCTATTATGAAATGAAAGCTAACTTTGTAAAAAAAAAAGAGAGATTTTTGATTAAAAACGGATTATATTAAATAAAAAAACTCAAAATAAATTATAGTATGACGAAATGGCAGTGGAATAAATATTTAATTAAATATATATAAAATAATACTAATATATATTCTAAAATTAAAATATATTATATAAATATTGAGCATTGCATTTTAACAGAATTCCTTTTTTGACTATTTCATTGTCATATTATATATTTACTTAATATTAATTCATAATGATATTTATTTCATAATGTTTTATTTATTTATTTAATTTTGAACACTTTGGCGTTCCATAGTTTTTGAGTGACTCTGTCTTCACCAAGTTCATCTTATTGTTGCTCCCGTTCTAGGAGCTGATTTTTCCAGACCTGCCACTGTAACTGCAGCAGCTCTCGCACTTCTCTAAACTGAGAGGCAGAGGATTTACTTATGATAATAAAATACGGGACATTTACAAGTCAACTTTAATACGGCGGGAAAGAAAATCCAGAGGAGTGTATGAGTGTGTGGGCAGTCTGCTGGAAGTGGGAGGAGGGAGCAGAGGCTCGGCGTCAGCTTACGTTACGTTAACGATTGGATGGAGCCACATTCCTGAAAGCTGATTCAGCACAAACAGAACGCCTGGGAATAGAGACTACGACATCCTGATGACGTGAAAATAAGTAAGAACTTCATGGAAAGGTCAGAGCCAAAATGCGGTCATGATCTATAAAAATCCTCTGAGTGAGTAATGTTCAATTGGGGGTCGTTTTTTAGTCACAGAAAAAATGACGACACTGACACGTTTTTATAAAAACACAAATCAGAAAAGGTTGGGATAGTGTGGAAACGCAAATAAACAAAGTAGTGATTTCTAAATGTACTTTGACTTGTATTTTATTGCAGACAATATGAACTTAAAATATTTCATGTCTGGTTAATTTCATTAGTAAATCTACATCCTTTCCTGTCATTCAGACAACAACACATTCCAGTTTAGGTAAACTGGTTAAATAATGATGGGATTTATAAACAGGTGATTATAATTATGATTTGGTCCAAAAGCAGCATCCAAGGAAGGTCTGGTCCTTTAGAAGCAAAGATGGCTGAGGACCAATAGTTTTCCAACAAATACGTGAGACAATTATTTAAATATTTTATAACAATGTTCCTCAAAGAAAGATAGGAATATATTTGGGTGTTTCACCTTCAACAGGTCATACCATCATTAAAAGATTCAATGAATCTGGAGGATTTTCAGTGCGTAAAGGACAAGGGGACCAGCCTAAGCTGAACAACCATGATCTCTGATCCACCAGGTGGCGCTGCATCAATAATCATCATTCATCTATCAGTGATATCACCGCATAGGCTCAGGAATACTTTGGTAAACCTTTGGCAGGTACCACAATACGTAGTTACATCCACTGATAGCAGTTAGAACTGGACCTAAAGGAAGCTCTATGATAACAGGGACCAGAAGCTCTGTGGAAACATCTGGGCTGGGAGGCATCTGGGATGTACCAGTGAAAAGATCCGGGATGGACCAGTAAAAACATCTGGTATGGACTAGAGGAAACATCTGAGATGAACCAGTAGAAACATCTGGGATGGACCATCAACCAGTAAAAACATTTGGTATGGACCAGTAGAAACATCTGGGATGGACCATCACCCAGTAAAAAGATCTGGTATGGACCAGTAGAAACATCTGGGATAGACCATCAACCAGTAAAAACATCTGGTATGGACCAGTAGAACCATCTGGGATGGACCATCAACCAGTAAAAACATTTGGTATGGACCAGTAGAAACATCTGGGATGGACCATCACTCAGTAAAAACATCTGGTATGGACCAGTAGAAACATCTGGAATGGACCATCAACCAGTAAAAACATCTGGTATGGACCAGTAGAAACATCTGGTATGGACTATCAACCAGTAAAAACATCTGGTATGGACCAGGAGAAACATCTGGGATGGACCAGTGGAAACATCTGGTATGGACCATCAATCAGTAAAAACTTCTGGTATGGACCAGTAGAAACATCTGGGATGGACCATCAACCAGTAAAAACATCTGGTATGGACCAGTAGAAACATCTGGGATGGACCATCACCCAGTAAAAACATTTGGTATGGACCAGTAGAAACATCTGGGATGGACCATCACCCAGTAGAAACATCTGGTATGGACCAGAGGAAACATCTGGGATTGACCATCAACCAGTAAAAACATTTGGCATGGACCAGTAGAAACATCTGGGATGGACCATCACCCAGTAAAAAGATCTGGTATGGACCAGTAGAAACATCTGGTATGGACCAGTGGAAACATCTGGTAAGGACCAGTGGAAACATGTGGTATGACCATAATCCAGTAGAAACATTGGGGGAACATATATCATAGAGCTTGAGAGGAAACATCTGGTAAGGACCAGTGGAAACATGTGGTATGACCATAATCCAGTAGAAACATCTGGGATGGACTAGAGGAAACATCTGAGATGAACCAGTAGAACGATCTGGGATGGACCATCAACCAGTAGAAACATCTGGGATGGACCAGTAGAACCATCTGGGATGGACCATCAACCAGTGAAACATCAGGTATGACCATAATCCAGTAAAAACATCTGGGATGACCATAATCCAGTAGAAGCATCTGGGATGGACTAGAGGAAACATCTGAGATGAACCAGTAGAACGATCTGGGATGGACCATCAACCAGTAGAAACATCTGGGATGGACCAGTAGAACCATCTGGGATGGACCATCAACCAGTGAAACATCAGGTATGACCATAATCCAGTAGAAGCATCTCGGATGACCATAATCCAGTGGAAACATCTGGTATGGACCAGTGGAAACATCTAGTATGGACCAGTAGAAACATCTGGGATGGACCATTGGAAACATGGACTGTGATCAGATGAATCAGTAGTTCAGGGATTTATTGGTAGAAATTGACGCCATGTTCTACGGACCAAAGAAGAAAATTATCATCCAGACCGTTAGCAGCAACACGACCAAAAGCCAGGGTCTGTCATTGTACAGGGTTCTGTCAGCACTGTTGGTAAAGGTAACTGGACCTTCTGTGATGGAACCATTAATGCTGAGAAGTACATAGAGATGTTGGAGCTCAATATGTTGTCTTCAAAAAGACATATTATCCAGGGAATATTTCCCCTCCGAAACGTTTTGAACTCACAGGGGAATATCACTAACTATTCACAAAACCTGGTTAAATGAAGGAGTTATGGGGCAGATAATTCCTTATTACAGTCTGCAAATCTGTCCTGATTGACTCCCATTATATGGATATACGCTGATCAGACTTTTCCTGAAGGACTCCAACTGGCTCCTAACTTGTCTGGCTGAGTAAATGAACGTAATAAATGCTATAAATAAGGTCCAGGTTGGAGAAAAAAAATACAACAAACTTTTCCTTACAGGAATATGTGTTTATTTAAAAAACAAACAAAAAAAATCATGAGGAACACATTAAATAATATGAAGTTGTATTGTTTTCAATATGATAGAGTCCAAAGATAATTTAAGGCAGTTTGAATTTAATTTAACATATCGTCCCACTTTTTTTCTGATTTGTGGTTGTATGATGGATGGAAAACGATGAGCTGTGATTGAAAGCTGGGTCCATCTCAGATGTTATGATGGGCTACGATGAAAGAACCAGTTCATACCAGGAACACTTTACAGATAGAGTCATTTAACTTCAATCACCCAGATATTCCGTTTACTATGTAAGGAATCCCAGCAGATCGAAAATAATCTGTGATAAATGCTAAACTGTACTCATTACAGCCTGGAAATAACGAAATCATAAAAATAAATAAAACCAACCAATAAATGTGAAGCGAACAGAAACCTGGTCGGATGAGCTCACAGAGACAGACGCTGATGCTGCAGGGTTCGGGGGTTCGCAGTAACCGGCTGGATTTGTTGTTTGGGAGCCGTTACCAGGTTGAGGGGGTTCAGGATTTTGGGGAGTGACCTATCTGATTGAGAAGGAAGCAGATCCTCGGAGGCTTGCAGGACAGACACAGCGGGGCGGGGTTCATGAATCACAACAGGAAAACTTTGTTTATGAGGATTTCCCCATAGAAACGGCAGAAACAGAGGAGCTAGATTGGGCTATATAACTCCCCTAATGGCGCAGCAGGACTCACTTCACTTAGACCTGGCCATGCTCACGATGACACTGCGCAGTCTGCACATGGTGGGTAACTATCAGATGGGCCCAGTTCGGTTCACTCTGGCAGGTTCTGATGTGTGGTTCTGTTGCAGGAGTCCCTCTGCGTCATCCTGCTGCTCCACGCCGCGGCGCACCGCTCCCTCTGCGCGCCGCAGCGGAACATCAGCACGCAGGGGGACGTACGGCACCATCACAAGCCCAGGTGCATGACTGAGGAGGAACTGCGCAAGCGCGGGGACAACATTCTGCACGGGCTCGGAATGAACGTGCAAAATGCGCAGAAAAGCAACATAACGTGTGCGCAGGTGGTGGAAGAAATTCGCAAAAACCCGCAAGGGAATAAGGAGGACAGCCGCAGGTCGCTGGCACCCTGGATGTACATGTGAGTACGGAGTCCTGTCAGGGTCAAATATTCCACAGGTAGCTGCACCTGAGGAACACGTTCATCATGATTTAATTCTGATGAACGGGTTTCGCTCAGGATGAATAGAAATAATTATTAATGAATAGAAACACCAGCAGGTGTAAGAATCATGCAGAAAATGAATGATGGAATTAGGATGAGAGATGATAACCTTGACAGGTTAAGGTTGAATATTTAAATTTGATAAGCATGTTGCTTCGAATCAAACTGGAGGTAATATGAACGCTTAAAGTCCTGTGCTAAAGATCAGGGTGATGGTGCAGAGGTCTTCCAATAGTTGCTGTAATGTCTATATAAATGTCTATATAAATATCCTAACAGATTGTTTCTCCTTTAACCTAATTTCCTTTTTTTTAAACTTGATAGTTTTTTCCAAATTTATTGCAAAGTCAGACATGATCAAGACAAGAAAAAAAAAAAAAACACAACAAACCTTGAAAACAAAAAAAAATTAGCCCAATGACAAATTTTAATAATGGCAGAGAAATTTTTTTAATTACGTTTTCCTCATAAACATATATACAAATAAGGAAAGAAGCTCACAAAAAAAACAACCGGGAGAGACAAAACCGAACTTTCAGTTTAAGCAAAGAATGAGCCAAACTTAGATTGGATCTTTATACCAAAATATTCCCGGATTGTGATAGAATTGGAAAGTCTGGAGCGCCGGGCGGAAAACAGGAATAAACGAGGATCGGATTTAGAACGACTCTCTGCTGACCACCATCAATTACAAAATATGCAGAGAAAACAGCACAAGACGATATTTGAGCGCGTTGTATCGTTTTTTGAAAAATAAAATAAATCACATTTTTAAAAAGCACAGCAGCCTACACTACTCAAGAGTTGTTAATCGTGGGAGAATTGAGACAGTGTCACAATTCCCATCGTGAAATGAGACTGGATGTCAAAGAAACACTCTTAAAGACCTCTTTATGCTTTAAGATATATACTGTTTATAAAATATGCTACACAATTGTGCCTTTAGTATGAGCAAACAGTATATTCATGTAGAATTATGAGCTCCAAAAGTGGCGCTGAAGGAGACAGAAAACAGAGCTGAAGCTATGTAAGATTTAGCTCATAAATATTTTATTATATCTCTCCAAAAAACATTGTCAAAATAAAATGTACTAATTTTAAATATAAGACTGTGATTTATGATGGAATAAGAGGTTATATTATAAAGACGATAGTTTAAAGTCAGAGCTTCATGTGTTTAAACTACATGAGTATTTCATGAGCCTACAAACATCTCCACCATGTGTGGACAGATGGGAAGCCTAAAGAAGAGCTACAACATCTACAACTATCTGAAAATAAAAATTAAAAAAGTAATTCTTTATAAAGTAGAAAAAAATACATTTCATTAGTCAATATTATCCATTGGAATAATCCTATTAAATATGAACAGTTCTGAATCTTCTATGGCTGTGTTGAAAAATACAAATCAAAATCGCTTTTTATAAATATTCTAAGAAATGATTCACAAGTTAAAAAAAAGAGAAAAAGATCTGTTTAATTGTTTAACATAGATATCCCTTTTTTAACACCTAAAATAGGAATTAAAAATCCAGACAGCTGTTTTATGGCTTAGTTAAAGTGTTACTCCAGCCGATTCGAATGTTGTCAATCCATTAAATGGCCGTTATTAGCGGTTATCACTCTAATTAAATGCGGTCAGACTGTGCCCTCTCTACCTACTAGTAGGTTATAAGCATTCGTATCGTTGATAACAGCCAACTGTCTGCACGTGACAAAAATACTTCGTCAGAGTAGCATATCGTAACTGGAGTTATCTAACCAATTCTAACCAACCCACAAGTTTTATGTCCTAACCTTAAGGTCACAGAAGGACAAATATACTTTCTTTTTAATGCCTAAACCTAATTTGAAAAGGTTTTAAACACCAAACGGAAAAAGTACGTTTCAGTAGGTAGAGAGGGCACAGTCTGACTACATTTAATGGGATTGATAACCGCTAATAACGGCCATTTAATATTGATCACATCCGAAACGGTGTTAAATCACTGAATTACAGGCATGTAATTACGATAACAGAAGTTTTTAATTGCACTGACCCGCATCGTACTGGATCAGATTGAATCGGATCAGATCAGATCGGCCCACCAGTCAGTCCAGGCCTGCCTGCTGATCCAATATGTCTTTTTAATATTCATATATTTGCTTCCGTCAAACACCAGAGGGCGCTGCTGACTGAAACTTAAAGAAAGCTTCAGATTTTTTGCATGAAACATAAACAAGGTATTGCATTTTACTGTATCAAAGGAGCATCAGCCCTGCTGCAGAACGGACTCTGGTTTCCAGTCCTGCACCTTTAACAGCCTTAAACATTCAGATCGTTTCTCTGCAGGGTGAAACGAGACAACGCCAGGGTCCCGGCTGAGATCAGCGAGGCCACGTGTATCTGTAATGGCTGCATCATCAACCGGATGGAGGATCACAGCTACAACTCTAAGACAGTGGTGACCCGGATGATGGTCATGAAGAAGAAGCAGTGTGCCAACGACCCGAAGAAATATACGGTTGAGAAGGAGTTCATAGAGGTTGCGGTGGGCTGCATATGTGTGAGGCCTGAATACTCCGGGTAATCAGTCACTCAGCTGGAGGTCCAACTCTGCGCCCCCTGCTGGGACCTACGACGCAAATAGCTACAGGTTCTGGTCCGAAAAGTAGAACAATCCCACAGTACGATGCTGCCACCACCATGCCCGACAGTTGTTAGTGTCCTTAAATCTAATAGTTGTCCCGGCTCCTCTCTGATGAGTCTCCCCTGGGTAGACGGTTGATTATAGCCACTCTAGTTGTGCCGTGTGCAATTAATCAGGAGAAATAGTCAAAACAAAAATACCTCATGGTTTTACATTTAAATCCATTTATGGTCCAGACACTGAAAAGGTGGAGATTCTGTGAAGCTAAAATGATTCCTGAGCATGAAAAAGATTTGAATTAATCCTTTAAACTGGACCGATGTTAGGCTGGATAATAAATCAGAGAAATCTGTTCAGGCCGTCTCTGATCCATGAATAATGTGAAGAACATAGCTTTTAATATGTATTTATTGACCACTGATATCACTTAAACCAAATGTGATGAGATGATCGGCAAGTTTCTGTTTGGATGGTCTCAGGAAACCCTCCAGAAGCTTGACACCTCCCCATAGCTGAATCAGAGCCTCTGGTTGGGTAGATTTGTGTCGGAGTGCAGATAATGAAATGCTGCGATGCGTCCAGACTAGCGATGGCATGCGGCCTGATACCGTTCTAATCTACTCCTATCGTTAAAGGAAACGTATGTAAGAAATTAATTTTAATTAATCATAAAATTGCCCTGATATGTCACTAGACATTAAGAAATCATGTTCTTTTGAAATACATATGTCACTGTCAATAGTGGTCCGGCCAGGATATTGTTATGTAAAAGTTAAAGTTGCAGCCCTCAAGTGATGTTATTGTTGTCATGTTCTGTTTTGGTCTGAGGCTCCACCCTCAAGCTATCTACAAATCACGAAGTCAGTAGAGTTTCCTCATCCGGGTTGCCAGCTCTGCTCTGTCTACCACAGCTGAAGCTCCGAACGTTACGGACAAAACATGCATAAGGTTACGAAACCTAAAAGACCTCGTTATCAATCCGAAATACGTCGTGACAAAGTCCTAAATAAAGCAAGGATTTGTATAGGAGATGCCTTTGAAAGATGGAGACGGCTGAAAATGGAGAAGAATTTGAATACAGACGTCAACGTCACCAATTTTCTCCTGGACAGGTAAGATTCACCTATGTTTGGCTAACTTACTTGTACAATATTCACGACAGTCGAACAAAGTTATGCATGTTCGTGGAAAGTAACGTTAGCGCATATGATTGGTCATCAAATTGAAAAGGTAAGGAATTGTTTGGGAGATAAAAACGACGAGTCGTAATGCTAACATTAGCATCAGGGCCCGTTTGTCATTATGCTGAACTGTCGAGGAAAACAACAGCACGTCGATTCTGGCAATGTGAAACGTAATGGAGACGTATTGAGTAGCCAATACCTCGGTACAAATAATTCCTCATTCGTTCTTCGCATACATTGTGGACTACACATGGTGCAAGTTAACCTGTATGACCATTGCTAATGTTATTTAGTTAGGGTCAGTCGTTCCTGCTGGATCCCGCAGCAGCTGGCAACCTCGAGTCAGGAAGGGATACACAGTTCTACAGTATTTTTAATGTGATTGCAGTACCGCATTTGGCCACAATCCTACATACGTTTCCTTTAACTAACCAATACCCAGACTGTGGAAACTCTGCAAAATTTCACAGAACATTTTTTTCCTTTGAAATTTTAGTTTTGGTCATTTTTATTAAAACTTGAATATAACAACAGAGTATTAGGGCCACTGTAAACAAAACAAATATATTTTGGAGTAAATTTCCACCCCCAAAAAATCTGAGGTTAAAGTCACATACTTTCCAGGAAAAAAAAAAATCAGAAATTGTCTCTCACAAAAGTCGTAAAATTACGAGTTAAGGCATACATTTTTAGATTAATTTCAGATGTAATTCTCTTATGTAGAAAAGAAGAAAATTTGCAAGAAAAAAAAAAGAAATTTCTATGATTAAAGGAATACATTTTCGATATCTGAGCTAAGATATTTCTGACATTGTAAAGTCAGAAAATTGTAAAAAAAACAAACAAATAAATCATGTCAATAATCATAGAAATTTCTAAGCCAATAGAAGTCGCCATTGCCTTTTGTCGAATACCTTCTGTATATGTTCCAGTGGTGCGTTTAAGATGTCCTCGGAACTCGTTTATCCAAGACAAGCTAGCCTGAAATGACGCAATGAGCTCGTTTTTCAGAGCTGAGAGCTCGTAAGCTTCAGAGGACCCTGAGATACCAAATTTAAAGATGGTGGCGTCCTGTACTACCAGGAAGTATTTTTTGTCTTTATTTTTTCCCACATTTGTATATTCTGTGTTCTATGTGAGCAGCACCGAGTAGTTGTTATTGATAATTACGTAGTTGTAAATATGACAACTTGCAAACGTTGCTGCAGTGTTTAAAAAAAGAAAACGTTTTCACACATTTGATTTCAAGCAATAAAAAACACTCAGGAATATAATTTTATCCATCTGCACGGGAAAAACGGCGGCGATAGCAGGTCAAGCAGATGCTTCAAAGTTCACAAATAGTTTCCTAAATCGTTGTTGTGTTCACCACTAGGTGGCGTATGAGGAGAATGTTAGTTTATGAGATTGGGGAAGAAGAGAAAAATAATGGAGGAAAATATCTACTACTGCTGCTGTAGTACCGTTGAGCAAGTTACTATAAAAGGAACACATGTCTACCTGATGCTTCTACTTTCAAACATGACAGTTTTAATTGCAAGAAATATCCATCATTGAACGTACAGACGGTGAACCTGGCAATGCTTGTTTCTCTGTCATTGCAATTTAAACACACTAGATGTCGCTATTCTGTCCGTATTCCATATTCAACCTTTAATATCTTATTTTATTTTAGCAAATCAATATCTGGATGTCCCATAACTTTCTCCATCTGAACAGAAGCAAACTGAATTAATTATATTTGGACCTAAAGAGGAACGATCCAGAATCAGCACACAGCTTCAGTTAATCCAGCTAGAAACCTGCAACCAGGCCAGAAATCTGGGTGTGATAATGGACTCAGACCTGAACCTCCAGGGTCACATAAATCAAAGATTAAAACTTTACAGTTTAGAGATGCTTTTGAGTAATACCCGAATATAGGTTTGACAAATTTTCTTTTTATGCTTCTCCTAAATTGTGTTTTTTTTTGTGTGACTGTTTTCTTTTAATTACTGTTATTGCTAAATGTTCTTAATTTTCATAATTTTACTTACATTTCCTTACGTAGTTTTTAGTTTTATGCTTCTCCTAAATTGTTGTTTTAATCAAATGCTGAATGTCCCTTTATTGTTTTATTGTTTTCTGTTTGTACTTTTCATATGTTTATCATATGTTTGGGTTCTTTGCCACCAAATCATGCAAAGCACCTTGAATTCGCTTGTGTTGAAAGTGTGCTATACAAATAAACCTGCCTTGATCTAATTCGCCATCATCTGTAGGAACAAGCAGAGAAGAAAATAAAACTTCCATTTCATTGAATTTTCCTTGTGTGCTACAAGTATCTTCATTCGTACTGTGTATCAGCAAGTACTCAGATCCAAATATCTGTTTGAAGAAAGTTTTATCGTTGCATCCCTAGTTCAGGCTCATCAAAATAAAAGCTGTAATTGATTTCAGCTGCTTTTCTGTCTTTTTTGTTTTGTTGGTTTATTACAGAGAAAACGTTCCCTCACATCTAGTTTACTCACTGAGTAGTCACCAGTTATTAACCAGAAACTAAAGCAACACAGAAACGGTGAGATCAGATTTTCTGAGCGAAATCATCAGCCTGAGAGCCTCCATGATCACTTTGCTGTTCTGGGGAGCAGAGACCAGAACCTGATTGTGTCAGGATTAAAGTGAAGGGAGGACCCAAACACACAACTCTGTTGGGGACGATGAGTAGTAGAGCAGCACTGATGCGTCAGCGCGTGCATATAGTTCACAGAGCGAAACCCACGGGTCTACGGAACGCTAAAGTACTCAAAATCAAATGAATAAAACTGTTTGATATAAATGTCTATGTGAATAAAAATTAGACAAATACATAATGTGACAGGGAAATTATGCTCATTAAAAAGCTCATTTTTATGAAAATGAAAACTATTTTAAAAAAATTTTCTTTAAAAATTGATTCCTTAATAATAAATGTTACTAATTATAAAAACATAATAGATTTTATTTTTGCTATTTTTATTTAATTTCATTAGTTTTTATGTTTAAAACACCTTTTTAACAAAATCAGCTTTTATTTCATAATGGTATTTTTCATTTAGCCTTTCTCTTTTGAGGAAACAGCCAATGGGCTGCCGGGGTCGATAGATCAGTTTATGGGGACCCTAAGGCTCCTCCCTTTCCTGCTGGAACCCTAATGCTCCTCCTCTTCCTGCTGGGACCGTAAGGCTCCTCCCCTTCTTGCTGGGACCCTAATGCTCCTCCCCTTCCTGCTGGGACCCTAATGCTCCTCCCCTTCCTGCTGGGACCCTAATGCTCCTCCACTTCCTGCTGGGACCTTAAAGCTCCTCCCCTTCCTGCGGGGAGCCTAAGGCTCCTCCACTTCCTGCAGGGAGCCTAACCCTGCATCCGAATTCTATAGTATTTACTACATACTGCTAGTAGCTACTTCTTGCCCGTTGATCCAGTAAGTACTGCATAGCAAACAAGTGTGTAGTAGGCATGATATCGGACGTACTGCTCCACCATTTTACTAGGATGTTTACGATACGTTACGTCACCTGTGGTCCCGTCCCCTCGGCATAGCTGACATCACTCCTCTTCTACGATTTTGGGGCTTCCGCTGCATTGTGGGATAGCGTAGCATACAGTGGATTTCAGTGTGGCGGTAGTACACATCCGGGAACTTTATGCCTACTTGGACAGTCCATACTAGAGATTCGGATGTATTACATCGCTTGCTTACTTATTTTCGCCTACTAATAGTAGGCATAATAGGGGTATTCCGATGCAGGGAACGGCTCAAAGCCAATCTAGGGCTGCATAACTGTATGATGTAATGATCAGACAGAAGCTGATTCAGGGTGTGGCTGACGGTATATAAACTCATACATCTGTCTGAAGCTTGGGAGGGGTTCTCAGTAGGAGACCCTCCCTGCTCGTAAAATAAACTATGTACGAATATGGCTGACACTTTTGTTTTATTCTCTCATCCAAGGCCTCTCAGACACCCAGATTTCTACGACAGGGACCACAGGTGGCATAACGTAACTTAAACATCCCGGTAAAATGGTGGAGCAGTACCTCCGATTTCATGCCTACTACTCGCTTGTTTGCAACACAGTATTTACCAGATCAATGGGCAAGAAGTAGCTACTAGTATTATGTAGTACATACTATAGAATTCGAATGCAGGGTAGGAAAGCCGTCCCACTCTCCATTCAGTCCCATTGTAACGAAATTTGGTTGCAGTTCCACCAGAGTTCCACTGGGGGCGATCTCCATGAGAGCAAGATAAATGGGAGTCTATGGAGCTAGACGCAAAATTTGTCTCTTTCACCTGATTGCCGTTGAGAAATCTCAGATGAGATTGTAGGTTTAACAAGTTCATCATTGGTTATAGGAGGAAAGCTGAATGAACGAGTACGTATGTCCTTTGGTTTTCTTACAGGCTGTGGCGGAGCTGCAGGCCACGGCCACCCCTGGCCAATCCACGGCCACCCCGACGGCCACCCCGATGGCTCTGACGAATGATTTGACAAAACGTAGCTGTATCGCAAAGAACATTAGTTCTGCCTAGGGCAGTTTCCGCACAGGCGTATTTCATTGGAGGACACATCTTCCCCGGGAGTTGAAGATCACAAGACAAGGCGCAAGTTGTAAAGTTGTAGGTAAGTTTACCATTGTTTTGTTTTTTTACTTTCGTCCAGTCTGTTCATGTTTTCGCATTAACGTAAGTTTTAAACATACACCATTGCTCTTGGTAGTTGCAAAATAGCAGGGATGCTTTTCTCTCAGTCAGGCAAGCACACATTGTGTTTGTGCGCGCCTTTGTCTTAACACTAGAACGGCCAAGTTACCGTTTTGAAATTTGTATATTCAATAACTTTCTCAAGTTAAATCAAAAAGCCTTGCTGGTCTCTGACTTCTCCTAAAAGTACATTAATTTTGATTAAAGCTAGTTTGATTATTATTATTATTATTTATTGTCCGAATAAAAATGGAAATATGATCATTTCTGCCTATAATGTCCACAGGCGGTCATTTTGCGCTGTTTAAATTGAGTTTATCGACGTTCTGGATCAGATAATGTGAAAGTATTCTGTGAAGGGTGGTTGGCAGGGATGGATCATGCTGTATTTGACAATATAGGGGAGATTGTAGTCATAAAACTCCACATCATCTTCAAGAGATGCTCTTAAACTTCACAAACGCCTGAGAGTAGTGATGTGCCTGTCGCGAACGAGCCGGCTCGGGGGGGTTTTCGCGCTTGTTTTGGTGAAAGCCACAGTTGATTGGTCGAGATGTGTAACAGCAACTGCGTGTCTGTTCCACACACAGAGCAGTAGGGCCGGGGAACAGGGAGATTGAGGCCACGTCCACACTAAGGCTACGTCCACACTAAGCAGGATAAGGTTTTACGGGGAGTTAGACGCCTAATGTTATCCACTCAACACGAGCATTTACGCCCCGTTTAAGGTCCGTTTAAGTTCCCATGATTGCGCAATCCCATACCGACCTGTGCAAATAGTGGGCATGCGCGAAAAGACGCGTATAATCTACGTGACGCCAGCGCCTACATAATATATACAAGAAGCTCTACAGGAAAAACCGGGGTAGCGGGGAGATGGCGCCGTGGGAAGGCGTGTTTCAGTAGTGGAGGTACGGCAACAGGTTTTTTGTACCACACTTTGACCTCAAATGATTAATTTCCCCCCTTAATGCAACAAGAACTTTATTCTCTATTTCGTGGGATGACTTTTGAGAATTGACGTTATTTAAAACTAACGAATTTGAACCTTGCCGAACATCTGTAAAAAGCTAGCTCATAGAGGGAGTGCTAGCAACATGGCGTCAAGAAAACAGGTGTCCCTTAAAAATACGAAAGCAATGGATGTGTGGTTCATGCTAAAAAAGGAAAAGCGGAGAGATTTGAGTGAAACCTCATTTCTCGCCTCTGACCCTTTGCAAGTGTGAGAAAGTTAATGCTTCACCTTCTAACTGGTCTCCGAAATCACCCTGCTCCAAAAAACCCCAAAAATGTTGAGACGACCACGGCTGTGGAGCCAAGTTTAATACAGGTCCAGAATGCTATTATTCAGACTCTCTCTGACATGATCAACACCCGTGCAGACAACCTGGAAGTTATGATAAAAAATAACTCTAAAGAAATTGAGAGCATTTGTGAAAGTCTAAACTCAATTCATGCTGACGTTCTGGAACTGAAACAAGAGAACGAATCTCTGAAAAAAGAAAACCTGGAGCTGAAGAAGAAAACTTCAGATCTGGAACAACGTGTGAACGACCAGGAGCGATACAGCCGCAGGTGGTGCCTGCGACTTCATGGGGTGGCTGAAAACTCATCGGAGAAGGTGAAAGAGAGAGTGATGGAGGTCTGCAGAGCCGTGGTCCCGGAGGAGCAGAGGAGCGAAGTGACAGCGGCGGTGGACATCGCACACCGACTCGGTCGGTCCAGAGCTGGAGAAGGCCAGCAGGGGAAAGCGCGACCGATTATCATCAGATTCATCTCCAGAACGGCGAGGGATCTCATATGGAAACACGCAAAACAAAGTCCGTTTCTGCAAACGCATGGTTTGCGGTTCAAGGAGGACCTCACAACCGGGGACAGAGAAGCAAGGAGTCGTCTTTGGCCCGCGGTGGAGCAGGCGAGGAAGGAGGGAAAGACTGCCTACTTCAGCGGGGCGAGGGCGTTCATCGATGGTAAAGAAATAAGGCCAAGCTAAACGTGGAGATATTCGATGAGCTTATAATTGTTTCAGATTGTTACAAAGTTGTGTAAGTTTCTCTTTCTGTTCTCTAAATATGGGAAAGTTTTGATAGGTTGATGTTTCAGGGTAAAAAATGGTGTTAATTTAATCTAACCAGAATCTGGAAAGAGGTTTATGTTAAATTTAAACTTAGTCATGCAAAATTCCTGTTGCCTATAGAAGACGCTACAGTTTAACAACTACATTTTTTTTTTTTCTCTCAATTTATGTCTCTTTATGTATGTTCTGTCAATGCCAGAGGTTTAAGAGATTTACTTAGAAGGAAAGCTTTATTTTTGTACTGTAGAGATAAAAATGCAGATTTCTATTTTATCCAAGAAACTCATGCAAACATAGCAGATGAATCTTTTTGGAAGAATCAGTGGGGGAGTGAAATGTGGTTTTCCAATGGATGCAATCGATCAGCAGGTGTAGCTATTTTGAAAGGGAACTTTAAAGGTAGAGTGCTTTATAATGAAAAAGATGATTCAGGTAGATTACTCATTTTAGTCTGTGAAATTGACCAGAAACAATTTATAATGATTAATATTTATGCCACCAATGATAAAATCAGAAATAAGACATTATTTAATAATGCTGAAGCAAGAATATGTCAAATACATTCAAAGTATTCACAAGCCAAAATTTTATGGGGAGGTGACTTTAACACTGTATTTGATGATAACTTGGATAGATGGCCACCGAAAACATCAACCACAAATAGTGGACTTAGTAATATATGTCTGCGTATGGGACTGGTGGATATTTGGCGAGAAAGAAACAAACAACAGAGGATGTATACTTGGAGTAATAGAAGTCTATCGTTACAATCACGTATAGATTTTTGGCTCATTTCCAACGACGTTGTGGATAAGGTTAGAAATGTCGAAATAGAGCCAGCTATACTAACTGATCATAAACTTATTCTTATCAAAATTACCCTGAGTGACTTTTCTTCTCAACTTAGAACTCCTTCTTATTGGAAGTTAAACAATTCTTTACTTAACAGCTCGGATGTTAAATCGGAAATTAGTGGAATTATTGAAAAATATTGGAAATGTGCATGTAATTCTGGTGATTATGGTAAAAACTGGGAACTAACAAAATATGAAATCCGTAAGATGGCCATTATTAAAGGAAAGCTACTAGCAAAGCAAAAAAGAGAAAATGAATGGAAAGTTATTAAAAACATCTTAAGTCTACAGATAAAATCTGATGGTAATCTCAATGAACAAGAGAACAAAGATCTCACTCAATTACAAAATAAACTAGAGGACATATATATAGATAAGACAAAAGGAGCATTTATTAGATCTAGAAGTAAATGGCTTGAGAAAGGAGAAAAGAATACTAAATATTTTTTTGGTTTAGAAAAAAGGAATGTTGAACATAATACAATAACTAAGTTATTGGTCAATGGAAATATCACCAATGACTGTAAACTTATTTCTAAACATGTTTCTGGATTTTATCAAGATTTATACTCTTCCACCTCCACAGGTTCTGGTATGGATTCTTTTTTAAACAACATCTCGTCAAATGTTAAAAGAATTAATAATGAATATAAGGAGTTATGTGATAAGGAAATATCTTTACCTGAGCTGGTGGATTGTATAAAACATTTAAAAGAAAATAAAGCACCCGGTAACGATGGTTTAACTGGAGAATTTTATAAGACATTCAATGATAAACTTTCTCCTTTCTTACTTGCTGTTTTTGAAGAGGCCATTAAAAAAGGTGAGTTTCCTCCTACAATGAAACAGGGTATAATCACGTTAATTCCTAAAGCAAATAAAGATAAATTACTCATTGAGAATTGGAGACCCATTAGTCTATTAAACAATGATGCAAAACTATTTGCTTTAATCTTTGCTAGAAGGCTAAAATATGGATTAGATCAGATTATAGATGAAGAACAATCTGGATTTATGAGTAATAGACACATAAGCAATAACATACGGTTAATATTAGATATGATAGATTATAGTGACCACTTACCAGATGATAGTTTGATATTATTTATTGATTTCTTTAAGGCTTTTGACACCATTGAACATATCTTTATATTAAAATCTATTTCCTTTTTTGGTTTTGGAAAGTATTTCTATAATGCTATTCAAACGTTATACAATGGCTGCTCTAGCTCTGTAAAATTGAAAATGGGAACATCAGCAAGATTTAATATATCACGTGGTATAAGACAAGGTTGTCCAGTATCTCCATTTTTGTTTCTCTTAGTTGCTCAGACTATGGCCACACATATAAAACTATCTCCTTTCCTGGGTATACATGCTGTTAATAAAAACTTCAAAATTTGCCAACTAGCAGACGATACAGCTATCTTTTTAAAGGACCATAATCAAATAAGAACTGTGGTAAATAGTATAAAAGCATTTAGTGATGCGTCAGGATTAAAAATGAATACCAATAAATCCATTTTATTTCCACTAAAAAATTGTAATATCACCAGCTTCTATGGAATACCGGTTAGTGAAAAAGTGACCTATCTTGGAATTGTTATTAGTAAAAATAAAGAGGACCGTGTCAAGTTGAACTTCGATCCAATTCTTAAAAAAATCCAAGCTAAATTAAATTCATGGTTAATAAGGGATCTATCTTTGTTAGGAAGGGTCCTGATATCAAAAGCAGAAGGCATCTCTAGATTTGTGTATGTCGCTTTATCGCTAGATGTCCCCAAAAATGTAGTTAAAGAATTGGATAAAATACTTTATGATTATATCTGGAGAAAGAAACCTCATTATTTAAAAAGAGATGTTATTACTGGTAATAGGAATCCAGGTGGTCTGGAAGTGCTAGACTTCAACACCATACATAATACATTTAAAATTAAATGGCTTCTAGGATTCTTGAGAAACCCTGATAGCATTTGGAACGCTTTTCCGACTTATTTATTCAAAGGCTTTGGTGGCACACAATTTCTACTCAAGTGTAATTTTTCTATCGTCAAAATTCCCTTAAAGTTGTCAGAATTTCATAAACAGGCCCTAACATCGTGGTTATTGATTTATAAACATAACTTTAGCCCACACAGATATTTTATTTGGAACAATAAGGACATTCTTTACAAAAATAAATCACTTTTTTTTCGTACATGGTTTGATAGAGGCATTTTGTTAGCAGGGCAATTATTAAACAAAGAGGGTTTATTGATGACATACACAGAATTTCTACAAACATTTAATTTTCCTGTGACACCTAAAGAGTACGCTATCGTGTTTGATGCAATACCGTCAGGCACACTTCATATTATAAAATCTATATCATTCACTGATAATATCGCTGTACTTGATCAGATTTTTATTGGTGAAACAGATATCACTAAAAAAGGATGTACAAATAAATATATAAGAAACCAGATCTCCCGTTCGGTTTTACCTGCTGCAAAATTCTTCTGGTGTTCAACGGTTAATGACTTAAACTGGGAGAAGGCAAACACAACTATTCACAAATATTTTTTAAATAATAAAATTAAAGAAGTATCATTTAAAATTTTACATCAAATCTATCCTGTTAAAGATACTCTTAAGCGATTTAAAATAAATATAGACGAGGTTTGTGTTTTTTGTCAGTCAAGTAAAGAAACAATTTTTCATTTATTTTATCACTGCTTTTATGCTAAACGGTTTTGGGCTGATCTTGAGGAATATCTCACTACTAAATTAAAGATTAACATTAAAATAAACACATATGATGTCATGATGTATTACGAAAAAAATGATCTGTCTGAAAACTTTATCTTTGTTGTTCAACTATTTCTTTTTTTGGGAAAATTTCATATCCATAAATGTAAATGGTTTGGTTCTAAACCCCTCTTTCATCTTTTTTCTTTGGATATTAAATTATACTGCAAGACTATTGAAAATATAAATCTCCCTTTAGCTATAAAAACCTGCAAAATTTTAAAGAAACTGCATTTTTCGGTCTAGTCTGATACACACCTTTTAATTTTTTATTTTTAACGTTAGTGTATAGACTTCTCCTCACTTTTCTGGGTCTGTCCATAATTCCTCCAGAACAATACATGTTAGGGTGTGTACTTGAGTGTCTCTGGTACCTTGAATGCTGCTCTTGAATAAAAGCTTCTTTATCATGAGTGCTGCTTTAGACTTTCCAGCTCTACAGCACAGTACATATCTGCTTGTCCCGTTAACCGAAGAGAACAATAGCTGCTCAGAAGAAGAGAGAGTTTTTGGTATGGACAGACGACGAGATCGATTTATTATTCTTCGCTGTTGTCTTTGTCTGTAGTGTCGTATTGTTATTGACGCAGCATTCACTTCCTTTCATTATCCGGCGAAGCTCTCGACACTAGGTCATTTAGCCGTTGAATTAAGATTTACACTGCTCTCTTACCCGGCTAATAGTTATCCGGCCACAGACCTTAAACGACGCCGGGTTAGTGTGGACGATAGGGGGGTGTAGACTAAATAATTATACGTTTAAGGCATTATCCGGCTTAGTGTGGACGTGGCCTAAGCCAGATGTACCACTTGATGGCATCGTAGCGTCCAAATTTTATTTTTAAACCTAACAACTTTTTCTGGTTGCTAGCTCTCTTATCTGCTTATGGTTATTATTTTGAAATTTAAAAAGAGAAATAAGGATTGCCGTAAAGCATTTTCTCTGGTCGTACGATGTGTGACGTCATTTACAGTTTAAATTACTTTTTAAAGCAAATAAATGACTTTTAAAAAATCTAGCACCCAGCAATGTGTCATTTCTTTGCATCTCCTTTCGAATACAATATTCAAATTACTTGACAAAAAATGATATCCTGAGAAAACTAGATTTTTAGAGGCATTGCTCCATAGACCTCCATTCATTCTGCACTCGCCATGAGAGCGCCCTCACATGGAACCAGAGTGGAACTGCAACCCGGAAGTACCAAGTGAGTGGGAGTTTATTTTTTATTACAGTTTCTTAGCTAAGGCTCCTCCCCTTCCTGCGGGGAACCTAAGGGTGTTTCTCAATGCCCATGAATCTCGCCTTGATGCCATGGTTGCCTAGGAGATACGCCAACATAGACCGCAAAGGCGTGTTCCGATGTTCATGTTCTACGGAGGAATCTGTCCTCCGTTTGTTAGCCGTTTAGCTAACTGACCAACGATACATCAGAGACGCCTTGATGCCTTCCATTGCTCAAAAACTTCCCAGAATGCAGCGCAGTAGCAGCCAGAAGTTTAAATGTAAATTAACTAAGTGTAGCTATTGGGCTTATATCTAAAATGTTTTATCTTCTTGTTTTTTTTTATATATTTTTTGTTTTTATTGGATCCAAAACAGTTATGTATGGTTGGTCAGTTGCTTAGTAGCTGCAGCTTCGGTGGCTAGCAGGAATTAACTCGCTTACAAATTTGATTTAACCAACATATACACAGTTAAAAAAGTAAAACGCTCATTATACACTTCCAGTTCCATGGCTGAAGGCACATTACTACACTACAATACTACTACGATAGAGCGAGTAATGCTGTGTTCACACCGCCCAGTTTGTCTGCGTCAGGCAACGGAGGAAGTTTGGCGTAATATGTACTTTTTGGCTTCCATAGCTTGCTTCTGAGCAAAAAGGAGCGTGTGGGCGGGGCTTCCTCTGTTGCCGTACGTTCTGAAATATGGTGGATCGTAACTAGAAAGTGGTTTGGCTTTATTTGCTAGATAAAGCTAGACAACGTCGTCATCGGGGGCATCAGCGCTCTTTCTTCAGATGCGTTCTGAGTTCGGGGAGTTTAACCATTTGCTCCAGGAGCTGCGTATGGATGAGGTTCGCTTTCAGTGCTACTTCCGTCTGTCCCGCGCCTAATTTTACGACCTCCTGGGCCGCATCGGAGCTCAAATCTCCTACCAGGACACCAACTACAGGTTGTCTGTTCCTCCTTAGGAGCGCCTGTCCATCTGACTTCGGTACGTGTTATTTCTGATTTTTGAAATCTGCGTTTGTTGAAAATGTTTTCATTGGACCCGCGCTTCATTCAAGATACGCTCTGATTGGTTGCCGCACTGCGTTAACTGCATTGGGTCCGTCCAAAGTTCAGCTTGCTGAACTTCTGCGTTGCTACGCAGAATTGTTGTGCAACTAAAACATTAACCGTACTGTTATTAGTCTATGCACATTACATCAATAGTAACATTAAATATAACACCATAAACCAAAGTATATCAGTAGGAGTCTTCTTAAGTGTTTCTGATTTTACAGGCTGGTTTATTACAACAGCAGAATAAAATTCTGACATTTTGGTTTATTTTTATTTTTTGTGCCACCCTAAAATTTTAAGTGTTCCCATCTGGCCTGGAGGGTAAACCTCAAAATCTACCAGTTGGTCCAGTTCTGACCAACGGTTCAAAGGCTTTTGGCGCCATCTAGTGTCCAGCTGTGGAATTACACTCTGAAGGCTCAGCAGATCTGATCCTTCATAAAACCAAACCAGAAGATGAGATTGTTCCTCCTGGACCGGATCAGAGTCAGATTTCTGTTCCTCCACATCAGAACCAAAGCATGGATCCTGCCAACGAACTGCTGTTTTGTAATTTAAACCGTTTATCAGGTCCGGTTTCAATGCAAAACATACCATACTATATATATTTTCATAAGCGCTTTTTACACAACCATGCAGTTGACAAGAATAAACAGAACAATAGAATAGAGTAGAACAATCCTTTATTGTCCCACAAGAGTAAAATTGGTTCTAAAATCAACAAAGTGAGAACAGAACGCAAAAGAAAATTGTACATTATGGACATAGTTACAAAAACACAGAGAAGTGAGCAGTTATTAAAGATAAAAATACAGATAAAGTGGCATACACAGGTTGTAATGTGCTACAGAGCAGGATACTTAAATATGTTTAGATGTTTAAACATATTCAGAAATAAGTACAGAATGTGCATTTGTACTTGTGCATTAAAAAAGTAAACATATTATTCCCAGAAGTTAGCATGTATGAACTGAGGAAAAGCTTAAATTACATCAGTAGAAATGTTAATTAATGAATTAGTGCAAACTAAATACAGCAGATCAAAATATGAACGATATAAAAACAGTAAAAATACAAATAAAAACAGAGAAGATGAGACGTTTTTCCTGGTATGTTTCTGGAATCAGCGGAGAAATCCCAACGCAGGAAGTTGGAAAAGTAACAGGAAGTTCGGTCTCCCTTCCCCCTCCGTAATGACCCGGTCTACTCGGTCTACGTGGGCTGGGTCCTTCGTCGACCGGGTAGACCGGATGTTAAGGGCTGTGAATTTGGACGGTCTAGCCTTCAGTTGAATTCCCGCCCCCACTTTGCCGAACGTCCTGTCGCCTAGCAACTGCGATCACGCTAAACCAGCTGGTAAAGCAAGAAATATTCCCCAGTTTTTTACCCAACTTTTTTACTCTGGAGGAACAACAAGTTTTACTGACTGCGCAAATGTTTTATATCTCTGGCTGAGAGGTCATATCAAGATCATTTTATTTAATCCAGGTTAATACTTAAAATAGCAACTCTCGATAATTTCTGCAATTGAATGACTAGTGATCAAATGTACAAATTTGTAATATTACATTTTTTATATTCATTTTAACTGTAAAAATTCTTTGTGAGCTTAAAATTATATATGCCTTTTGGATCAAAACAGCATTTTCTAATTTGATTTTATATATCTATGATTTTTTTTCCAAGCATATTCCAAATTGGATCTTCCTAAATAAACTGAATTGTTTTTTGTAAACAACCACTGCAACAATAACTAACATTGTGTTTTAACAAAACTGCAGGTCATAACACTTTTCTCCACAGCTGCCTCTTGGGATGAGCTTGAAGATGAAGCTGCTGGAGGTCTGTGGGGCTCTCTGGTTGGAAAAACTTGTCTTTTGAGCACGTCGACTTAAGCAGATGCAGTGGACAGCATGACGAAGCTGCCCTAAACTCTCTCTGCAGACATCTGGTATGATGTTCCCCTCGTCAACCAGAAAATAGAAATTAATCTGTATTCAACTGATCCAGCAACACTGCCCGTTTTTTCTAATTAGGCTTAAAGGATGTCATTTATATAGATATAATAACTGCAAAAAAACTTATCCTAATGCCAATATGTTGTTATTTTAAACTGTTCAACGTAAGCTTCTTTAAAAACACTAATACAACTTTTAATGAAATGACTTCATGATATTTAACATTTTTAGAAATTCATTTATTAACAACCATCGAACACCTAAATAAAAAATGTGACAAAAAAAAAAAACAGTCCATCCATTCGGTCCCTGCTCTCCTCTCCAGTCTCCCTTTGCTGCTTCATATCCTAAACAAGAAGACAATAAACACAGTTTACAAAAAAAGAGCAACACAACAACCTTTATGAAATGTATATTTTGTTAAAGTGATCAGTCATAAATTATGTTATTTGCGCTGTTGCAGTAGGTTTATTTTTTGCTCTCAAATTTTTTTTTTCCGGCTAGGGATTCATTTCCCCTGCAGATACATCTCCTCCTGAGTTTTCCTCATTAGATAGAAAATAAATACCAGAGGAACGTGACAACTGTATTGATTTAAGAATGCAGAACTGTAGTTTTCACAGCAGATCACAGGTTCTGTGTTGTATGAGGCTCAATAAGAGTCCTCTAGCATAAGCTGTGTAACTGGATTTAATCTTCAACCTCCAAGCCACCGTGCCCCGATTTTTACTCGGTAAAGAGGTAATAATTTCTCCTAAGAGGAGTTGACTTTTTACTTAATTTACCAAAGCAGAAAGTGGCTGCGTAAAGATGAAGAAACTTTTACACTACCATACAAGCTCGTTTACGAGCGATGCTTTACAAAAAAATATTAAAATACATGTCTAAGCCAAGAATAAAAGGCAAACAACACAACCGCTTTAAGATTTTCATTTTTGAACCGCCAGATTTTAATATACTTACATCTAAAACTGTGCTCCTCTCTCGCTTCGCCTGCCGCTTCGTCTGCCATGTTACTGGAAGAAAATTCTCCCGTTCAGCCCGCAATGAATATTGGGATATGTGGACCAGCGAAGGATACACCGCAATGGTCCTTCAAATCGGGGAGAAGTCGGCCGCATTTGAAGCGGATTTGAAGCAGTCTATGTTCTGTTTTCTTGTTGTCACCTTCAGACTCTGACTTCCCTTAAAGAAAATCTGTCTGTGATGAACAAACGGCTCAGAACCTTTTCACCTCGCTCACGGTAAATTCACGGCCCAAACAGTTCCTGCAGCGACTGTCGGTTCGAACGAGTTTATTTTTCCAGCTTTCTCCCCTGACCTCTGACCCTAAACTTTTTATGAAACGGACCAATATAGAGAAGTCAAAAGGATTCAAGGCCCCCAAAAAAACTAAGTATGCAATACTTTAATTTATTTAAGAAATCAAAATGGCTGTTGGAAAGGGATGTGTAAATTATTCTACGTACGAAACGTAAAAAGAGTTTTGCACATTTTCGCTATTAGAATAAATTTTGCCCATTTCTTACGTCTGAATTTGAAAAAAATAGAATAAAAATAGCACCCATAAAAGCAGGATTTAGGTCACTCTTTCTTTGAAAACTCTTTATTTAGGTTACTTTATTACATTTATTTAAAGCAGATTTCTGATGCAGATAATTCTAATTTTGAGTAAAACGTCAATGGACATATAGGATTTTTGAGCAGAAAGTGTGATTAGACAAATAATTGGTTTTGTATTGCAAGAAGATTTTCATTTGTCTGGAATAATTTTGAATTAAAATAAAGTCTCTATCTGGATTGGCGACCTGTGCTGGGGTGCCAGGTGTGTATTATTCGTGATATGAGGTCAGGGGCCACATAATCAGCCCTGGGGCCACACTTTGGACACCCCTGCCCTAGGCTCACCTGTTTCATGAAGTTAGTCAGGTTCGGATAAAATACTGAGTAAATGGGTTGTCTGAATGTCCGTGTTCCCAGTACCAGCAACGAGGAAATGTTCTGACCCGATTCTGTCTAGCTAAGCTGAAATGAGAGCCGCCTGAATGAGGAAGACGTGGTTTTTCATCTAAAACTGGAAGCGAACATCTCACGTTTGTTCTGTGAAGCCGGAAGGAGAAGTGAAACTCGCAGAGGAAGCCTCACAATAATAACGGCTAAAGTTTAATACATCATTACACATTTATTTATTATAAATGATTATTTATTCCTGATTGAAGTTTTAAAGAATAATTCAAATGATCATAAAAACTAGCTGTTGATTTTCATCCCAAAATTTTCTCTGTGATGCATAATGAGGTTCTTATTTCCTTTTACTTCAATCAGGATGAAACTTTTATGAAACGTGATTCTTAGAATAAAAGCCAAAATTTTTTGATTTTATGCAAAACTTTTACATCTAAACCACAAACGTTTTTCTTTCTCTTTAAACCCGCAGATGTTCTGGTGACCCAGACTAACCCTGACGTCCTCAGGCTGCTCAGCGTTCCTCCATCATTCCTCCTCTGTTCCTCTATCATTCATCCATTATTCCTCCTTCGTTCCTCCATCATTCCTGCTTCGTTCCTCCATCGTTCCTCCTTCATTCCTCCATCGTTCCTCCATCTTTTCTCCATTATTCCTCCATCTTTCCCCCATCATTTGTAAAGCTGTTGTAAAGAAACACAGTCAAAAATTAATACCAATTATTTGTGGTATTTAGCCTGTCATAGGATAAAAAGGAAGACTTAATTTTTCTACATAAGTTTGAACTAAAATATTAAATAAAAAAGTTAAATATTTAGTTTCCAAACAAAACATTTAAATTCAAAACTCTGACATTTATAAATGAATGTATAACATGGATGCAAATATGTTTGAGAAAAAATAACCTACAATATTTTCTTATATCACAGGCTAACTTATCCATTTTATTAGTATTAATCTTTGACTGTGTAGCTTTATAAATGGCATCCCATAATTACTGTTGCAGGTTAGGCTACAGTAACTCCATCTATTTCTGTGTCTAAATCTCAGTTAAAATCTCATTTTCATAGTTTTTAATTCTCCTTTAACTGTTATTTCCACCAATTTCCTTATCATTCCACACAATGTTTTCTCTGCTTTTCTTTGTTTTAATATTTTACTTTTTGTGTTATTTTATGGTCCTTGCACTATGTACAGAACTTTGTTGACTCTCATGCTGCCTATAAATGTGCTTTATAAATACAATATAAGATGAGCTTATAGCAGCTTCACTGAATATGTTTCTGCAGATGTCAGAGTTTGATGTGAGTGAAGAGAAAGGTTGGGTCTGAGGCAGATTCCTGCAGCGTTCATCAGGATGAAGACCCCTGTTGGTTCTGTGGAAGGCTTTTAGCAGAAACTTGTTCTTTTCTCTGTAGAGCAGAAAACATCCTGAGTGAGAGAGAAAGAAGAAGCAGCAGCAGCAGCAGAGGAGGAAGGAAACCTGCTGCTTTCTGAGAACACAACTGTTGAAGAACGAGACGGGCCGGAGATGTCAGCTGGATATAAACGGAGCCGATCGGATCGCTCCTGCACACACTTCCAGACCTCCATCCAGACAGCAGAACATCCCTCCAGGAACCATGAAGACCCTGCTGACCCTCTTCCTCCTGACTCTCCTCTGCTTCCTCTGGTCCAGCTCTGCAGGTGAGGAACTCTGCCGCTGTCTGTGGGCCATGTGGCTCTGAGCCGGGTCGGTACTGAGGTTCTGGTTCTGGTTCTGTTGTCAGGTCCGCTGGCTCCAGGGCTGTCGTCTGAGGGTTCCTGCTGTAAAAGCAACAGCAACACAACGATTCCTAGAGGGAAGGTGATGAAGCTGGAGATGTCTCCGAGCCACTGCAGACTCCGATCCGTCATGTGAGTTCAGAACTTGTCAGAACCGGGTTCCCTGGTCCACCTGGACTCTCTGCAGGTTTCACAGCTTTTTATCTCCCCATCTGAAACCAGAGGAGTCAGAGACAGAGCTGAACCTGCAGAACGCTTCCAGGTTCTGTAGGACAGCAGGTTTCTCTCCCAGATAAACGTTCCAACACGTTCATCGTTTGGACCCATCCCATCAGATATTAGAACCTGTCCCTGAAAGCCGGCTCAGTGCTGCTCTAGAAGCTGGACTTTGTCTCTGGCTACCTGGAATCAGACCTTCAGCTCTCTGACATTTCTTCATCTCAGTCCAGCTGCTTTCCGGTTCTGTCTTGTTGTGTTCTGACCCAGAAGCTGAGTGTTCAGGGTTCTGAACCTTCTCCATGTTGTTCTCCTGCAGAGTCACCACTATGAAGAACAGAACGATCTGCCTCGATCCCACCTGGAGCTGGACCCAGAAGCTTCAGAAAGAGTTTGGGAAACAGAAGCGCCTCCTCTGAACCTTGAATCTGGATCAGAACCATGTCTGTCTGAGAAGAAAGAACCCCTCTGATGGAAACCATGTTTCTAACAACACAGTGGCGCTTTCACTTATTAACTTATGATTCTGGAGAAACTTTGGCTTCTTGTTCCTCCTTGTTTCAGTTTGTCAGCTAGAAAACATGCTGCTGGAAAGTTCAGTGGAAGGAAAACGTGGTAGAAACGTCTCTGAGATCTGAAGTTCTGCTTATCTTTTTTATCTTCATTTTGTCTGGCTTTCTATCTTAGAGATTCTTATTTTTGTATCCAAACATGATCGTTTGTTTTTACTTCTGACGGTGCTGCTCATGTTCAGCACTATTTTCATGTACTTTACACAGCAAAGTTACTCATCTCCAAATAAAAGTTTTATTTTTCTAATTACTGTCCTGTGTGCTTTATTCCAGACAGTTTCCTTATCATAAATCATTTTTTTCAATATTTAAACCCAAAATGTGTACAGTATTTCTTTGGTTTCGGGATTTTCCAAAGAGTAAAATAACTCAAGACGGATCTGAACCCAGAAATGTTCTGTGATGGTCAACAGAGTCGTGAGGAACGATGCTGACTGTGTTCCAGTAAAGCCACAAAAGATCCGCCCTCACTGCTGACTCACAAAATGTATCGTAGCAAGTCACAAAACTGATTTTGTGATTCCATTGTGCATTTCGTTCACGTCATGACATTATCATGACACCTAAATCATTTCGTAAACTGCTGACTCACGAGATGTATTCTGTTATGCATTTCGTCCACGGAATGAAATCATACGTCACTGAATGAAGTTCGTAAGTTATGGAGTTACTATTCCGTGGACGGAATGCCTTCTGTAACTGCAGAGTTGGAGAATAAATCCCTTTTGTACACGTAATAATTTCTGTAACAAAACACAATACTTTTGTGGATGAAAGTTTATTTCGTCTACGACAGTGAATAGTGCATTCAGCCTTATGTCCACGAAAGGAAAAGGCCACCAGTCAATTTGGTCCACGAGACGATGTGCTCTCTTCAGTGTTTCGTGGACAAACGGCTTAACGATATAACATGGTTTCGTAATGAATATATGCATTTCATAACACAAAAGTCATTCAACTGCTGAGAGAAAAATTATGTCAAAGTAAAACTGATTCAGTTCTGCAGTTCCTCCGTTCTAACAGTAGATGCTGATACGAACAATCAGAAAATATGGCAAGCCTTTTTAACATTTAATAGCTAGACTGGATATGTGTTGCTGATATCTTTAATTCCGTTTTGCCTAGTCAAAAAGAACATTTCAGATATCCGCAACTACATCCTTCCTATCCATAATAGTAATTTTAGATATCCACAAAGACATTTTTCCTAGGACAAAAATGATGTCACTTTTGCCATTTATGTGTATGGGATTTTTCATCACAGATATCTACAATTCAGTTGCAGGTATCCACTATGTTAATTACGGATACCTGTAATTGAATTGTAGATATCTGTAATTATAGTTTGAGATATCTTGAATTTGGTTCTGAGTAGTCCTAACTCCAGTTCATGATATCTCTAATTCAACTTAATTCAAGATATCTACATGTTTCTTTTCAGATATCTTAAATTAAGTTTTGACTAGGCAAAATGAGGTTGTAGATATCTGTATGCAAATTAGGCCCGCATTTGGCGGAAAAATCACATAGCACCTTCACTGATAACCACCAAGTCTGAGCAGCCGGAGGGCTACGGAGTTTTTAACCGTTTATTTAACGCTGCAACCCGTGCAAGACAGGAGCTGGCAGCGAGAAATGAGGATTCAACATTGCTTTCGACTATTTCGCCGGCAAGTTAATCGAGTTCAGGGTAGGTTTTCTTTTTTTAACCTTAGAATTGCTAATGTGCTATCAGAAGTTCCTGTGTTCCGACGATCTGAGCTACCTCCTCAGAATGTCCTACCATAGCGCGCATAGATGGCTATGTCTAAAATAAATGTCGGTGCTAACGTTACCCCTCAAAAAGTGCTACCGGTATGTCTACATACCGAAAAAACAACTGTTACCTTCGATGTTAAATATAATCATCGTTAAATATTTTTCAAATGATGGGATCGAAGTGGCAGTTTAGCAGTAGGCCTAATAGCAACAATTTATATGAATAACGAAAATGGTGTTTTCGATCCACAGAACATGCCACCCGTTTAATAAAGAGCTAAAACTAGCACATGAAGATGCATGGGAACCTTGATCAGAATACCTCACCTGTTAAATATACGTGGGTAGCATGGTAGGTAGGACGAACTGTCGGGTCAGATCAGACACATGCTAGGAAGCCATTAGATTATTTTACTTGAGTCAAACGTTATTTTAAAATTATATTAAAGTGCACTTTTACGATTGAGAATTTTCGAGTTTCCAAAACCATTGATTTGTCAGTTGTGTTCTCCCTCTCTAGCTCATTTATTATTCATCTGCTGACATGATTGTTCGTTTGCTTGGTCCCCCCCATTTAAACCAGTCAATTGGCTGTGATCAGACTGGTAGTTTGCTGATGTCATGGAAGTGTCTGACTGGATTGAACATCCAGCAAAGAGTAAGCTGCCAGTTTGATCACAGCCATTTATCCATCCATCGATCCATTTTCTGTATCCGTCATTCCTATGCAGGGTTCTGGGGCAGGGCTGGTGCCTATCTCCAGCTGTCATTGGGCGAGAGACGGGTTACACCCTGGACAGGTTGCCAGTCCATCGCAGGGCAACCCAGAGACACACAGGACAAGCAACCATGCACACACACTCCTACCTAAGTGCAAGTTAGAGAAACCAATTCATTTAACAGTCATGTTTTTGGACTGTGTGAGGACGCTGGAGTACCTGGAGAGAACCCACACATGCAAAGGGAGAAACTTTCAAACTCAATGCAGAAAGACTGGGATTTGAACCCAGGACCTTCTTGCTGCAAGGCAACAGTGCTACCAACAGCACCACTTTGCAACCCATCACGACCATTTTTTGGGATAAAATTTGTCTGTAATATCAACAGATAAATAAGAAATGAGCTTGCATGAGGGAGGAACACAAAAGCTGGGCCCAAAACATCAATCAATACAAAAGAATAGTTGAATGAGATTAATGTTATATTCGTAATAAGAAAACAATTTATTTCATTGCAGTGAGAGTGACTAGAAAATGTAGTAATCTCACCATAAATGCATTTAATTAAATAAAATGTTGTAAACTCACAATAACATTTATTAAATGCTACTATTTTCAGCCATCTTAACTTTAAGACCAGGCTAAATCCAGGAAAACCTCTATTTACTTCAACAAGCCGACATAATAAACAACACTCATCTCATTCGTGGAGGTGGAAATGCATGTTATTTGTGACATGCAGGATTTATTGTGTTCAAATCTTAAATGCAAAAGAGAAGGCATAAGAGTCTGCTGTTTTCGTTATATATCAATTTAAGTTTTAATTGAAAATGTTTGCCATTTTTGTAGCCTACATGGTTAAATATTTTACCACTTGCATAAGCAACTTAATATTTATATAGAATTAATGTCCTGAATATGTTTAAATGTGAATAAGTCTATCATGTGTACAGAGTCGCAATGCTGACAACTTTTCTTTTAAATTAACTTCTGAATTTGAAATAAAAGTAGTGAAAGCACTATAGCGCATGCTGCTCCTGCACCGCATACCAACTGCAAACCGTATGTGTGAAACGGATGTAATAACTTTTTTTTCTTATCTAGGGAAGTTAATGTTAGCAGTGTTTTACAACATGTTTGTCAGTGAGGAGATTCCACTACAGGCAAAGGACCTATGCACTTTATTTGACGTGGACTTCTCTGTGCAGGGCAGCAACAGGAGAGACCGCGAAAACAGGACAATATGCTTTTGCCGTGACTGGTTAATTGATATTGAAGGTATACTATTTATTGTAAAAGTTAAGATAATATGGACTTCATAAGTACAATTACTGCTCATTTTGTTGTCTTGGTTGGCTGTAATTTAATGCTGATAATGCCATAGTTGAAGTTATATTGTAAATTCTGGTTGTCTGAACATGTGCCCTAAAGTTGTTCATATTGTTGTAATATTACCAAAAAAAAATACTTGACAGAGGCTTTTGTGGTTGATATTCACCACAAAAAGTCTGATGTCTGTATGCAACTTCTAAATTGCTCCAAAGTAACATACAAAAGTCTAGGATTAAGCGAAATTAAGGCTTAAAAATTAAATCAACATGTGTTTTAAGGGGCCTGAATTTCTGTTTCTCAAAACTTCCTTGCGTTACAGGAGAATGCAGTCCAGTCACCCTACAGAAGGTATTGGAGTTTAGATCTGGAGCCTCAACTGTGCCTCCACTGGGATTTCCACACCGTCCACAAATTCAGTTCCTTCATGAGGAAAACAGAATCTTCCCAGAAGCAAATACTTGTGTTGTTGTACTCCGCCTGCCGCTGCACTCCTCCTATGAAGCCTTCAAACAATACATGATGGAGGGAATTTTGCAAGCTCCAACCTTTGGACTTGAATGATGTCACTATTTAAAACTTACAAATAGAAATTCAGTGTTTACTTTAGTTATGTTGTTAGAAGTTGTTTGCTAGAATGCTTTGATGAAAGCAAGCCACTGGTTCAGATGGTAATTTTAGCATCTCATGCACTTTTTCTATATTTTTTTAAGATGCAGTAATTGTTATGACAGATTTGATGCATGAGTAATATTGCACCTCAGTTGGTTGGAGGTTATTCAATATTGAGTTTTTCAGTTAACTCAACTTTGTGTGTGTGTGAGTGGGGGGGGGGGTGTTTTTATCATTTGTATTTTTTAAACATTTGTTGTAGGTTTTTAAAAAAATGTATTGGGCTTATAATTTCTGCTGCGGTCGGTCTATAGATACTCTTTATAAGCCTACTATAAGGATTTATTAAGCATATAATTATATGAATGTGATGTCAAACATCACAGCCAATATGTTTGGCTTGGTTGTCCGCTTCTTGGCATAGAAATTAGCATATTAGTGAAATATTCAGCTAGCCAGTTTAGCTGCTAGGTAAATATTTTCCTGGCTATTTCGTTCACAGTTACATACTTTTCTTGTAGACTAAATGTCACTTATTGACTTAAACTCATAATTTATTATTTTGGAGAAACTTTGGCTCCTTTATTTTGCTATTTGCTGTCCTGTGTGCTTTATTATCCCAGACAGATTTTAAAGGTCAAGCATACCGCCTCATTTTTCATTTAACAAAGTTTAATGGAAAAGATATATTCAATGTATATCATTCCCATATGTTACAAATATTATTTTAAACAAAGGGACATATTTTCAACCTTTTTCCACTGTTACTTTTGACTTAAATTTGATAGAACAAAATATTCCAAGACTAATTAGGATTTTGACCCATGGCATCTATAATTAAAAAGAATTAAGAAAATTTCTGCGGTTTCTAATCCAGATAAACATGTTTTAAGCTTTTAAAGCTGCATTTAAGGAAGATGAATCATCTAAAAGCAGGAGAAAAACTGCTCAGACACTAAGATTTTAGGAATGAAGAACCCATTTTAAAATGCTGTTTTGTAACAAATAAAAGCATGGAAAAAAGTTCTACCCACAGTCTCTATTTTATTACAGTACTTTACATATTCCTGTCATTTGCAACCAGTAAAATCATCTATAATTCTGATTCCAACTCTACAAACCAGGAATCTTTCTCCTTCTGGTTCATTTAAGCCTTTTTCATCCAGAAATCCAGGTTAATAATAAACGTGATGGTTCTGGTCGGGCCAGTCCCGCTACCAGGACTTTTATGGGATCAGATTGATATCATCTTAAAATGAAACCGAAAAGAAATACTGGCACTGAAAATAAAAATTGGCAACGAAAAATGATTGTAACTGAAAATCTTAGTTTTTAATCTGAAATAAATTTAGTGAAAATTTCTGTATTGTAAGTGGAAAAAAACTTGAAAGTGAAAAAAATGTTCATTGAAACTCAAAATATATGCATTAAAACAATTAACTGACAAGTTTCCACACTTTCATCTTTATTTCATTGCCAATCGTGAAAACAGTTTCAGCTGAATAAAGCTGAAAAGCAGCAGCACTGAAATGGATTTTCATTAAAAAAGATTAAATATGTCTGCAACAGACTGGCGTCCTGTTCAGAGTGTACCCTGCCTAACGCCTGATAATTGCTGGGATAGGCTCCAGCTGCCCCGTGACCCTGAATTGGATAAGCGGTTAAGAAGATGGATGGATGGATGGAAGATTAAATATGTGTGAAAACTCGTGAGTGGTTTTAATGCATGAATTTTGAGTTTCATTGACATTTTTTCACTTTCAATTTTTGTTTCACTATCAATACAGAAATTTTTCACATTTAGATTCAAAATAAAAAATTTCACTTAGAATTATATTTTTCAATTATAATTTTTATTTTCAGTTTCATTTAAGCTGGTATTGTCGTGATCCCATAGAATTTTCATTGGTTAAATCATTTATCTGCTTCTATGAAAAGTCCAGCGATGAAAGAAAAGTAAAAATGTGTTAAATCGGTTTATTTGATGGGTTAAATAAAACCGTACAAAGTCAGGATTCTTAGAGCATCTCCTGGTGATTTAACGTATCATATGTGATACAGCGGGTGTCTATAAATGGTTGACGTCCCGGCAGCAGCTCAGCCGTAGGTCTCCTTGTCGTGGAAGGTCCAGAAGCAGTTCCTGTGTTTGTTCAGACACAGGTTGACTCTGCACTTGGAGCAGAAGACGTAGGAGTAGTGGCTGACGGCGCAGTGCTTGCATCTCTGTCGGGTTCCCCACGTCGGGAAATGATCCACTCCATCCGTCCTCACGTCCGGAGGGACGGCGGCGGCTCGTCTCCTGTGGGCGACACGCGCCTCCCGTCCTGCAGAGGGCAGCAGTGCGCCGCATTCCTTCCAGTCCATTTCCTGCCCTTTGTGAGAGAAGCAGCAACAGAAGCTTGAGATTCAGGTTCATCCTACTGTTTTGGAGAGAATGAGTGAAAGTTTGGCTGCAGGATCTTTAATTTATTGGACGACTGGAACAAGTTTAACAACATATTTACACACTGAATAATAACAACAATCATAAACACCACATAATGAGTCCAATAAAAGCGCCAGAATGAATTAAACTCTCCACTGGTTGTACCTGGACCCGCCACCAGAGGGCAGAAGACATGTCTGTGTGTCTGAGTCTCGTTTAGACTCAAAACGGGGGTCTGAAAACTGCGTGAGCCGCTTTCTACGGCAGGTTTGGGATTCATAGAAAAGCAAACAGGGCGGAAAAACGTGCGTAACTTTCAGCAGACTAAGGACTTTGCTGCTTATGAACCTTCCGGACACTGAGGACACCGGCAGAGCAGCCGATAAGACGGTAAAAATCACATTTTCACACCTCTAAACTCAGCATTAAAATGAGAACGGGAATGAAAATATTAGGGATGCACCCATACCGTCTAATGTACATGTTATCGGTTAAGGTTAACTGATAAAGTGGAAAATCTGCAATGAATTCACCAAAAAGTTGTTTTTTTCATTTGAAATTTTGGTTTTGCTGTCATTTTATATTTTAAATCTATTATTTTGTCTCAGTTATGTTTGTTTTAAGAAAAGTATATGTTGGAAGTTATACAGTTTATTAATTCAACAATAGTATCGGATCGGTATCGGGTATCGACAGATGTACAAAGCCTAGGCATCGGTATTGGGACTGAAAAAGTGGTATCGGTGCACACCTAGAAAATATGTTGCATTTCGCAAATTATATCATAGTATGTTAACATGGATGTTTTATGATTATAGCCATTGCACTTAGTGCATTAATTGTGAATGATAGTATGTAGAATAGTTTTTAAAGTATATAAAATATACAGCGTTGACACTCCTGTAAAATGCTGGACAATGGATGCTGGCGCTCATTGAAGATCAGCCACCGGCAGCATCAGGATGGAGGAGGATTTTGGAGATTTTCTGGCCCATAATGATGATTTTTACTCCCTAAAGCAGTTCTGGTAGATCTCTGAGCTGAACTAGACCCATTATTAGGGATGATACTACTGATTATACTCTTTAAAACTAGATTTAAAACCCACATCCTGCTGTAATTTTCTCACAAAACAGATTTTTCTACGGTTTGGCCTGGGTGCTCAAAAACCCCTAAAACCTCTGATCCTAGCATCGTCCCTGGCAGATATCGCTGGAGAGAGCGGAATCGAAAGAAAGGAGCAGCGGGAGCGGGCAGCGATGATTTTAAAGTCAGTGGGAATGAAATGTCAAATTAAAGAGAGCTCTAGCATCACGCACACACTGTGGCAAGAAAACAAACTTTTCTGCTCGCTTTGGTTTAGTTGGAATCCCTTTATGAATTTAATTGGGCCAACCAAAATCTGAAGTCTTTTTACTTTTAAAAAATTAGGCGTCATGAACACTTTAAAAGTTTAGCTGAGGACAGTTTAACAAGCGGACCGAAGTTTCCAATCAGAGTTTAACTCATTGAAAAAGGCCTTTACATAAAACGAATCATACGCATACATACCGCTGACATACCGCGGACAGATGATACTCATAACATAACAAGAAAGTGTTGACGGCTGTTATCCCTGAGGGTACGGAGAGAAGATGTGCCGTTTCCAAATGAAGATCAGCGATACGCTACAGCGAAGATGTTTTGCCGATAAGGATGGAGCAAAATAAAATAAACTCTTCGGACCGATACGATTCACAAAAATGTTACAATTGGTTTCTAAAACAGGGATTTTCGCCAAAAAGCAACACGTTTTCAGGTATGCAACTAAATTTTTTGTCTTTTCGAAGCACTCTGGTCGTCTGTAGCCGAGTAAAGCTCTATACAGATAATCATTGATTGATTGAACTAAAACGGCTTTCTGTGCCTCCTTCAGTCTCGTTGGAATCGCTTTCTCCGCATCTCGGTTGTCCTGGTTAAACGTTAAAGGTTGAATATGGAACATTTTTATAAAAGCCATCTATTTAAAAAAGTAATACTTCCATGGGGCGCTTAGAGGTGTGCGCGAGTTATACCGAAAATAAGATGCCTAGAGGAAAGATACAAAAATGTTTGTTGCCTTTGACCCATATTTTGTTATATTTATTTTTCGTTTAGTAGTTTGATATAAAGTAAACTTATTAGTACAAAATAGTCCATAATAGTCCAAAAAATAGTCCAAAATAAGACATGTTGCTGGCTGCTCACGGCTACAGAACTGGCATCCAGACGGCTTAAAATTAAATTTAGTTGTTGCAACTACAACCTCGACACACTAGATGTCACTTTGGTTCCCATGTTCCATATTCAACCTTTCACACCCCCCATACGTCTAAAGTCATGCAGAATATCCACGAGACACTTTGCGTTCAATGTTTATGGCGGAAAGTAGGCGTGTAGGAGGCGGGATGCGATCCAGAAACAGCTGGGAACGTTTCTAGGGAGAGGGAGATTCAGAAAGCCGATATAGAGATTGCTAATCTGACGTCAACATTACGAATTCCCACTGGGGAGCGCAAAGCATTTCGTGAATCTGCGGCATAATCGTAATAAAAAAATTAAAGAAAACAAGAAAAAAGCATGTTATCTTTAGCTCGCTGCTTTTTGTAGTAATTTTCCATTATTTTCATGCCACAACAATAGCCTGCTATGCCAACAGGGCCAAACATACCCACAATTCTTTGCGTTCTGATGGCGTTGCCTCCCAGCTGTGTGTAGTCCAAGTTTGATGGATAAATAACTTACTCGGGGTAAGTCAGGAAAACAAAAGAGCTGAACTTAAGTACGGTTTAATAAATGAGAGCCCAGATCTGTTCAGCTCTAGATGAAAACATTAGAGGACTACTACTACTTTATTTTACTTTCTACTACTCTGTAGTAGAAAGTAAAATACATATACAACCCAGAAAACACACCTTAGGGAGTAAAAGTGTAAATATTCCCTCTGCTGGAGTTCAGAACAAAAAGCTGCAGGAACTTTTCTTTCTCTCGCAGTTTGCAGCAGATAAAGACGAGAGAGTAAAATAGGAATCTTCATTTAAATATCAGATTATAATAAATACCCTGTAAGGTATGGAGGAAACTCGCTCCCTGCTACATGTATTACATTATCTATGCGAGAAAATGTGGATCTACGTGTTTAAATTCAGACATCATCAGGAAGGGAGCGTCTCAGAGGAATAGATGATAAATCTGCGTTCTGGCCGTTTCTAGCTGAGGTTGGAGAAACTCTCTGGAGTGTGAACCTTCATGTGCTGCAGCAGGTAGCTGCTCCTGTTGAAGCCCCGCCCACACAGCGCACACGAGTACATCCTCTCCCCCGTGTGCGTGACGGAGTGCTGCTTGAGCGAGGACTTGTCGCTGAAGCTCTTCCCGCACGTGGCGCAGACGTACGGCCTCTCGCCCGTGTGGCTCCGGCGGTGAACCATCAGGCTGCTTCGGTGCTTGAAGACCTTGGCGCAGGTCTGGCAGGAGAACGGCGCCTCGTTGGTGTGCGTTCTCATGTGGACCCGCAGGTTGGACTTGAAGGTGAACGCTTTCTGACAGGTGGGGCAGGAGAAGGGCTTCTCACCTGTGTGGATCCGGTAGTGAGCTCTCAGGTCCGACGGCTTGCTGAACGCTTTGCCACAGACGTCGCATTTCTGAGTCCAGTCGGCCCGGTCCGCTCTGCTCTGGCTCTCGCTGTTCCTCTTCCTGCTGGGATCCGGGTTCACGGCCGCCTCCGGGTCTCTGGACCAGCTTCCTCCCTGATCGAGGCTCCCGCCATCAAACACTAAGCGGTCCCGGCCAGGTTCTGCTTCGCTCTGGGAGCTTCCTTGAAAAGCCGAAGGCAGCGACAGCGGGTCGGCCTCCTGCTTGAGCGCCGCCCGCCCTTCCTCCTGACAGATGCGCAGCTCCTCTACCTCCTCTTTAACCCGAGGAGGTTCTGGTTCCTCCTGGTCCAGGCTGCGGTTCTCCTCCTGGGTACAGAGGTGCTGGTCCACGTAGGGAAACGTCTGCATCGGCTGATCTGGAGAGAGAAGACGAACCGAGTCAGGTCAGAGTTCCTGTTCTGACGCTGGACTGGGCCGCTGTCAGAAACTCTCTAGGAAACACAACTAACCTGGAGTTTCTAATGTTCTGACCCGGAAAGACAGAAATACATCAATCCTGACCCAGTTGGAGCGTTTACACCTGGATGAATCCGTTTAACATTCCCTCTCATTGCTTCCTTCATATTTCATAACAGAAAATTTATTTTTTGACTTCTATTCCTGCATTCAATTTTTATTTTAATCATTTTTCCATTTGAAAAATAAAAACGTCTTTATTAAAAGAAAAGAGAAAATGTCAAAAAAATTATTCATTATTAAACTTCAAAGCTCCACAGCCTCACAGATATGGCTGGGTATCGATTCAAATGTCAAACATCGATGGGATTTTCTAGAGTTATAATCTATTTTCTCGATCTTATCCGATCTGATTCAGTCTGATATATAGAAATGTCAGTGTTACTGCTGCGTAGAGACGTTTTTTTTTGTAAAACCTAAAAAATTCTAAGAATCAAGTCGATTCACAGCATGGGCGATTTTAGCCCATTTTTGGGGGTGCCCCCAAAAATATTGATAGCACCCCCAAAATATTGTAAGGAGCTATTAACTAACATTAACTTAATGTTCATTTCAACATGCTGGAAAAATGTGAAAATACAGACAATGCAGATGTGTAGTTAAAACGATACATTTTAAAAACTACGCCATCCCCCTATTTCCTTGAAAGTGGTTTGATCCATCACATCCATCCATCCCCCCCCCACCCCTGTGTAAGCGCCTCCCGTTGCTAGGGGAAACAGCACCTGCAGTAGATTTACCGAAGAAGTTGAAGAAGCACAATTTTGCCATTGCAGGTGAGACCCATAGTCGAACACCCATATGTGTTTGTTCCGATTACTCTGTTGTTGTATTTCCCTACACTTCTTTTGGTTTATGTGTTATAGATGGAAAGGTAATAATGGTTAACCGAAGCAAGTTTCTACTGTTAGCATGTTAGCAGTTAACATAGTTTTATCTGTAGTCTGACGTCAGTGTAATTGGTTATTGGTTTTTGGTTTTATTTGTGTCCTGTATCACTAATTTCCAATTCCTTGTCTTCACTAGCTGTAACATTTAGCTGTGTGTTTTAATTTAAATGAATCCCGCTGTTTAGCACTGTTGCCATGGTAACTAACTGCCGTTAATTCCTGAAAAAAGTGGAGCGGTCAGGCAGAACAGTAGACCGTGTTAGAGTGACATGTATTGTTCTTGTCATTGCAGACAGAAAGACAAAAAAGAAAAAGAAAAGAAAAAAACCCTTCATGCTTTCGCTTCTGCCGTTCAGTGAGCAACACTCGCTCACCTTTAAGGCGAAGAAGCACTCCAGTCCAACCCAAGGTAATAACTGCGGGTCGGCGGCCGTAAAACATGCACATTATTCCACTTTGGTGTTCTCGTTTATGTTGTTTCTGATCTGGCCTGACAAATAAAATAATAAATTACCAAAATAAAAAAACAAAATAAAAGAAGTAAGGTTTGTTTAGTAGTCTTGCTAGCTTTTCTCTTCTGTTGTGACCATAGACTGTATTGTTGTGACGCGCTGCGTCTACAGTTAAATAGTTTTCCTTGTACATTAACGTTTCGAACTGTGTCTGCAGTCTTCCTCAGGAGCGTCATCTGACAATCCTTACAAAGACTGATAAATAACATAACACATGATCCTGTAAATACTGGTTGGCTTTTATTAACCAATTCTGTATCATTTGTAACTGTACTTATATGTGTTGTTAATTTTTATTTTAATTTTATTAAACATGTTTAAAACTCAAATACCGGAATTTAGTCTCTCTGTCCCAAAAGGAAATAGTGTCATTTACTCCTACACACATATACACACACAACATAGTGTTGTTTTTCATTTTCCTGTTTCCCGACCGGTCTTTAATGCTTTAAAATGGTTGATTGATGTCATGATATGACAACTGTTCTGGTGTGATGGTTCACTTTTGGAGAAAGTATTTGAAATTTAGGTTCAGTTTAAAGGTGTGAAAGAATGAGGGAGCACGTCATAGAGAGAGAGAGTGTGTCTGTGTTGTGTTTTAGCTATTGTTTAAGTTTGTATTTATTTTTATAGCAAATTTAGTCAAACTTGTAAGAATTGATAGTTCACTCACAGAATTTCCCCTCCTTTGTGTATTCCACTATTACATCTGTTAATGACTAAAAATGCAGCAGAATATAGGAAATCACATCCAAGTATTCCAAAAAGTCTTTAGGGAGAACCCCCAGACCCCTATCTAAAATTCTCCGCTGTTCTTTTCTAATAGGGGCCCTTTCGCCAATGTCTACAAAAGGGCCTGGGTGCTCAGCACCCCTAAACCTCTGATCCTAGAATCGCCCCTGATTCACAGGTTCAAAAATGTGTTAAATTGCTCAACATAGTTTGTCCTTTTTACAGCTAAAATAGCAATTAAAAATTCAAACAGCCGTTTTAAGTTTTAGTTCTGAAAGGTAAGTCCGTTTTTTGCTGGTAAAATGTTAGTTAGGTAAAATGACATCTAAGATGGCGCTGCGGATGGACGCCTCGGTACTTCGCTCCCTAGTACTTGTTACAATTTTACTTTTTTGCGTAGTTTTCTGCACTCCCTCTGCTATTAAAATGAGCAGAGAGGAAATCCTACAAATAGGACTATCCAGTGCCGGACTTTTTTCACCGGTTTTTAATCAACCAGACTACTTTATGGAGATTCTGACCGGAGGAGCAGCAGCGCTCTGTGGATTTAGACGGAGACGACGACGAGGGAAACGAGCTGGTGTGGTAGTTAAGTTGCGGCAGCGGGGATTACACACCGCTCTCCCATCCATACACCTGGGGAACGTCCGCTCTCTGACTAACAAAATGGATGAATTGCTCCTTCTCTTATCCAAGAACTCAGACTTTCGTCGTTCTGCCGCCTTTTGCTTCACTGAAACCTGGTCCAGTGAACACATCCCGGACAGCGCACTACAGCTGCCGCGCTTCCAGCTGTTCTGAGCGGACCGCTGCGCGGATCTGTCTGGGAAGTCAAAGGGAGGAGGAACGTGTTTCTACATAAACGAAGGTTGGTGTACAGATGTCACAGTGTTAAAGAAGACATGCAGCCCTCACCTAGAGTCTTTCTTCATAAACTGTAAACCATTTTATTCACCGCGGGAGTTCGCCTCGTTTGTGCTGGTCGCTGTATACATTCCACCGCAGGCGTGTGTAACGGAGGCGTTACATCACCTCGCCGACCAGATCACAGACGTGGAGAAAACTCACCCGGACTCTCTGCTAATCATTCTCGGGGATTTTAATAGAGCAAATCTCAAACTTGAACTGCCTAAATATAGACAACACGTGACGTGTCCCACCAGGGACATGAACACTTTAGACCACTGCTACACCACAATAAAGAATGCATATCGCTCTGTCCCCCGTGCTGCTTTGGGACTTTCTGACCACTGCCTGGTCCACCTCATCCCATCTTACAAGCAGAAGCTGAAATCTGCTAAGCCTGTAGTAAGAACTGTAAAGAGATGGACAGATGAGTCAAAGATGCAGCTACAGGCCTGCTTTGACTGCACTGATTGGAGCGTCTTTGAAGCAGCAGCCTCAGACCTGGACGAACTGACTGACACTGTGACATCTTACATCAGCTTTTGTGAGGACATGTGTGTGCAGACCAAAACCTTCTGCACGTTCAACAACAATAAACCATGGTTCACTGCAGAACTGAGACGGCTACGCCAGGACAAGGAGGAGGCCTACAGGAGTGGGGATCGGGACCTGTACAAGCAGGCCAGGAACAAGCTGACAAAGGAGATCAAGGCAGGAAAAAGAATCTACAGCCAAAAACTGAGGGAGCGTTTTTCTGCCAACGACTCTTCTGCAGTTTGGAAGGGCCTGCAGACCATTACCAACTACAGGAGACCATCCCCCCACCCTGTGGGGAGCCCCCGCCTGGCTGAGGACCTCAATGACTTTTTCTCCAGGTTTGAAACAACTTTCACACCTTCCACCTCCCCCACCATCTCCATCACAAAAGGCCTAGCATCACCCCAAACCATCCCCATACCTGACCCCCTGCCTGCGCTGACGATCTGTGAACAGGATGTGCGCCAACTATTTCAGGCCGTTTTCACATGTGTGGCCGTACCAGAAAACGGACAGAGAAAATGCTAATTTTTTCTGTTCACATGGCACGGATCTCTGCCCGTATTGGGATCCAGTGTTTTACTACAAATAAACAGCAGGTGGCGGTATACAAATAAGTCTTAGTTCTCCAACAAACAAGGGAGTGAGAAGTACCGACGTCATAAAACGAGCGACAGCCTAGAATGTAAACAAACTGGTCTACTGGTCAGCTGCTACCTGAAGCCATCTACAGGGTGAGTGTTGTAGTAAACCCGCCGTTTTGTAACCTGCTGTGGGATGCTTGAATCGCGTTGTTTTGGTATTTGTATGGTCGCGAGGTGATTCTGTAATTTCGCGGCGGGTCGTCATTTCCGCATGGAGCGCGTCTATTGTTTGAGTCGGCCAGAGTACGGGTTGTGTTCACATGATACGTGGCCGCCCGTACCTGGACTCGGATACTACCTCCAAGGCAGGTCTCTCTGGCCGTATCCTGGCACGGTCCAGTCTGTGTTCACATGGTACGAAATAAGTGGATTTTGACCAAATACCGTACCCGAGTACGGACTCCCGTACCATGTGAAAGCGCCCTGAGACAGAGGATTAAGAAGGCATCAGGTCCTGATGGAGTGTCTCCGTCCTGTCTGAAAGTCTGTGCTGACCAGCTGGCTCCCATCTTCACTCAGATCTTCAATAACTCCCTGGAGCTGTGTGAGGTCCCCTCCTGCCTCAAACGCTCCACCATCATCCCGGTTCCCAAGAAGTCCCCTGTCACAGGATTAAATGACTACAGACCAGTTGCCCTGACATCTGTGGTCATGAAATCCTTTGAGCGACTGGTGCTGTCCCACCTGAAGGAAATCACGGATCCCCTGCTAGACCCCCTGCAGTTCGCCTATAGAGCAAACAGGTCAGTGGACGATGCAGTCAACATGGCTCTCCACTACATCCTGCAACACCTAGACTCTGCAGGTACCTACGCTCGGGTCCTGTTTGTGGACTTCAGCTCTGCATTTAACACCATCGTCCCAGAGCTCCTCCATCAAAAACTGTCCCAGCTCACCGTGCCTCCCTCCACCTGTCAGTGGATTACCAGTTTCCTGACTGACAGGAGGCAGCAGGTGAAACTGGGTAACTTCATATCCAGCACCCGGTCCCTCAGCATCGGCGCCCCCCAGGGATGTGTTCTCTCCCCACTGCTTTTCTCCCTTTACACCACTGATTGCACGTCAAGAGACCCTTCTGTGAAACTCCTGAAGTTTGCAGATGACACCACCGTCATTGGACTCATCCGTGACGGCGACGAGTCTGCATACAGAAGGGAGGTGGAACAGCTGGTCCTCTGGTGCAGTCAGAACCACCTGGAGCTAAACCCGCTCAAAACTGTGGAGATGACAGTGGACTTCAGGAAGAGACCCCCTTCAACATCTCCTCTCATAATCACCAACAGGCCAGTCCCCACAGTAGAGTCTTTCAGGTTCCTAGGATCCACCATCACACGGGACCTGAAGTGGACCTCCCACATTGACTCTATAAGGAAGAAGGCCCAGCAAAGGCTGTACTTTCTGCGTCAGCTCAGAAAGTTCAACCTGCCTCAGGAACTGCTGACCATATTCTACACAGCAATAGTCCAGTCTGTCCTGACCTCATCCATCTCTGTCTGGTTCGGATCCGCCACCAGGCAAGACAAGGACAGACTGCAGAGAACAGTCAGGTCCTCAGAGAGGATCATAGGTACTGATCTTCCCTCCATTCAGGACCTATTCCGGGCCAGGGTCAGGAAGCGGGCCAGAAAAATCACCACTGACCCCTCACACCCTGGCCACAATCTGTTTAGGCTCCTCCCCTCAGGCCGGCGTTACAGAGCGCTGTACGCCAAAAACATCCGACACAAGAACAGTTTCTTCCCCCAGGCTGTCGCTCTGATGAACTCTGAATAGTCACAGAGTGTGAGTCCACTCACATGAACAATAAACTAAAACTCTGCACTGCTGTATATACTTACTGTATATACTGACTGTACAATAACCCTGGTTTGGTGTATATATTATCCTTTATTTTTTATTTTTATTTATTTTATTATTTTTTTTCCGTTTTTAATTTCACTTATTTAAGTTCTGTACTGGAGAGAAAAGTTGCCGGAGTCAAATTCCTTGTATGTGTCATACTTGGCCATTAAAGCTGATTCTGATTCTGTCATCCAGTATTAAACCATCAGGCATATAATTAAGATAAATCGGATTGTGATAATCGATTTGTAATTCTTGAGAATCAAATTGATTCTTTAAATTTTAATTGATACCCAGCCCTAATCAGTGCTATTAAAACTGTTTTTTTAAGGTGTCATCATAATTATTTGTCTGTAATTTAATGTCGTAACAATGGATCAGTAACAGTTTACCAGAAAAAAACACTTTCAGAACTAAACTGTAAAACAGCTGTCTGGATTTTTATTTCCAATTTTAGCTGTAAAAAAAAAAAAGGAACATATGTTGAACAATTTAACCAAGCTCTGAACTTGAATTTTTACAAGATTGTTTTGTTGTTTTTTTTCAACATAAATAAAATAAAAAGGATCCTGAAATGAGTTTCCTCCTCAGGGAGTCTGAGCCGCTGCTCCTCCGCATTGAAAGGATGCGGAGGAGCAGCCTCCCTGGTGAGGTGTTCAGGACACCTGGAGGAGACCAGATGTTCCAAGTTTAAAAAGCACAGCAACCAATGATAAGCTGCTGTTTTCTATATTAAATGAAGGAGTTTACTTTATGCCAAACTAAAACTTCCGTTTCGTACCTCAAATCAAAGTTATTAAAACAAATCAATATAAAAAATTGATTGTTTCTCAGATTTTAATCGATTAAAAATGAAAATAAAATGTATTTATTATAAAATCACAATTTACAGGATGGGGATTATCTAATTAAATTCCAAAATGGACATTTTTAGTCATTATGGTACTAAAACAACTTATTTTCTCCCAACAACACAACGTCAACCTCCTTCAGCTAGAATCCCATTAATCGGGTAATACTATCATTTAAATATTGTTATCGAATTTTGGTTTGGGTTTTTTTTTTTTACTATATTTGTGGAACAAAAACTGTTCTTCGGGATTCTTTTAGAGATGAGAGGAACCAGGTGTGAAGGTCAGAACCTCCAGAACCCCGCAGGCCCTCCGCGCTCGGTCCTCCTGACCTGCTCTCTGGAAGCCGCTGTCCGCTCTCCAGGTGACGTCCAGCAGTCTGCGCTGCCGCTCCATCTCCTCTTCGTACTGGACGATGGTTCTCTGGACCACGGAGAAGATTTCCTCCGCAGCAGCAGTTAGCCGCTCGCTGATCAACTCTCTGAGATGCTGGACGGAAGACATGCTGGACACGATGGACATGTTGGACAGCTAACAACCACAGCAGCAGCACAACGACAATGGAAGCTAACTGCTAGCTGTTGACGTCACGTGATCACGTAGCGCCTTACCCGCGCTTTGATCGCCCCCTGCTGGTCTGGATGCTGACGAGCGGCTGTTCTTTTCAAGATTGACGACCCAGATGCAGACAAATCATAAAATTAAGTTTTGCAAGAAAATTCAGATTGAATCGCTTATATTCGGTTTTATATAAATTACATACTAAATAGCACAAACAACAAAGCAATTAAAACGTGTAATTTAATTTATTTGTAATGTTTTGTTGTTTGTTTTTTGTATCCCCCTGGGGATCACGATTGATGTAAAGTTTAGTGTTCTTTCTTGAATACTGTATATCCTTTGTATTTGAAAAAATAAAAAGTTTAAATAAATTTTTTTTAAAAAGATGCAGACACAATGGCAGATTGGAGCTCCCGAGCGGAAGTTGTTCATTTGTGTCGGAACTTGTTTGCCTTGAGAATAAAAGTTTCTACTTCGGCTTCGTAGGTTTTATCACGCTCACATAGCACACGGTAAAAGAAAAATCTCCCAAAACATTTTTTGTTTTAAACAATGTGAAGGAGGTTTTAAATAATGAAACAATCAAAATACTTTAAAGTTCACTCATCGCACCATAATTATTGCATAGAATTCTGGGGGAACACATGTCAGACAAATATAAAACATTTATTTATGTTACAGAAGAGAGCTATAGGAATTATTCACAAAGTTAACTACCGGGAAAATACAAGCAAATTATTAGCTAAATACAGAATTTTAAAGTTAGAAGATTTGGTAATAATTAATAATTCTGTTTAATGCAAGACTAAAAAATGTTACCTGAGAAAATAAAACACCTTTATCAGTTAGAAAAAGAGTTTAGTAGGAGAAAGTATAACTTTGAGCATCAATTTGCACGCACAACAATAAAACAAATGTGCCCCTCAGTTAGTGGAGTAAAATTTTGGAACTCATTGCATGATAACCTTAAAAGTTGTAGTAATAAACGGTATACATTCTCTCAGTATAAATATGGTGAGGTCTATTTTCTTTTTTGGGTTGTTTTGTTTTCTCTAGATGTATTGGGTCTAGTAACATTGGCAGTTTAAGTATAGTTACAAAGATTATATTCGGACAGTGTAAACATGTTGAGGTCCATTTTGTTGTTTTCCTTTTCTATAAATATTGGATTGCTTATTGATTTACTGTTTGTGCACTGCTTGATTTATTTTACTGCATGAATGCTGTCATTTAAACCAACATTTTATGGTATTGATTCATGTAGAAGGTATAATTTTGGCTGTAAGCTGCTTAAGCGAGGTTATTTACTTTTTGGAATAGGGGACAGATATAAGATTTTATCTTCTTTCTGCTCCCTTTTGCATATGGGAATCTAAATTATCCAAAGGAGAAAATGTAATGTTTTGTGTTTTATGATGGAGCAATAAACAAATTTGATTGATTGATTTATATGTTTTATCGCAAGATAAAACATTTCAATCAATATGGCGGAAACAGACGCTTTGCTATGCAATAAGGAACAACTTCCCCTTGAAATGTCACGTGACGTAAAGCAGAAAGTGAAGGTTCTTCCATCATATCGTCTTAAACTAGAGAATTATTATATCCAGATTTTTGTTACATTGTTTCTCTCCACAATCTCTCTGTCAAACAAAAACAAAATATTTACACGATAAAAACATTTATACTCGATAGAGAGGCTGTTGCGATAAAACCTACGAAGCCGAAGAAGAAACTTTTATTCTGAATGCAAAAAAGTTCAGAAGGCAAACAAGTTCCGACGCAGACGGACAACATGCGCTCGGGATCTCCAATCTGCCATTTTGCTGCATCTAGGTGCCTCTCGTTGTTTTCAGTTACCCTGCACCGTTTTCTTATGTAACACCATCCCTGCCTAAATTGACAAATAAATAAATGGGTATATAAAATTAAAATTTAATATATAAATATACCTGGAAATATTTGTTTACAAATCATTTAACATTTATTTATTCATATAGAAATCTTTTTTTTCCCCCCAAAATGTATTTATTTATTTCTATATTTATTCATTTACAAATGTTTTTTCAAACGTTTATTTACAAATTTATTTTTTTTACAACTGTATTTAACATATTTGTTCTCACATTTATTTATTCACACATTTATATGTTTTTCTATATTTAATTATTTACAAATCTATTTCTTTATTTATTAATTAGCCACATTTATTTATTTATTTATTGTCAATTTTGGCAGGGATGGTCGTCGATATATTCTCTCATCCCCAGTTAATAAACCAGGTTATGGCATTTGTAAATAAAAACGCATTTTAGATTTAATTTATTTGTTTTAATATTTATTTCCATATTTTTCTTTATTTATTTACAAAAGTATTTCTTTCCTTCTTTATATCCACGTTTATTTATTTATTGTCAATTTTGGCAGGGATGGTCCTCCATATTTTCTCTCATCCCCAGTTAATAAACCGGGTTACGGCATTTGTAAATTTACAGTTAACAGCAACAATTTGGGTTTGTTAATGATGAGTAAAATAAATGAGGGTTCATTTTTCAAACTTTATTCCTTTATGAACTGCACAGTTTCAAGCTTAAATATTTTGCTTATACAATGAAAAATAGTTGACAAACTAAATATTTAACTTTAAACAAGATACTTAGCAAATTTATTACATTTAGGTTAATACTTTAATACTGCAGCAGTGGGCTTCCCAGTCACTCCCTCAAACTTAGGAATCGCTGTTGTTAACCTGTGTTACTGACAAAATTAATTGTATAAGGAAATTATTTATATTTAGTTTTATATTGTCCCACTTCTTTGTTTTTCTTGGGTAGGGTTCAATTCCCCCACAGACCCATCTACTCCAGATCCTAATGTAGGAGAAAAAGTTAACATATTGCTGTTGTGCTAATAACAGCCATCAAAATGTTTTTAAACAATATTGCATAGAACTATCATAAGACTCAAAATAATAGAGGGAAAACATCAACTGTTTAATGACTGCAATAAGATTATCTGTACTGCTCAAAACAAAATAAACATAAGTAGAACGAGGATGAATAAAACCGTACTCATACGAATAGCATTTGTAAATAAATGTAATCTTACATGTCCATGCTCCATTACTGTGAGTTCTTTTCTCAGGTAAAATAACTCATCGTTTGTAGTTTTATGAATGTGCCAGTTTGCTCCATTGTCCCCTGAACATGTCAGAGAAAACTTAATTCCCTAATAAGAAATTAGCTGTTAATAAGAGGATATTCACATGGGAGATAAGACACAAGCTATTTGATGAACATGATTTTATTTACAGATGTGAATATACAAAACGGCTTAATAAGGACGCCCCCCGAGAAAGAGGGAAAGACGGAGTAGACCCGACCGGTACCAAACTGTCCAAGCCTAACAACAGCTATAAGGTTTTACTTTTTGCACAACCAGTTTAAAAAACAACGTACATCTGAAAGCATACACCTCCCCGCCACTGTACCGCTCACTTGGTCCGCCACTGTTTGAAACTTTTTGAAGCTCTCTGCCAAAAGGAATTATGGGATAGGTAGGACGTGAAAGGAGCCACCAGACCCATCCGTCAAATTCGTGGAAAACGAGGACACATTTGTTGGTTTCTTTTGAAGGATCCTTCGAATTTGGACAGTCTGCGTCGCGGCGCTGCAACGTAGCATCCGTCCAATGAGTCCTCCGAAGGATGCAGACCCTGAATTTAGACACACCCAATGACCTGATGCTAGCACTAACAACTAGCGTGATGATGATGCTAAGGCTAACGATCAGTCTAATGATGATGCTAAGGCTAACACCCCACCTGACGAGAATGATGATGCTAAGGCTAACCGGCCTGAGGAGGATTTTGTTGCTAATGGCTAACAACCGGCCTGATAAAGATATTGATGATGCTAAGGCTAACGACCAGCCTGAAGATGATGCTAAGGCTAACGACCAGCCTGAAGATGATGCTAAGGCTAAAAACTATCCTGAAGATGATGCTAAGGCTAACGACCAGCCTGAAGATGATGCTAAGGCTAACGACTAGCCTGATGATGACGATGCTAAAGCTAACGACCAGCTTGATGATGATGCTAAGGCTAACCAGCCTGACGATGATGCTAAGGCTAACGACTAGCCTGATGAGGATGATGATTGTAGCGCTAAGAACCAGCCCGACGATGATGATGCTAACACTAACAACCAGCCTGACGAAGATGATGCTAAGGCTAACCAACCTGACAAGGATGATGATGCTAAAGCTAACGACCAGCCTGATGATGATGATGGAGCGCCCCCACAAAAAAAATAAAAATAATGATAAAATAGGAAGTCAGGTTACATCCCCGCTTCATCCTCAGACTTCATAAAGCACTATACAAATTTCATTATTCAAATATTATTTATTTGTGCAACATTGGTTCTAGCAGTGAGGATAAGCAGCATAAGTGTTTCTTTTAAACTTATTTTACAGCTTTGAGGTCGTTTTGCTTTGCAGCTTCACACAAAATTCCCACATTAGGAAGAACGTTACATGATCAGACATGAGTGTTAGTTTGAGTTTTCCTCATCCAGCGCCGACATGAACTCGCCTGGTGCCGGCGGTGGGTTCCAGGACTGCACGGCGCCGTCGTTGTGGATCTTCATGTGCTTCAGCAGCGAGCACTTGTGGCTGAAGCAGCGGCCGCAGAGCTGGCAGGAGTACGGCTTCTCCCCCGAGTGGCTCCTCATGTGCTTGAGCAGCGTGCAGCTGTGGCTGTAGCTCTTGTCGCAGATTCCGCAGGGATACGGCCTCTCGCCGGTGTGCGTGCGCATGTGCTGCATCAGGTTGCTGCTCTGGCTGAAGCGCTTGCCGCAGATCTCGCAGGAGTACGGCTTCTCACCCGTGTGCGTCCGCATGTGCCGCAGTGGGTTGCTGTTGTCGCTGAAGCGCTTCCCGCACGTCTGGCAGGAGTAGGACCTCTCGCCCGTGTGCGTCATGGTGTGCTTCCGGAGCGTTGATGGGTCAGAAAAGGTTCTGCCGCAGGTTTTGCAGAAGTACGGCCACTCATCTGTGTGCGTCCTCATGTGGACCATGAATGGACGCTGTACCTGAAGGCCTTGTCGCAGGTTTTGCAGACATAGGGTCTCTCGCCCGTGTGGACGGTCATGTGCCTCTTGAAGCCCGACTGGTCGGAGAACCTCTTTCCACAGGTCTTACAGAGGTAAGGCTTCTCGCCCGTGTGCGTCCTCATGTGGACGTTCAGATTGACCTTCTGGCTGAAGCCTCTACCGCATATTTCGCAGGAGAACGGCTTCTCCCCGGTGTGCGTTCTCATGTGGATCAGCAGCTTTATGTTATATTTGAAAGATTTTCCGCACACTTTGCAGGAGAAAGGCTTCTCCACCACGTGGGTTTTGAAATGTTCCCTTAATTCTGCGTCACTCCCAGTATTTTTCCCGCAGAGCTGACATCCCAAGGATCCATCGCTGGTGCCGGGGTTACCGGGACTCTCGCCGCTCGGGTCGCGACCGTAGCTCATGTGTTTATAACGAGGCATCGGGTCGGCGTCGCTCGTTGATCCCCCGTCTCGCTGCCAGCTTCCTTCCTGGTCTCCAGCCTTCAGGAAGATCTTCTGCTCGGAGTTTCCCTCTGATTCGCTGTCATCGCTTTCCTCATAAACGGACGTCACAGTTAAACAATGGATCTCCTCCTTCAGCACCAGCGGCTCATCACGCTCCTCTTTGACCTGCGGAGGTTCTTTTTGCTCCTTCTGCTCTGCAGGAAGCTCCTCCCTGGTGGAGAGGGAACGCTGTTGAACGTCTGCAGGGAAGAAAAAAAGCAGAAAACCAAACACGTAACCTAAAAAAGTTCTGCAGACACGTTCTAAACACCGAACTCCAGTAGACCACAGCTTTTATTACACACAGATCAAGATAAGTTACCCCACTGGCTCCATTCAAAATGTGGGTTTGTGTCTGAGAGTTGCAGTCAGGTTGGAGTTTGGACAGAGTTTTGATAGCTTAAATAGGAGAGTTTGGTTAGTGTTTATATAGTTTGGAGCAGTGGCGGCTGGTGGGATTTTCTCCAGAGGGCGCTATGCTGATGGGTTGTCAAACAATAATTTTTTAAAACCAAATTAATTACAGGTTATCTGACTAATTAAAATTCCTAAATATGACTAAAAAAAATTAAAATTTTAGTGTAAAGGGACAAATCCAATTGTCGTAGCTCTTTTTTCATGAAATAAAGGAGAGATTAGTAGAATTTTGTTTTGTAATCTCCAACTCCAGCGGTTTGAAATGTTTATCAGCCGCGCTGTATGACAGACGTCTGTGACGTTGGTTTGATTTCAGCCCCACAGTGGGAGAAGGGCGATATGTAAGCCACGCCCCCTCAGGGCACACCTCTCCTGCTGTGGGTCCAATAAAATAGATTGCAGTGAACTGCACAATTCTCTTGTGTTTTCCTTGTTCTCAATGAAAATTTGTTCGTAATCATTTATACAGTCGAAAGTAATAGCCAAATATAATTATTAATAAAAGCGATTAATCGTAAAAATTATCGACAGATTAATCGATTATGAAAATAATCGTTAGTTGTAGCCCTACTTAAAACAATGTGAATGGAAGAATTTGCAGGTTTTCAGACCATGAGTTCAGGTTTTGCGACCCACAGTAATGGGCCTGGCTGACGTCCTAAGCTGATCAAGTGTTCTTTAGGAGACTCCAGGATAAACATCTGTTTCCCCTCCACAAAGACTGCCGTCACAGAACCCCAAAGAACTCTGTGAGAACTCGGTGTGTGTGGAGAGAGTTAGGAGAGTCGGGAAGATGATGGCCGAGGAGCGAAACCGAAGTCTGATTGTCCAGGGAAACTTATTGAGGTCCAAATAAAGTGACTGCCAGCCTGAGCGTTGTGAGTCTTCTTCGCTTAAGTGCTGTTAATTGTGCATTTTTGAGCACCAACAAATGGCGAGCCAGACAGAAGCAAGTAACAAGGCAGAAAGCCCTGCAGGCTTGTTCCCGTGGAAACCACACTGATAGGACTTCCTGTTCAGCAGCAGATAATCTGATGCGTTCGACAAACTCAGCTTCTGCTGGATCTCCTCCACCTGGAGAGCACAGGTAAACCTTGAAGGCAGAGCCACAGATTTAAGCTTCTCACCTGTTCTGATGCAGAGACCGATCTCTGGGTTCTGCTGGAAAGGGGGTTCTGCTTTCTTGGTCTCGATCCGGCATCGGTTCCCCGAGGTGGAGCAGCTCTGGTTCCTGGTTCTGGTCCCCTCTGGCCCTCCTCCAGCCGATGCCGACTGCTGGTACCAGCTTCCATCCCCGTCCCGGCTCCCAGCTGAATGGAGGACGTTTGGTTCTGATCCACTGTGGGTCCTGTCTGGGTATCTCCCGGTGAAGGACTCGACCTCCTGCTTCAGCTGCTGCTCCTCCAGGCTGCTGCAGAGTTTCCTCTGCTCAGCTTTTACACGCAAACATTCGGGTTTCATGGGATCTCGACGCTCTGGAGGTTCTGGTCTCTGCAGGGTCGGCGCCGAGGCCCGCTGCTGGTTAAAGCGTGGCGGTGCAGCAGGAATTTTTGGCTTCTTGCACAGGTACTGTCTAAGGAGGTCTGATGGAAGAAAATGAGAGTTAAGACCATGAAAAATGTCCCAGATTAATAAGAACTGCGATTCCACACAGCTTTGGTTCTGACTCGGCTGTATAAACCCGGCAGGTATCAGAACCGGGTCGGCCAAATCTCCTGGGCAAAGAAGGCAAAAGGCAGGTACACCTTGGACAGGTCGCCAGCCTATCACAGGGCAATGCGATGGACTGGCATCTTCTGTGTGAGGATTTTAATTCAGTTTTACTTTTAATAGAAAGTGTGAAATATTTCTGTTTCTAAACCAGGTAGATTAATAAGCCTATTAGTTGGTCGAATTTGCACAGACACCTGTTCAGGTGTAGCTGAAACGGTGTCTACTGACCCGTCGGATTCTCTGCCCACCCAAAGTTTATCTAATTAATTAAGAAAAACAGAGTTTTTTTTTACCAGAAACCTGAAGTCAATCTAATACTATTCAGTATTCCACTGTATACTTTCTTCCATTTTATTTAATTCTTTCTTCAAATTCCAAACTTCACATTAACAGCGTGTACTGCAGGGCCGGCCCAAAATATTATGAGGCCCGAAGACCGCTGCCCACTAACAGCATTTCAATCAAGATTTGGTCTAATTTGGCTGATCCTAAAAATCAGTCAGAGGTAATTATTAATATTATCTGAGACAATCTGAAGCTCAAACTAAATAGAAAGGTTAAACTAAAGCATCAGATTGTAATCATTTGAGTAGAGAGGGGGGAGTCGAGATTATCGCCGAACAGTGAACATGGTTGTAAGTTTTAATTGTCCAGTGTAAGAAATAAATGATCAGCAGGCTGAGCATCTCTGGAATAAGAAAGGTTTGAGTCTTCTTTGTTTAAGTGCTGTTAATCATGCATTTTTGATCACCAACAGTAACACAACAACCAAATGACGAATATTAAAATTGAATAATCCTTCATTGTCCCACAAGGAAAAGTAACTTTAAATTTTATTTTAAATTATTTCAAAGTTTTAAATTCTCATATTTCCTAAATTGAAAAGTAGGGATGCACCGATCCACTTTTTGCGTTTCAGATACAGATACAGATATCTGAGGTTCATAATCTGCCGACACCGATCCAAACGGTGCTGAATAACTGAGTACCAATGACAATACCTCTACCACACACAAAAAATGCAATGAATTATAACAGGTTATACTTTCTTTTCTGCTTATTACAACAAATGATGGGGAATTAGATTTTTTTTTAAAAACTAGAAAAAAAATTCTGTGAAATTATTGCAGTTTTCACATTTTAAGTATTGGTTAAGTATTTATGATATCAGCTTACTTTAACCGATGCCGATACAGTAAATAAGAACGGTATCGCCCTCGATACCCAATACCAGTATCGGTTCATCCCTATTAAAAACGGTACCGTATATTATATACATTTTATTCCTCTAACTTGTCTAAACTTGTCTAGTTACCACACATAATTTTAACAATTGATTTTTTTAAAAATAATCTACAGTGAGAGAACCAACATTTCGATTTCTGCATTTATGGGGTTCCCAACCAGACGATATCCTCCGGCCAGCAGCTTAAACGAGTTTGTAAACAGGAACACCTTCCTTCAAAAACGCAAACAACTCTTCTTCTTCTTATTCGCGGCCGAATTATAACTTACATCCGGTCTCAATCGATGTTTCAAAATAAGACATTGTAATAATTTTTTGATGGATTAACATTGTTCAAACATAAGGACAACATTCAAAAATCCCAACAACATAGTCTATAATTTTAGATTTAAAACAATGTTTGTTCTCCTGTGATTGTTTTTTGTGTTAGAAAAACAGGTTTGTAAGACCTCTTTCTTTCACCTCTGGAATATTACTAAAATTAGAAACATCCTGTCCAGGAGTGATGCAGAGAAACTAGTCCATGCATTTGTTACTTCAAGGCTGGATTACTGTAATTCCTTATTATCAGGAAGTCCACAAAATGCAATTAAAAGCCTTCAGTTGAACCGAAATGCTGCTGCAAGAGTTCTGATGTACATTAAAAAGAAAGATCACATTTCTCCTGTTTTGGCTTCTCTCCATTGGCTCCCTGTTAAATCCAGAATACAGTTTAAGATCCTCCTCCTTACGTTTAAAGCGCTTAATAATCAGCTCCATCATGCATCAGAGATCTGATTGTTCCATATGTTCCTAACAGAGCACTTTGTTCTCAGAATGCAGGTCTACTGGTAGTTCCTAGGATTTCTAAAAGTAGAATGGGAGGCAGATCTTTGAGTTATCAGGCTCCTCTCCTGTGGAACCAGCTCCCAGTTTTAGTCCTCTGTCTGTTTTTAAGACTAGGCTTAAAACCTTCCTTTTTGATAAAGCTTATAGTTAGAGTGGCTTTAGGCTATCCTGAGCGGTTTTTGTAGTTATGCTGCTATAGGTTTAGGCCACGTCCACACTAAGCCGGATAATGCCTTAAACGTATAATTATTTAGTCTACACCCCCTTATCGTCCACACTAACCCGGCGTCGTTTAAGGTCTGTGGCCGGATAACTATTATCCGGGTAAGAGAGCCATGTAAATCTTAATTCAATGGCTAAACGAGCTAGTGTGGACAGCTTCCCCGGATAATGAAAGGAAGTGGCGTCAATGAATGCTGCGTCAATAACAATACGACACTACAGACAAAGACAACAGCGAAGAGTAATAAATCGATCTCGTCGTCTGTCCACACCAAAAACTCTCTCTTCTTCTGAGCAGCTATTGTTCTCTTCGGTTAACGGGATCAAGCAGATATGTACTGTGCTGTAGAGCTTCTTGTATATATTATGTAGGCGCTGGCGTCACGTAGATTATACGCGTTTTTCGTGCGTCTTTTCGCGCATGCCCAGTATTTGCACAGGTCGGTATGGGATTGCGCAATCATGGGACCTTAAACGGGGCGTAAATGCTCGTGTTGAGTGGATAACATTAGGCGTCTAAGTCCATGTATAACCTTATCGGCTTAGTGTGGACGTAGCCTTAGACTGTTGGAGGACAGACTGACCACTTTTCTTCACTCTGCTACTTTTCTCTCCTACTACTCTTCAGCAGAGCGTGACATGGGAATCAATTGTCGCTCCCGTCACGTCCCGATCACGTGACAGCGCCCCCAAAAAAATCCTGTCTCGAAAAAATCCCGAGAGAAAGACTCCCGTCCCGACCCGAATCCCGTAGATTACTATTTTACCTCCTATGGCGCTCGCTCCCCCCGCCCCCCTTTAAACCATAGCCTACCACAGTATCAAAGATGATCTATTTAGCTTTATCCGCCATCTTTAACCATATCCTGCATTCTCGTTGTTTGGCCACCTTACCATGTCATGAATGGACTCGATTCGTCTGACTACCAAACTATTAAGATACACGCATTTTCAGTCGGATATCATATGTTTACCAGTTTATCCAGGTGGTGTAGCAACAACGTAGCAGTTTCAGTTTGTGCAGGTGTGTGCAGTGTAGCAGACCCGATGGAATTCAACTAAAGATAGCGATCTGTCAGATTGCATTTTGCAGTGGAGTTAATAACCACACACATTGGCCTAACGTCATTTTTTAAAGCTAATTCCCTGATATCTGACAAGATAAATGTAAAAAAAATGGTCTGGTACCCTGCTCAGCTATAACATCCCCTGCTGGATGGGGAACATCGGTCCAGTTGATGCTCAAAGTCACCGAGCATCCTCCATGATGTCTCTTCTCTGTCTTCTCAGACCCCCAGACGGTCTCGGCAGATGACCGCTTGTACTGATCAAGGTTCTGCTGGAGGTTTATTCCTGTTAAAGGGGAGTTTTTCGTCTCGACTGTCGCTACATGCTTGCTCAGTATGAGGGATTGCTGAGGAATTGCTGTGGTTGGAGTCTGCATGATCCGGGCACAACCTCACATCAATGAATCAGCACAATCTGCTGATATCTGCCATGAACTGATACTTAAAATGTGGATGGTTTACGACAATTTCACAAAAAACTTATTTTTCACTTGAAATGTTAGTTTTGTGGTCATTATTATTCATGTGTATATATACAGTCGTGGCCAAAAGTTTTGAGAATGACACAAATACTAGTTTTCACAAAGTTTGCTGCTAAACTGCTTTCAGATCTTTTCTTCAGTTGTTTCTGTGATGTACTGAGATCATTGTGTCAGGCTGATTGGGTTAGAATGGTAGACTTGACATGTAATAAGGAGGGTGATGCTTGAAATCATTGTTCTTTAATTTTTAACCATGGTGACCTGCAAAGAAACGCGTGCAGCCATCATTGTGCTGCATAAAAATGGTTTCACAGGCAAGGATATTTTGGCTACTAAGATTGCACCTAAATCAACAATTTATAGGATAATCAAGAACTTCAAAGAAAGAGGTTCAGTTCTTGTTAAGAAGGCTTCAGGGCGTCCAAGAAAGTCCAGCAAGCGACAGGATCGTCTCCTAAAGACAATTCAGTTGCAGGATCAGACTACCACCAGTGCAGAGCTTGCTCAGGAATGGCAGCAGGCAGGTATGAGCGCATCTGCACGTACAGTGAGGGGAAGACTTTTGGAAGACGACCTGATGTCAAGAAGGGCAGCAAAGAAGCCATCAGGGACAGATTGATCTTCTGTATGGTGAATGGAATGCTGAGGACTGCGGCAAAGTCAGATTCTCCCATGATACATCTGGAAAAAGGCTTGTCTGGAGAAGAAAAGGTGAGCGCTACCATCAGTCCTGTGTCATGCCAACAGTAAAGCATCCTGAGACCATTCATGTGTGGGGTTGCTTCTCATCCAAAGTAGTGGGCTCACTTACAATTTAGCCCAAAAACAGCCATGAATAAAGAATGGTACCAAAACACCCTCCAACAGAAACTTCTTCCAACAATCCAACAACAGTTTGGTGAAGAACAAAGCTTTTTCCAGCACCATGGAGCACCGTGCCATAAGGCAAAAGTGATAACTAAGTGGCTCGGGGCCCAAAACGTTGACATTTTGGGTCCATGGCCTGGAAACTCCCCAGATCTTAATCCCATTGAGAACTTGTGGTCAATCCTCAACAAAAACCCACTAATTCTGACAAACTCCAAGAAGTGATTATGAAAGAATGGGTTGCTATCAGTCAGGATTTGGCCCAGAAGTTGATTGAGAGCATGCCCAGTCGAACTGCAGAGGTCCTGAAAAAGAAGGGCCAACACTGCAAATACTGAGTCTTTGCATAAATATCATGAAATTGTAGATAAAAGCCTTCCAAACGTATGAAGTGCTTTTAATTATATTTCAGTGCATCACAGAAACAACTGAAGCAAAGATCTAAAAGCAGTTTAGCAGCAAACTTTGTGAAAACTAATATTTGTGTCATTCTCCAAACTTTTGCTACAACTGTAATTGTTGTAACAAGCAGAGAAGAAAATAAAACAGGTCTTTCTAGCCATTTTTTTGTGTGGTAAAAGTATCGGCATTGGTACTCGGCAAGTACACAGATCCACATAGATAGATGGTTAAATTCGGTCAAATATTGTGATGGATGAAAGGTTCAATGTTTTGAGAAAGTTAAATAAAAATCTCCCTTAATTCGGACATATAGAACTAGAATAATTCTGTTGAGCAGGACATGTTCTAGTGGATTTATCGTTAGAAGGTATAAACAGGTGACCAGGGGTCTCATTTATAAAACATTATAAAACCATGCATACGCACAGGTGTAAGGCAAGGCAATTTTATTTGTATAGCACACTTTCAACACATGGCAATTCAAGGTCATTTACATGATTCAGTGATAATGAAACCACATGATTACAAACAAAACATATAAGTTTAACAGTAATCAATCAGCAAGAGAATATAATGTAAGGAAAACATTTATGTTATTAATACACAATCACTTAAAAAAGACATAAAAAAGTCAGAATAGAAATTAAACCACAACAATAAAAAAATATTTAAGGAACAAATTTATACAATTCAAACAGATTAAAACAAATAAAACAAAATCGGGTAAACAAAACAAAAAGTGATAAAAAAGCGTTATTTAAGATTCAAATGCAGCTCTGAGTTTTTATCTTTGATTTAAAAGAGCCTACCGATTTTGCGTTTTTGCATTCTTCTGGAAGTTTATTCCACATTTGTGGAGCATAGAAGCTGAAAGCTGCCTCTCCCTGTTTAGTTCTGATTCTAGGGACGATTAGTAGGCTAGAGTTGGAGGACCTGAGTGGTCTGCTGGGTTGATGCTGGCTTGGATGTTTATAATAACATGAATCCATAATTAATGTTTGGTGTGAGGTGAAATGATAAGCGTGAGAGGAGTAATATGCAGTCTGGCTGCAGTTCACCACCTCACCAACTGCGTCATTGATTCCTCCCTGTCTCCAAAATGTCCGTACGCACGGGTCAGAGTTGGCGTACAGGTGCGCACATTATCCCGTCAAGTCTGTTTTTTTATAAATCACAACTTTTGCTTTTAAAGTGGCGTACGCCAGTTTCAGGCCCCGTTTTGTGCGTACGCAACGTTTATAAATGAGACCCCAGGTGATGTGGATCATCTGGTCACCCGCTGATTCTGCGGTCAGTTTGAGTAAAGATGGAGGCTGGAGGAACGCTGATGTCCCTCCGCGGTCGGTCCTCCTGACCTGCTCTCTGGAAGCCGCTGTCCGCTCTCCAGGTGACGTCCAGCAGTCTGCGCTGCCGGTCCATCTCCTCTTCGTACTGGACGATGGTTCTCTGGACCACGGAGAAGATTTCCTCCGCAGCAGCAGTTAGCCGCTCGCTGATCAACTCTCTGAGATGCTGGACGGAAGACATGCTGGACACGATGGACATGTTGGACAGCTAACAACCACAGCAGCAGCAAAATCAACAACAAGGCGAAACGCTGGGCGTCACAAACACACTGCCTCCCACTGGCGGCCTGTGGGAAGTACACCAACAGTTCTCCATGAAACCAAATTAGATTTATTAAATTAAATGAGATAATTAGATTTCTTTATTATATCAGCAAACGAGAACATTACCAAAACTCCAGCTCAGGTAATCGGAATGACAAATTTGAATGCTTTAATGTTGTCTCTGCAATAATCACACTGGGTGGGGACAGACAAGTTGGCAGGACAGATGTCCAGAGGACGGTAACCGAGTCTCCACAAGGAGGGGAAGGAACGAAAGGCTCATTAGTAAACAAGGTGGATGTTCACACTCTGCTGGACAGATCCGGGCACATTCATGGAAAGTTGAGTGGAAGGAAAAAAGGTGGTTTGCTGAAATAAATAATGTGCCTGTACATTTATGTAAAACAGCAGAGAATTACTAAAGCGCCTGTAACCTGTGGTTCTTTAGAGGCTTAACATCGACTTCAAATAACTTTAACACCAATTAGGAACCAGTTGATGTTTGTCTGATATATCATAATAATATGCATAATAATATTTGAGCTGTTTCACTTTATTGAGGGAATAACTATGCATTTACTCCCTTAAACTTCATATATTTCTTTTAGATTACAAGATGCAATTTGCTAAATTAGTATCTTATTAAAAGTTAATTTGTGTCAGTAACTCGGTCAACTGTGAGGTGAAACACTTTATATTGTTAATTATGAGGATTTTCTGCTCATAGCTTTGGTGAAAACAAGTTTAGAATTAGATTCTTACATCAAAATTTATTAGAGGGCTTAATGAAGACTGTGTTTAATTCCGCTTTAAATGGTAAGGAAAAAACTTACTTTACGTCTGACAAACCGGCCTCATTTAACGCATATTCTAATGTACCAACACATCCCTGTACTTTACTTGTCGTTGGGTTTCTGGTTAAACTCGTCTCCGGATGATTTAACGTGGAACAAACTCAATGGAGAAATAAAAAAAATCAAAAAGTATTTAAGAAGCAAATGAAAACTATAATAATTTTGTTTGTTTTTTGTAATTGGAAAATGTGCATATAAAGATTTGTAACATGATGTAAAAAAAATTCGGAACCATTTAATTGTAAGTGCAAATTGTAGATAAGTGACAGAGTGCAGATGTGTACATAAGTAATAAGGGGCATATGTCTCAAGATTAACTTTCTTTCTGCTCCTTTTCATTCAAGCAACATTTATTTCAGTTTTTTTTTTACCAATCCTTTTTTTCTTTTGAATGAATAAAATAAAGATGAAACTGAAAGTTTCTGGTCGACTTAAATTCAACCAGAGACGAGTTTAAGTCAACCAGGGAAACCATACGTTTTTTTTAAAAAACATTTCCACTAATATCAATATTCTAATGAAAATATATCCATCCGCTTTTTGGAAATGTTTTTCTTTATTTAGAATCTAAAATTAGAAATATTTATTCATTAAAAAACTATAATCTTTTATTTAGCTGGACATTTGTGCACACCTGGGTCTTTAGATTATAAAAGTTGCAGACCCCTGCGCTAGGTTCAGGGCATCAGATGCTTCCTGTTCGTAGAGAAAAATAAATACTTTGAGAATTATTAGAACAGCTTCAAAAAATATCTTTAGACGTGTTTATATTTAAAACTTGAACACAAAAATGGACCAAATGACTGTAAAATGCGCTTGCAGAAAAGTACTAAACTCGTAGCTTTTAAAAACGAACAAATGTGCGTATCTGAAAAGTGCGGCACGCATTTGTGTATGTCGGATCGATCCAATACCCAGCCACAGTTGTAATTCTGAATCTGTTGTATTTTATTAAGCTTGTTTTATTTATTCCTAGTCTACATGACAAGCCCTGCTTGCCTCTCCCTCCTAAGTAATTCAGTTGTCAGTTTATGACTTTTTGCTTCTGTACATTCATTTACCTCTATTCTGATTAAACTCTTTATTCCTCCACTTTTACATCTGTCTACAGGGTTATTTTATTACACCCCCTGAATATGTCAGACACAGACCATGACCACATGCTCCTCTTCTTAAAGCTGCCATTTCAGTGGCCCACTCTGAACCAGAGCCAATCAGGATGGAAGTCGTGCTGGAAGACCGGAAACATCTTCCTCCATGGAGGACAGTCAGCGCACACAGGGGAGGAACCAGAACCGACCTGGAGCTAAAGTTCTGGACGTCCCGCAGGGGGTCGCCTCGGATGTTCAGATTCAGCTCTGTCCTCAATCGGTGCAGGGAAACATCTAGATGAAGGTCCGCTTATCAGAGACCAGAACGGAATCTTCTGACCTCAATGAACAAAGAAACGTTTGACACGAGGACCAGCAACTCTGACCTCTGTCTGGAGATGAACACAGGAGAAAAAACATTTTGGTTTTTTTTTCCCTTCCTGGCAGACTTCTGTTCCAGTCCCAAACATTTTGTCAATTCAGTTTATTTGTATAGGGTCGATTCACAACAAATGTCATACCAAGGCACTTTACAAGAAAATACATTTCAATACAATTATACAAACATTACAAAAGTTTCAATGGAAGGAATCCCAGCAGATTGTGCTGAGTCATTGATGTGAGGTTGTGCCCGGATCATACAGACTCCAACCTCAGCAATTCATCATCAATCCCTCATACTGAACAAGTTTGTAGCAACAGTGGAGAGGAAAAACTCCCCTTTAACTGGAAGAAACCTCCGGCAGAACCAGAACCAGAACCTGGCTCAGTACAAGCGGTCATCTGCTACAACCGTCTGGGGGTCTGAGAAGACAGAGAAGAGAGACAGAAAGAACAAAAGAACTGATGGAAGAGTACTTTCTATGTTAAAGAAAGTAAAACGATAACAGGACATAGAGGATGTTCTGTCACTGGGATCATCATCCGAACCGATGCTCCCCATCCAGCAGGGGGCATTGTAGCTGAGTAGGACACCAGATAAGGTGGAGCTTGTATGGGGAGAAAATCGGAGAAAACTGGGTTAACTATCATATTAACAGAAAAAAAACACCTGGAGAGTAGTAGGAGAGAAAAGTAGCAGAGCGAAGAAAAGTGGTCAGTCTGTCCTCCAACAGTCTAAGCCTACAGCAGCATAACTACAGAGATTCTGGATTCTTTGTCAAAAAATGTGTAAAATTACCAGTTAAAATACAAAATTTTTTAGATGAATTACAGATATTTTCTCAAAATAGTGTAATTATCTGATGTAGTTAAGTAGAAAAGATAAAAGATATTTCTATGATTACAGGCATACATTTTTCACTTCTAACCCTTGTATCGGCATTGGTACTCTGTATCGGCAAGTACTCAGATCCATATGATGGAGTATTAGGGTCATTGTAAACAAAAGAAAAATATTTTGGAGTAAATTTCCGCCCAAAAAAATTTAAGAAATTCTGAGAGAGATAAAAAAAAATGTTTACATTTTCCAGAAAAAACACAGAAATTCTCTGATGTCAAGTAGTAAAATTATGAGGAAAAAGAAAGACATTTTAAGATTAATTTCAGATACTTTCTAGGGCAAAAAAAAAAAAAAAAAAAAAAATCGAAATTTTCTGATGTAAAAAAGTAGAAAATTAGCAAGAAAAAACAAAGAAATTTCTATGATTAAAGGTATTAATTTTTTTCTTACATTTTCTGTCTTTACAATGTCAGAAATATCTTAGATTTGATATAAAAGATGTATTTCATCATAAAAATTTCTTTGTTCTCTCCAAGCAAATTTTTTCCTAGGAAATATCTGAAATTATCTCACAATTTATGTCTTTTAACTCGTAATCTAACGATTTTTGTGACAGCGAATTTCTACGTTGTTTTCTGGAACATATGTGACTTTAATCTCAGAATTTCTGAGTTTTTTGAACGGAAATTTACTCCAAAACGTTTTTTTTTGTTTAGAACGGCCCCATATACTCTGTCGTGGAATTTAGCACGTTGCGATTTGAAATGGAAAGTAGAGCACAAACATTTGGGAAAAACCAACCAGCAGATTTTTACATCTTTCAAGGATTTAAGGATCATTATAGATTTAAACAGGATTTTTTGTTTACACATACATACATATATATATATATATATATACATACACACATACACAGTTACTGAGAAGTTTTCCGAGACACTGATAACCCTTCATTTGCAATTTTTTGTAGACTATAAAAAAGGTTTATTTATGCGATTATATTTAGATAAAATGGATTTTATGTGTGGGTGTGTGCATTTTTCTTTGGTTTATTTAATATAGAATCTATATTAAACATTTAAATGGCAATCGGTATTATTGATGAACGGCACATTGTATGCATCACATGAATTTGTTGTTAGGTGTTGAGTTGCTGTGCCCCACCCAACCATTACTGAGAGATGGCAGCTGGTACATTTACAACTGAACTGAAATTATATTTTTAGTTCTAAAAAACTTGATATATTTTAAGAAGATTGAATTAATGGAGTGAAAATAGTTTTTGTTTTTACTGTGAAAAATACAAGTCGAGCATATTTAGTATGGATAGAACATTGCTTGCTAACCGCCATTAAACACGAGTTTTGTTGTGTGTTCAATGTCCTACGTTATTGAACTAACCATACATTTCGAACGTTACTTGAATGAACCACAGGGTGCAGAAAGTGGAGCTTACAAATCAAAGATCGTACCAGCATATTTCTTTAAAACTTTTCGGTTCACTTTAAAGATAAAACTAACCAGTTTGTGACTGGATTGAAATCGGCGTCCGCTCTCTGTGTGGCTCTGGGCGGAACGAGCCGAGCTGCATTCACTGACAGTGTTGTTGCAGGGAATATCGGCGACAAAGTTTCATAGAAAGTAGCTTAAGGTTGTCAGAAATATCTTTAGATTTGTCGCTAGTCGGTTTTGGAAAAAAGGGGGGTCTGAAAAGTCGTTAGAAACAGCGACAAAGTCGCTAAGTTGGCAACACTGCACCTAATGCAGGGTTATGCGTTTATTTTGAGACAGCGCCACCACTACTGCTGTGTTTGTTTGGGGTAACAACAGTTAAATTCTGACCACAGCGCACAGAAAGTACTTAACATCCCCATTATGAGCCGGTGTGGCAGTAAATTAGACGGAAAAACCGCGGATTCTGGTTCTGGTTTGCTGCAGGAGGAACTGGTGCGCTACATAGAACAGACTCCATCATGAGGAAAATGAAATTACTCAGGAAACATCTAAAGATCCCAGCAGGAAGTTGAAGTTCTGGTCCAAACTGGTCTAGATAGACGACTGCCCTCAAATGTCCGGCCAGACAGGTTCCGGGGAGGATGGAGGACAGAGTCCATGTTCTGGACCGGTTCTGATCTCAGTCCGAGGAGGGGAGAGAGAGCGAGGCGGTCAACAAACCTGGCCCAGTTCTACTGGTTCTGTCAGGAAGAATGGGCCAAAACTACAGGGAGGAGCTGTGGAAGGAAACCAAGAATATCGGACCCCAATCAACCAGATACCGAGGAGATTTATGTAAACGTCATTGAGGCTTTTAACAGATATAGAAATAATTCTGACCTGAATCCAAAAAAGTTTGTTTTAATCCAACAGTAAAAAGCTGGAAATGACTTTTCTTGGGTGTATGTAAACATCGGATTCAGGTCCAGTTCAGGAACCAGCAGAACCGGAACGATTCATTCATTTGTCGTAGACACCACCAAACGTTCTGGACAGACACTGAAGAAATCGGGTCCAGACCGGCGCCGTCTTCCAGGTGGATGGCGGTCTGGAGTCTGATGTGGCGCCACCTGTGGCTGTAGGAACCACTAACGCCCCGTTTCCACCGGGACCAGTACAGACTGGAACGGGTCGGTTGTGTTTCCATTACCATCTCTAAAGAACTGTAGTGGCCGACGACGTGGGCGGGCTTAGCTTAACAAAAGCTCCAGCAAAAAGCATCTCCTGCTGTTGAAGATTTAATTTTAGAAAAACATTTTTAACCAATGTACCACTTACTTCCATAACTCAGAGTGATGTTAATCTAACCATCTTGTTTTACAAGGAAACTTTGCAGCTTGTTTTTAGTTGGACATTAAATTCTAGTCAGCTCCAGGACAGGATGACTGCAATAAAAGCAGGTTTTTGAAAATATTTTTTATCACTTGTAATTTCTTCTTACGAAAAAAAATCAGGTCGGAAAAAATGTATTAACATCTGAAATCAGATTTGGTATAAAAATAATCAGATTTAATTTTTAAGCCTCCAAGTGTTTCTGTAAATATTCATCCTCTATTCTGAACCTTTAATCCTGTAAAAATAAGAAGGTTTGGTCCTTATTTAATAATGTTAGTCAGGGGAATCATATTGTGACACAAAATAGAAGAAATACTGCATTAAAAAATCTCAAATTAAAAATACTGCTCTGCCATTAAAATTGTGTTTTTGGTTTCATTTATTGAAATACAAAACCTAAAACAAACCTAAAAAAATAAAAAAATAAAAATACACAAACAAATCTAGAAAAAGTATTTTTTCTGAAACCAGGAAAAATATCTTACGAACCTGAACCTACTGTGGAAAAGACCAACCGAACAGGAGTCACCAACACTAACCATTCAGCCAACATGGTGAAATCTATGGATTCAATAGTTTATATACTCACAAGATCCCCAAGTTGTTTAAAACTTATATAATTAGCGACTCACACTGATTTCTTTATAATTTTAGGCTGCTTGCAGTTAACTGCAGTGTTCTGCTTATTAGAAACTTTAAACTATAACTTACTCTGAGACAAACAACTCCAGACCAATCTGCTAATACCGCTGCTGCGTAGGAGTGAGAGGGATATCATGTTACCAGACCAATCAGTCCATAGGGGGGCGTTTCTGGTCGCTAGGAACCAAGGCAGAGGTAGTGGGGAAAAAAAGGGTCGGCTCGGAACGGATGCAGGTAATGGAAACACGACAAAGCGTCCCAATCGGTACCGTACTGGTGCTAGAGGAAACAGGGCATCAAGGTTCTGGACGGACACCATTTCAGGCGGACGGCATGACAGCGTCCTCCAGGCGGACTTCGAGGCGTCTTTCAGGCGGACGGCATGGCGGCGGCGTGGAGTCTGACGTGGCGCCACCTGTGGCTGTTGCGGCTGAAGCGCTTCCCGCAGACGGCGCAGGAGAACGGCCTCTCGCCCGTGTGGACGTAGGTATGCTTCCTGAGCGAGGAGTGGTCTGAGAAGCGTTTCTCGCAGAGCTGACAGGAGTACGGCTTCTCTCCCGTGTGCGTCCGCATGTGGACGGACAGGTTGACCTTGTAGCTGAAGGCGCGCTGGCAGACGCCACAGGAGAACGGCTTCTCGCCCGTGTGGACCCGGTAGTGGACCCGCATATCCGAGTTACAGCGGAAGTTTTTTCCGCAGACGTCGCATGAAACGGGCCTGGGAGCCGCGTTTGGAACCGCTTCGCTCTGAGCCACGCAGGTTCTGCTGTTCTTCCCCCTGATCTGCCTCTCCGTGGTTCCGGCGCGGTCGTTCCGGAGTCCTTCCGGGTGTCGGACCTCAGCTGCAGGAATTCTGACCGGGACCAGCAGGTCGCTATTTGGAGACATGAACTCTTCTTCCTGCTTCAGAACCGGCTGGCCACTCCAGAACCCGTCAGGACTTCCGGTTCTGCTCCGTCCCTTCTTGGGTTTCCGCTCCGGATCTCTGGTTGAGCCGGAGTCTCCGTTCCAGCTTCCCAGCATGTCCGGTCCCTCTGGCTCGGGGGGGTTCTCACGGCGGAACCGGTCCCGGTCCGGTTCTGCCTCGCTGTTGGAGATGTGCTGATAAGCAGAGGTCACCATGGACGTCTCGGCGTCCTGCTTCAGAACCAGCTGCTCCTCATCTTCATGCTCCTCTTTAATCTGGGGCGGATCTGGTTCCTCCTGGTCCAAACCAGACCAGAGCTGCTGGTCTGCGGGGTTCTGCTCCTCCCACTTGTTGCCAAGGAAACGATGAGGAAGATCTGGACGGAGAAAATGGAAAAATAAGATGAGAAACACTTGATTAATAACCGAGAAGCTGTGTCCGTGTCTGACGGGTCCAGGAGGCGTCGGTTCTAAACCCAACCAGCCCCTATCTCTGAGGGATCCTCACTTCCAATTTTACTACGTGGCAGAGGCGGAACCGGAACCAGGAGGTCCGATTCTCCTCTGCTTGGTTGGACAAGATCCAATCAAAGCGTTTCATCTGGAAGTCGATCCATCTGAGCTCAGAGTTCTTTAAAGTTCTCCTCTGGGGTCGTCACAGAGTGAAAGTTTAACCTCATGGTTATTGTGCCCAAAATTATCGCTGTATTTTTTTCAAGGAGTTGAAAACGTTCATAAAGAACTGATAGTCCCACACAAACTGAAAGAGTTTTGAAAAAGTGTAACAGTATTTATTATATTTAAAATAATACAGACAAAAGTCTAATCAAAAGTGCAACTTTTCACATTAAAGGAACAAGGGTTGAGAGAGGGGACGGTGAGGCTGGTAAGGCTAACCATGACTCCACCGAACTCCACCGAAATAATGTCTTTTTTTTTTAAAACAAGACGGTATTCATTATTGTCCACCTTTTTAATCGGGGTTTACAGCTACACCGGTAACCGTGACTAGGGATTCACCGACACCGATACTGGTATCGGTGAATCCCTAACCGTGACAACCCCAGTCTCCTCCCTCTGGTAATTTATTTCTTATCTCTGGAGGGGAAACATTTTTTTTGTTCCTCCCTCTGGTCTAACAGAGAAATATTTCCCTTCCAGTGAATTCCGCTGAAGGACACCTTTAAAAAATTGACGGCTGCAGTTTTACAAGTTCCGTTTTCACAGCAGAGTGCCAGAGGAGATTCAGCGCAATCAACCCAATTTTGACAGACGAGAGGAATAGAATGATCAAAACACTCCACTATCTTCCCTTCATCTCTGCATGGAGACCAGCAGGGATCAGGTGCAGAAATTATGACGAGGTGTAAGAATAAGTACCCTCAGTTTAATAAAACCTGCGCATGGATTTTGAATCCATGCGCAGGTTTTATGTGCGCGCAGTTTTGGGCATCGTGCTGGACCTTCTAAGAGCTTTAAACTGAAAAAAAATGGCATCTAAATAACACGAATAAGCTACTATCAGAATCACTAATGACCAGGTTTGTTTCAACTCCATGTTTACAAATGCAATATTGATCTTTATATGGCTTTGAAGACAAACGGATCACAAAATGTGTGGAAATGGTTCCAAACTGTGTTTGTCTGTCTTGCCTCTGGGATGCATGGAGCTGGTGGTGCAGCATAATTAGAACATGCTGCAGTAAAAATATAGGATTTAATAAGTTACCTGTTGAAACTAGCCAGTTGGAATGCAAGTCTTTATTGAATGTAACATTAATATCTACTAGGCATGTGAGAAAATATCGATATTCTAATATATCGCGATATTTTACACTCAACAAAAATATAAATGCCACAAGGGGGCGACTGTGGCTCAGTGGTAGAGTAGTTGGCTTGCAATCGGAGGGTCGTAGGTTCGATTCCAGCTTCCTCCAGTCACATGTCGATGTGCCCCTGGGCAAGGCACTTAACCCCCAAATTCTACATTGTCCTAGCGAGCCATGTTGGGTGTCGGTGTATGAATGCGAGTGTGAATGGGTGAATGCGGCTTCAATGTAAAGCGCTTTGAGTGGTCAGTAAGATTAGAAAAGCGCTATATAAGTTCAGTCCATTTACCATTTACAACTTTGTTTCTGCTCCCATTTTTCATGAGATGGACTTAAAGATCTAAAATTTATTCCAGATACACAATATTACCATTTCTCTCAAACATTGTTCACAAATCAGTCTAAATGTGTGATAGTGAGCAATTCTGCTTTGCTGAGATAATCCATCCCACCTCTCAGGTGTGCCACATCAAGATGCTGATCTGACATCATGATTAGTGCACAGGTGTACCTTATACTGCCCACAATAAAAAGGCCATCCTGGGCGGGGCTTAGGCTCCCCGTTGTAGTGAGTTGTATGAGAATTAGTGAGAGTTACTTGTTAGGGAAAATGCAATGTGTGGTACTTTGTGATGAGATGGTCGCCTGGTAACTGTTGCTACGGAGTCCGAGTGGGACGCACAGTAAACAGGAGGAGGTGATCACTATCTTCTTTTGGATTTGGATGCGCGGTCGTAGCATGATTTCGATTGACTTCGATACAAAATCGAGATCGTGACAACCCTATTGGATGAATGAAGGGATAGATGGGTTGTTCCCACTCGCTTCATGGAAACGCTTCCATCAAGCTAGCTGCAACCAGTGAGTGAAGTGATGGACCGTAATGGTGGGGCCGCACATTACTGGTTTCATGTTGGGAACTCTGACTTTATATTTTTGGTCGTCTATTGTTTTTTTGGAAGTGTGATCTTAAAAGCTTTATCAGTTTGAAAACAGCCAAATACTTACGAGGCTGAATTTTCGTTTCTAGCTTCTGATTCAGGAAATATCTAAAAGAGCAATTACACTCAATTTTTCTATACTCTGAGCGTCGTTAATCTCCTCTAGTTTAAAAACTATAAAACCAAAACATTTCAAACCTGGACTAGATTATTCTGCACTAATTGCAGAACATTTGAAACCAACTCTGGTATGTCTGAACCCTTTCTGTGATTTGTGATTTAAGCACTTTTTCTGCATCTGGACCACGCTGTCTGAGCAGTAGCTCATAAAATAGGTAACCCTGACATTTTGAACCTAGATTAGATTATTCTACACTAGGATCGTGTTGAAAAATCAAGTCTGAATCGACTGTTATAAAATTCTAAGAATCAAATCGATTCATAAGTTCAAAAATCAGTTTTAACTGTTTAACATAGTTTGCCCTTTTTTACAGCTAAAATAGGAATTAAAAATCCAGACAGCCGTTTTAAGGCTTAGTTTTTCCTGGTAAACTGTTACTCAGAGTTAAATAATTGAATTACAGGCAGATAATTAAGATAACAGCTAAATAAAAAACGTTTTTAATAATGATGACCGATATCTATATGGGACTGGATCAGATTGTGATGATCGATTCTAATTTTTGAGAATCGGAATTGATTCTTGACATCTTGAATCGATGCCCAGCCGTGTTCTACACTAATACACTAATTTGTGAAGCTTGATTTTAACACATATTTAAGCACTTTTCCTGCATCTGCAACACATCATGGCTCAAGAGCAACAATTCAAACCTGGGTTAAATTATTCTACAATACTTGAACTATTTAAACCAACTCCGGGATTTGTGAAACCTTTATGCGATTTGGGAAACTTCAATAAGAGCAGACTGTTTCACAGCCCCGGGACTAAGGAATCACTGATACTCTACTTCTCTTTACCAGATACTTTTGAACCCCTACTGCAGTATGAATGTGCAGAAGTAGAGCCATCCATCCTTCCTCCATTCCTGGTTATATCGATCACAGCTGAATGAGGAGAACCAGTCAAGCTGCATCAGGTTCTGGTTCTTCACCTTAAAACGCGTCTAAACATCCTCACCTGTCCTGTCCAGGTGGACCTCTGCTCTCCAGGTGACGTCCAGCAGTCTGCGCTGCCGGTCCATCTCCTCTTCGTACTGGACGATGGTTCTCTGGACCACGGAGAAGATTTCCTCCGCAGCAGCAGTTAGCCGCTCGCTGATCAACTCTCTGAGATGCTGGACGGAAGACATGCTGGACACGATGGACATGTTGGACAGCTAACAATGCTAACTACTAGCTGTTTACATCCGCTCAGAACCAAACGCCAGCGCTCAGTCCACTTTTGCGGCAGCGCCCTCTGGCGGGAGCCTCCAGACACACAACTACTTGTTATTACTCACTGAAAAGAACCGAATCTTTCGCCCCTGAACGTTTACAACGAATCATTAGGGCTGTGGTGGCCACTTGTCAACAAAACAACAAAAGGTTTTAAATCAACGTCCAAATCAGAGATCAGGGCCCTGCAACAGCTGACAGATCAGTGATGTTCCTTTGTATGCTGCTTCACCTTTTCTGGGATGATAAACCCCATGATGAGGAAGATACCACACATTTCCATCACTCTGTTTTAGTTGATCAGAAGGCTCCCGCTCAGCATATCCTTGTTTCACCATGTCATTTAAAAATCTGATGTATTCTTCCTTGACCTGACCATTCTTGATAAACTTTCTCTTCAGGCGCTGTTCTGCAACATGGCGATTGTTTGGCAACAGGGGATTTTCCACCTTGAAAGGTAAGTCAATACAGCAATGGTCTCCAATTAACTTTGTGGTGTTGTTCATGACATTCATAAACTTCACATCCTGTCTGGACATTTTAGGCTGCTCATCCGATGACCTCTCGTTGAAGTCAGAGTTAAACTGTTTAATCAGCATTTCCTGAAGATGTTCAACAGAAATCCTGTTGGATGTTACAGCAAAGCAGTCCCTTTTATCCCTGTTGCTCCCACCATGAATTGGACCATTAATAACCCAGCCAACTCTGGTTCTGACGGCATAGGGTCCCTCATCCTGGCTGTTGATTAGGTCCCATGGCTCCATCACCTTTGGTGCATCCGTTCCGATTAATAAATCAATGCCTTCATCAATGTCATGAAGCTGAATAGCCTTGAGATAAGACCACTGTTCCAAGTCCTCCTGTCGTGGAATGTTGAGCGTGGAAACAGGCATATCCTTTTGCGTTAAGACGCAAGGTAACTCAATAAAATCATTCATATTTATTCCGGCCACTTCAAGACCGGACAGCACATGAGCATTTACAATCTTCTTTTGACCCATTGTTCTTAACAAAATAATTGTCCTTTTGCCCTTTTTTCAGTCTTCTTGCCAAACTATCTGTACAAAACGTTCCTGAACTCCCAGGATCCAGGAAAGCATATGTCTGCACAGTTTTGTTGCTCCTCTGAGTCTTGACTTTGACTGCAACGATAGAAAAAATTGAGGCATCTATGTGACCGGCCCAAATATGCTCACAAGTCTGAGACACTGAAGCTGAAACGTTTGTTGAGCTCACAGACTGTAGATCAGAGGATGTTCCTTTATCCTGGCGCTCTACAATATGAAGGACACTTGGGTGCTTTTGATGACACATTGCAGTCCAAACGTCTCCTACAATCTTTGCTTTTGTCACCCATTTTTAGACAACCAAAACAGATTCCTTTTACTTTAATGAAATTGATCTTATCCCTGTGTATTTTCATTTTGAACTGTGAGCATTGATCCAATGAACGATTACCTTGTGTACAGAACAGGCAATTGAGAGTAAAGTGTGTGGACTTGTTTCCTGTACGTTGAGTTCTGACTCCTTCCTTGACTGCAGTGACATTGGTGGCAAAACTGCTCTCTCTTTTCCTTTGTTTGAAGTGACTGGCATTGGGTGTTTTGGAATTGGTGAGCTGTGGGTCTTGGATGTTACCGAAGACTGGATCTGAAGCAATCTTGAACTGTCTTTCTATAAATCCCACAAGATCAGTGAACGTTGCTCTATTACCCCTTCGTTCTTGCAGATCACAGGCAACAGTTCTCAGACGGTGATGAGTACGCCTACAGGAGAGAGGTGGACCGGCTGGCTTCCTGGTGCAGTCACAACAACCCTGGAGCTGAACGCCCAGAAGACAGTGGAGATGATCATGGACTTCAGGAAAGTCACAGCCCCACCGTATCCCCTCACCCTGATGGACTCTCCCACCCCCATCTCCAGATGCTGGTGCAGTTCTACACGGCCATCATCGAGTCCTTCCTCACCTCCTCCATCACCGTGTGGTTCCCCGGCGCCGCAGACCGGGACAAACACCGACTGCAGCACATCGTGCGTGCTGCTGAGAAGGTGATTGGCTGCAGGCTCCCATCCCTCCGGGACCTGTTCTCCTCCAGGACCCGGAGGCGTGTGGGTCGGATCACAGCTGACTCTTCTCACCCTGGACACCGACTATTCTCCCTCCTCCCCTCAGGCAGGAGGCTACGGTCCATCCAGACCCACACCTCCCGCCACCTGAACAGTTTCTTCCCCTCCGCCATCAGACTCATGAACAATAACAAGACCCGATAGTTCAGTTAAAGACCCATGTAGGATAGAACCATCTGCACTACGTAACTTTATTTTACTGCACTGTGTGGTCTGACCACACTTAGATCTGCTGCTGTCATTCACCTGCACATCTGTGAATGGAACCCTGCTGCTGTTCTTATGTTAAAAAGGATGTTTATCTCTTCATAGTTCTTTTATATACATATAGATAATATTTATAAAGACTTCAGCCTTATAGCTCATTCTTTTTATTGTTATCTATTTTATTTTTATTTATGTTAAATGTTTTATGTTGCACGATTGTACCGAGAAAAATTCCTAGTTTGTGAACTTGTTCTCAAACAACGGCAATAAAACCTATTCTGATTCTGATTCTTCTCTTAACTTGTAAGGAAGTTTCAAGATGATACTCTTCATGTTTGATGGTAACTCACTTTTAACAGGTAGCCAGTTAAGTATATTTTCCATGTATGCAACAGCAATTTTATATTCATAGCCAAAGTGCTCTGCAAGAAGACTTTTGGCTCTGTGGTACCACAGAACACAGATTCTGTTGGACAAGCAAAGCAGCAATGTCATTTTGTTTTTGCATAATGTTTAAAACATAATTTCGATAGTTGTCAGTCAAAGCTTGGGTCTGATGGTGAACATGTTCCATGTTTCCATTTGCAGTTTGCATCACCCACTTGTTTTATTTTGTCTTTGTTTAGGCTTAACCACTGGTGGTTGGAGTCCAGGAGCAGACAAAATAAGAGCATAATCATTTCCACTCATGATATCTGGGACAAAAGTGTTGGCATCGGCATTTAAATCACTTACTCCTCGTGATTTATTCCTTTCACTGTGACCTGGTTTCCAAAACATGAAGCTTTGCCTTTGTTGTTGCTAATTCCGTTTCAAGCTCGAGTTGGCATATACATTCACATTTTACACACATATACTAATATATATATATATATATATCTCAACACGAATACATTTTCATTTTAGCATTTAATATATTTTTAAAATGATAAGCCTACGTAAATGTACATTAATTGTTTAACCTACGCATTAACGTAATCAGCAATATTCCACCAAGATTATTCTTTCTTTGGCAGCAGATTGCGTTACTGCGTGCTTGAAAAAATACTTCGAAATTCTTCATATTTATGGAGAATTATCTCTTGCTCCTCCGCTGAAAAGTATATACCTCTCGCTCTATCCATATCGAAGGCGATTGGTTGTTCAGTGTCGTCGTCACTCTATTATGTGCACGCGCGTGTGGATTAATCATAGCTTAAGGATCAAAGCCTGAGTTAACAGAGAAAGTTGAGCTGCGTCATGATACCAATACAGCCTGATTGCATCGGTTTGGTTTTGTCGACTCAAAACCAATCCTGTAACCCCGAGTTTGTTCAGCTACCTTCATGGTACAGGCCCCAGGTTGCAAAACACACGATGATTATTGATCATCAACTCCTCCTCAAACAAACACACACAGCTGGGTTTTAATCATGAATGAAGAAGGCGCGTGGTCGTGCGTAAAGGTAGACGTGTGTCATTCAACCTTGTAGTCATTAGATTCCTTGTGAAATACTGTCAAACTCCACTCGTTTGGCAGTTTTCCATTACGGCTCTTAACAGTTATATCGCTGCTTACCCCGGTTTCTTTTGAGAAGGTTGAACGTCTTGTCTGGGCCAGAATGTGCGTCGCCGCTGCCTCAGCTGAATCCAAGAAATGCTTAATATCTTTTGTACATAAATCCACATCGAAGCGATCCAATAAATCCAATATTGAAGTGTTCACAATGCAGGTTTTTTACTTTATCTAGTGGCCACTTGTCAACAAAAGGTTTTAAATCAAAGTCCAGATAAGAATCAAAAGGCCACTGATGCACCGTGGGTTTGGTGAACGCGGGTGGGGAAAAAAACCATCAGGTCCAAACAAGTATTAAAATTTAACCAAAACGTGGTTTATTTAACAGAAAACGAGCAAACACAGAATAAAGAAAATTTCCTGTACCTCTCCCGCTCCGGTAAAAAAACATATGCCTACCCTGGTGCATGCTGGTCCCTTCTGTGCGCTTACCTACAGGTGCTGGCCAGTAAATTAGAATATCATCAAAAAGTTGAATTATTTCTGTAATTCCATTCAAAACGTGAAACTTCTATACTGTATACTTTCCTTCCACACATAGTGATATATTTCAAGTGTTTATTAATTTTCATTTTTATTATTACAACTGACAGCTAATGAAAACACCAAATTCAGTATCTCAGAAAATTAGAATATTCTGAAAAGGCTCAATATAGAAGACACCTGGTGCCACTCTAATCAGCTGATTAACTCAAAACACCTGCAAAGGCCTTTAAAAGGTCCCTCAGTCTTGTTCTGAAGGCTCCACAATCATGGGGAAGACTTCTGACTTAACAGCTGTCCAAAAGACGACCATTGACACCTTGTACAAGGAGGGCAAGACACAAAAGGTGATTGCTAAAGAAGCTGGCTGTTCGCAGAGCTCTGTGTCCAAGCACATTAACAGACAGGCGAAGGGACGGAAAAAATGTGGTAGAAAAAAGTGTACAAGCTCTAGGGATAACCGCACCCTGCAGAGAATTGTGACGACAAACCCATTCAAAAATGTGGGGGAGATCCACAAAGAGTGGACTGCAGCTGGAGTCAGCGCTTCAAGAACCACCACGAAGAGACTCATGAAAGACATGGGATTCAGCTGTCGCATTCCGTGTGTCAAGCCACTCTTGAACAAGAAACAGCGTAAGAAGCGTCTCGCCTGGGCCAAGGACAAAAAGGACTGGACTGCTGCTGAGTGGTCCAAAGTTATGTTTTCTGATGAAAGCAATTTTTGCATTTCCTTTGGAAATCAAGGACCCAGAGTCTGGAGGAAGAGCGGAGAAGCACAGAATCCACGTTGCATGAGGTCCAGTGTAAAGTTTCCACCGTCAGTGATGGTGTGGGGTGCCATGTCATCTGCCGGTGTTGGCCCACTCTGTTTCCTGAGGTCCAAGGTCAATGCAGCCGTCTACCAGGAAGTTTTAGAGCACTTCATGCTTCCTGCTGCTGACCAACTTTATGGGGATGCAGACTTCACTTTTCAACAGGACTTGGCACCTGCACACAGTGCCAAAACCACCAGTACCTGGTTCAAGGACCATGGTATCCCTGTCCTTGATTGGCCAGCAAACTCGCCTGACCTTAACCCCATAGAAAATCTATGGGGTATTGTGAAGCGGAAGATGCAATACGCTAGACCCAACAATGCAGAGGAGCTGAAGACGACTATCAGAGCAACCTGGGCTCTCATAACACCTGAGCAGTGCCACAGACTGATCGAGTCCATGCCACGCCGCATTACTGCAGTGATTGAGGCAAAAGGAGCCCCGACTAAGTATTGAGTGCTATACATGCACATTCTTTTCATGCTCATTCTTTTCAGTTGGCCAACATTTAAAAAAAACATTTTTTTTCATTGGCCTTTAAAATATTCTAATTTTTTGAGATACCAAATTTGGAGTTTTCATTAGTTGTCACTTATAAATATCAAAATTTAAAGAAATAAACATTGGAAATACATTGATCTGTGTGCATTGCATGAATATAATGTACAAGTTTCACGTTTTGAATGGAATTATTGAAATAATTCAACTTTTTGATGATCTTCTAAGTTACTGGCCAGCACCTGTATATAACCTATAGTGGCTCCCCACCATGCCTGAAACAAACAAAACAAATAATAAACTAATGAAACCCCAAAGTGAAGAAATAATAAACAAAATACTAATAAAAATTTAATCATAAAGAAATCTAAACAGCACTAAATAGCTCCAACAAGGACCATTGTATACTACACAAAAATATTTTGGAGTAAATTTACGCCTTAGAAATTCTCAGATTAAAGTCCCATTTTATCCAAAAAATAAAAATAAAAAATCGGAAATTCTCTGATGTTAAAAAGTAGCAAAATAACGACTAAAAAACTCAGAAATTCTGACATTAATTACACATATTTTCCAGAAAAACAGTCGGAAATTCTGTCACAAAACAAATAAATTTTGGGATTCAGATATTTTCTAGAAAAAGAAACGGAGAAAATTTGCAAGAAACCCCCCTCCCCCCAAATAATCGTATAATTAAAGACACATTTTCGATATATACAGTAAGATTTTGACATTGTAAAGTCAGAATATTGTAAATGTAAAAAGAAAGTAAGCCTTTAATCATAGAAATTTCTTACGTTTTTTTATCGCAAATTTTCTACTTTTCTACATCAGAGAATTACTGGGTTTTTTTCCTAGAAAACATCTGAAATTAATCTCAGAAATGAGTTTTTACTCTTAATTTGACCACTTTTGACATCAGACATTCTCATAGTTTTTTTCTGCAAAAGATGTGACTTTAATCTCAGAATTTCAGAGTTTTTTTGGGGGCGGAAATTGACTCCAAAATATTTTTCTTTTGTTTACAATGACCTTAATACTACATCGTATAAACGGCTCCTTATTTTTTTTTCCTAAATTAATTTATCCACAAAAATCATGTCCTTTTATGAGTAAAATAAATCAGTAATATACAAACATAAGTGTATCAAACGTTTAATATTCATATGGCTTGTGATAGAACATGGAACAGAGTGCTTAAAAGAATTATGTTGAAATACAACAGATGACAACAACAGCGGATGGGAGGCGTCTCCGGCCCAGTCGGTCCTTTTGGTGCTGGACTAAGCTCCTGGGTCTCGGTCCTTGTGCACTGCAGGGTGCTGGGGACGGACATTTGACTGGGTCAGGCTCCACGGTGGACTGGTTGGGGGCTGGACGTGCGGGACGGGTAAGGGGGTACGCTGGGTTCCATTTCTTGTTGGGCTATTGGACGGCGGTAACTTAGGGATAGTGGGCCTCAGTCTGTTGGGTCCGTCGCCTGAGGCTTCGGCCTATTCCTGGTCCGGTTGGGTGTGTTCCGGATCTATTTGAGCCGGTGGGTGCACTGGGCTCCTGCCTCGCCGCGGCGGCCCTCAATTCACTGGTGGTGCTGGGGGGGTGGCAGTCACCATCAACACAGGTGCTCCACTCAAGGGAGGGATTTTTCTCTTGTACTACTCTCTCCTACTACTCTCCAGATATATTTTTTCTGATGTTATTATGATTGTTAACCCAGTTTTCTCTCAGGGTTTTTCTCCCCATAGAAACTCCACATGGTCTGGTACCCTGCTCAGCTATAACGCCCCCTGCTGGATGGGGAACATCGGTCCAGATGATGCTCAAAGTCACCGAGCATCCTCCATGCTGTCCCTTCTCTGTCTTCTCAGACCCCCAGACGGTCGTGGCAGATGACCGCTTGTACTGATCCAGGTTCTGGTTCTGGTTCTGCTGGAGGTTTCTTCCTGTTAAAGGGGAGTTCTTCCTCTCCACTGTCGCTACATGCTTGCTCAGTATTAGGGATTGCTGAGGAATTGCTGTGGTTGGAGTCTGCATGATCCGGGCAAAACCTCACATCAATGACTCAGCACAATCTGCTGGGATTCCTTACATAGAAAACTTTTACCTGATTGGAATGTTTGGATAAATGTATTGTTAGGGAAATGTTAGGGTAAAATAATAATATTGTATCATTATTTTCTTAGGGTGCCTTTCTTTATCACATAGTTTAAATGTACTTTTTAAAGGTCATTTGGTTTCTAACATATGTTCCTTTGTATGACACCCTGTTCTTTTAAGATGCTAATGAAGTTTGACTGAATAAAAGGAGACTGCAGGGAGATGTTACTTCTATGCACCATGGGTCTGAGAGTAACACAATTTAAATTCTCTGTATGTCCTGTACATGTGGTAGAATTGACAAATAAAGTTAACTTTGACTTATGTACTAACCCTAAGGTCCCAGAAGGACAAATATACTTTTTTTTAAATGCCTAAACCTAAAATATATATAGTTTAAGTTTATTTTAATAATAGGGTAAAGTATGTTTTTTTTACTGCTGCGCAATAACCGAAAGAATATCATTCTGATGGGTATGCTGTTTTGTTAGAACACCGGCAGAGCCTTAGGCCCCTGTGGCCTCAGGGCCCCGGCCTTGTAGCTGCTGGATGTTCCCCGGGGGCTTCCCTCTGGTCCTGCCTTCGGCCCTGCGACGGTCCCCCTGGGGTTCCTAGACTCTGGGGCCCTCTGGGTATCTGTTTCCACTCGTGTGGGGAAACCTTGCATACACCTTCACGCTCACACGGATGTCATCAATGGTTGTTGCATTAATATACCCATTTTTGTATGTTGTGGATGTGTAGTTTTTAGTTCCCTTCATTTCTTTTTTTTTTTTGCTCAATCTTACTGTTTACTCTTCATTATCTTTATTTTCTCTCTCGTTTTTTCCCTCTTTGTGTCCATAACCTCAAGAAATTAAACCCACAGCAATCACTAATAAAGAGTTTTCATACATATTTATCAGGTGGAGTAATATAGCAACAGCCGTAATGCTCTGCTTGAAAAAGTAAATCTGTTGGGCTTTACTTGGTACCAACTCTGAGTCATGCCAGACAGGACAAAAAAATATTTGTCTGTTTGCTGACAAAGTCCCGAGAAAGGACACGAGCTGATCATTCAGTGTAAATAGCAAAGGTTAAATCTACAATGTTAGTTTAGCTAGCGGGAAATTATGGACGGGTGTGATGGGCGGAGTTTTCATTTCTGGGTACGTCTGTTTTGTAAATAAGGGGGAGCTGAAGGAGGAGAATATTGGTTAAAACGTTTCTTTAACATGATCACAAGTAAAAGTTGACTTTAGCAGAACTCAAGAGCCAATTTCAGCTGCGTTTGAATTTCGCCTGGAGACAAAATGAGGAGAACTGCGGTGCGGCTCCCCCTCTTTGGGCTTCTGCTGGCTGTGGCTGCTGCACTACCTGGGAAGGTAACAGTCTGACAACAGGACAGAGAAAAAAAATAGAGATTAAAGAAATATTTTTGTTTTATCACTAAAATTTCTTGGAAACCATATGTTTCTTTTTTTTTTTCCGTCTGTTGCAATGCAGCTTTAAGCTCTGGTTCCCCTGGACTGATAAAAGTTGGTCGTTAATCACTCTGTCCAAGTTACTCTTTGAGTCTAGAGAAAATACTCTAGCACTTCGCTGATTTTATGACCCTAATTACTATTAGGGTCGTAAAAAACTTTTTCATGCTCACCACTGGTGCTGGTATGGAGAATCAGAATATCACTTCTCCTTCTGCACTCCAAGAAGATTTTTATGTGAACTTTGCTTAAAAGTGAGTTTCTTATATAATGCCTCTTATATAAAGGTTCTTAAATTCTTAAAGATGATATCGCGGGTTTGGAACCAGAGGGGCGTAAGTGGCACTTGGCAAAGTCTAGAGGAGAGCCAAAACAGCATTTTTAACCACACTTCAATCAACTGTATCTATTAACCTTCCACCTTAACATTGCAACCACATATATACTTATATGAGTATTTAAATGAACATATTATGACATATTAACATGATGAACATATTGTAAAACCTTGAAACATGGCAAAAAAAACGAATACGCCTTTTTGGCTCTATTTTCCTGAATAAAAAATAAGCCGTATCTGTCAAAACATTCGTTAAAAACAAGTCAACTTCATCACCTTTCATTTTATTTAAAATATTGTGTACATATCCATTTCATTTTAAACGGTTTAATGTTTAATTTCTCATTCGTTCATGTCAAACAGTTTAATTTCTGGCTCTGAAAAATACTGTAGGCTCTTGCTCCAAACTATGCTCAAACCTTTGTGTTATGTCTTTGCTGTTTTGTTGCTTTATTCAATACATGTTGATGTCTGATGCGTATTTTTGGCACAACTAGATTGAGCTCATCAGGACCTTTAATTTGATATATAGAACTCATGTTCGCCCAAAATGCCGATTACACCGTTCTGGTTTCAAGCCCTTGACATGTTCATCTAAAAAATCAAAAAAGACCAGACTGGATTCATTTTTTAATGATGTTCATATAAGCGAGTAGAAATAAACATGCAGGAAAATCAAATGCCAAACCATGTGTTTCAGTCTCTTGAATCAAACCTTGTTTTGATTTATCAGTTATTACCGGAAACATTTTTTTTTTTTCAACCTGGATCTTGTGTTTGGCGAGTGATGCGTTTGGTTGCTCGCCCGGATGAGTTTGGGGTCGCTTGCAGTCCTTCGGGAGATGTTTATTTTTTTCCGGTCTGATCGGCGTGTATCCATTAGGTGGGGGTCGGTGAGGGCAGGAGATTTGCCGCCTATAGTGGGGGATTATCTGCTCCAAAACTCCCTCTCTTGTTTTGTCATTTATCACTACTACCCTCAGAGTTCGGAACGTGTTGGAGGGGCTAGGTATTTCGGCACGATTACAATGACGTCACTGCCATTCTCCATCCCAGCTGTAGTCTGAGCAGGACTTTACCTCTGAGTTCTACGGCGGTCGGTTAGACAGAACACGGTTTGCGTCTTTCCAACTCGCACCACCTGAATGACCAATTTGACCAAGTTTAGCTTCTCCAGGCTCCTTTTCTGCAACCTACACAGACCACAGCTGTAATGAAGGACGGCTGCGACTTCATCCCAGGTTAGTGTCAGGTGGAATCGGTCACATTAAAAGCCTGTAGGATACCCAGGAGCTAATGCCTTGGCTCCTCCGAGATGTTGCGAACTCACAGGAATTTTGCTAACTCTTCATAATGAAACATGGCTGAGTTGGGGAGTTTTGGGCCGGATAATGTCGCGTTTAGACGCGGCGGATCTCCTGGACTGGTTGAGTCCCGTTGTACGGATGTGCGCTGATCAAACTGGATTGAACTTCTCCCGGGGGACTCCAGGTGGCTTTGGACTTGTCTGAACGTAATGTTTGCTAGAAGCAAGGTCCAAGTTCGAAAAAAAAAAAAAAAAAAAAACATTTCCTTTAAGTAGCCATTTAAAACAAGAAACAACTAGTAGAATAATTGAACTAAAGAAATATCAGAAAATTAATTCTTGGACTGCGATTGTGGTGTCTTATAATAAGATTATATTAAAGAATCCAATTCTGTTTTTGCACAAAATTCTTTAGATTAAAGAAGAATTGCAGTTTAAACTGAGAATTCTGGGATTTCGAAATAATTGATATGTGGTTAAGTATTAAAATTAGGGATGTTCGATATTGGCTTTTCTACCGATATCCGATATACCGATATAGCCTAACTCATAATTTCCAATACCGATATAAACCGATACCGATATGTGGGGACCCTCCCTCATAAAAAACAAAAAATACTAAACCCTTTCAGGTAACCACAATGAAATATCTTGTATCATGCATACTTGAGCTTTAGAAATTTATAAAATGTAATAAGTACTAGAATTTTAGTTAGGCAATTGAAAAAGGTGCCATTCTCCTTTGTCAGTATTCTCACACAGAGAATACTGACAAAGGCCCACCACTCAGGACAAATTTCTACTTTTATAAAATGTAAACAACATTATACCTTTGTGGCTGATGACGTCACCAAGTGCGCCCGATAGACGGTCAAGGTTGGCCCAGAAGAAGCCTTTTGATATATTGAAAGTTATCTCAAACAAATAATATCTCAAAAACTAAACCTCAAATCTGTCATATTTTTACATTCTGAGAGAGAAAAGAAGCTGAAGAGTTTGATATATAATATGTGTATGGTGTGAAAAAGTCATCTTATAAAAAAAAAAAAAACAATACCGATAATTTCCGATATTACATTTTAATGCCAATATTGGCCGATAATGACTTCAGGCCGACAATATCGGACATCCCTAATTAAAATCGTAATATAGTTTGATTCTGGTTAAAAAGAAGACCACTTACACTTTTACATCATAACTGTGGAACATTTGAGGACAACCAGATGTCCTTATTTTCTGACATTGGATGAAAATCCTTTTCATAACTCAGAATCATTCCTTTTCTACAATAGTCAGGGGTCATTTGATGCACTTGCCTTGTTTTTAACTTTATAAAGTGTCTGTGTTAATGTAAGACAGAGAGGAGAGAGCATGTGCATGTGTTTGCTATATAGCTAAAGTTAACTTATTAATATTGACTCAGTAGGATATCAAAAACGATATGTATGTCTATGAATTTGTCTACAGATATGCGATATACAGATGTATTTAACTTCCACAACTATGAAAGAAATTCTGGAGCAATATATCATCATAATTAGAAACAAAATGAGTGAAATGATATTTATAACTTATTAAAACATGTGTATTTGCAGCTTTTACCCACAGACTTGTTAATTTCTCAGCTCTAATTAGTTGTCAGATCATGAAATTGATCTCTCATCTCCTTTGTAATTTGACTTTGTGTGTTTAAACAGGATGACTGGGACATTTACAGATTTTACATCAACTCCACTGTGACCGGTCGATACGCCACCACCGTCATCACCAGTCGTGTGGCCAACCTCATGGACGAATCAAAAGAAATTGAATTCCACGTTCAGATTCCCAAGAACGCCTTCATCAGTAAATTCAGAATGGTAATTGATGGTGAAGTTTACGATGGAGTTGTGAAAACTAAGGAGCAGGCTCTGCAGCAGTACACTCAGGCTGTGTCCCGTGGTCAGAGTGCTGGGATTGTCAGCTCCGTGGGGAGGACCATGGAGGAGTTTAATACTTCAGTAAACGTGGCAGCCCACAAAAAGGTGACCTTTGAACTTACCTATGAAGAGCTGCTGAAGCGTACGCATGGCAAATACGAGCTGCAGATCCATGCTCGACCAACGAAGCCCGTCAAAGACTTCAAGGTCGACGTTTACATTTATGAGAAAGCCGGCGTCGGCTTCGTCGACGTGAAGGGCGGACTGAGCACCAAAGCATTGGCTAATGCCATCAACAAAACACACGTAGACAAACAGGCGTGGGTGAATTTCTATCCAACAGAAGACCAGCAAAAATCATGCGACAGCTGCGGAGAGCAAGGGATGAATGGAGATCTGGTGATTGTTTACGACGTCAACCGAGACAATGGACTGGGAGACATCAAGATTTCGGATGGGTACTTTGTGCATCACTTTGCTCCGTCTGATCTTACACGAATACCTAAGAATGTTGTCTTCGTCATTGATCGAAGCGGCTCAATGCACGGCAGAAAAATGGAACAGACCCGAACCGCTTTACGCTACATTTTGAACGACCTGGCGGAAGACGACTTCTTTGGTCTCATCAGTTTTGACAGCGAAATCTTTCACTGGAAGCGGGAACTCGTTCAGGCCACGAGTGCAAATCTGGAGGGGGCCAAAGAGTTTGCACGCAACATCCAGGACAGAGGAAGTACGGACATCAACGCGGCGGTTTTGGAAGGCGCTCGTATGCTGAACGCACACCCCAGAGAACGCTCAGCGTCTATCCTCATACTTCTCACAGATGGAGACCCAACCTCAGGTGTGACGAATCTGGAAGAAATACAGTCCAACGTAAAACAGGCTATTGCAGATAAATTTCCACTCTACTGTCTTGGTTTTGGGTTTGATGTCAGTTTTGAGTTCTTGGAGAAAATGTCGCTGCACAACAATGGTGTGGCAAGAAGGATTTATGAAGACTCCGATGCAGATTTACAGCTGAAGGGTTTCTATGAAGAAGTGGCCACTCCTCTGCTAACAGATGTGACAATGAACTATGTTGGCGGAACCAATCTAACCCAGACCAACTTCAGCCAGTACTATAATGGCTCTGAGATTGTGGTTGCCGGTGAGATCGTTGACAACAACATCAAAACTTTCCTTCCACAAGTTGTGGCCATTTCAAGCAAAAGAAAAGTGACATTTTCGAGGACAACTGGTCCCATGGAGTCTTCCACTGGAGCAGTTGCTGATGGGCTTCTTCAGAGGGTTTGGGCCTACCTCACCGTCAAACAGCTTCTGGAAAAAGAACTCCTCCTTTCTGGACCCGAGAAAGAAAAAGTGAGGGAAGAGACTTTGAAGCTGTCCCTGAAGTACAGTTTCGTGACTCCACTTACATCCATGGTGGTCACCAAGCCTGAAGGCGAAAACACAGACGTCCTGCACAAACCCAAGGAGGGGGACGTCCCACCACATTCAGCAGGTCGAGGCTTAATTCATTCTGCTACTCTTCCTGACCTTGGGGGAGTTGGCGGCTCATCTTCCTACAGTGTTATTCTTCCTCCTCCTTTTAGTCTTCCAGATTATACTCGAATTATTTCACCAATCCAGCACAGTGTTCAGAAGATTTCTGTCAGTATGGACTATGAAGAGGTAGAGTCTGTCCTTCTGATGCCAACCTTTGCACCTGCTTCTCACATATTTCTGCTGAAAAGTAAAAATCCGTGTCCACCACTTTGCTTCAGAATTAGCAGAACCGTCATCCTTAAACTGCTTCACCATCCCAGCAAGGACGTTTATGTGAACGGGGAGCTGGACGCAGACATAGGGGGCTTCGGGAGGATCTTCATCCATGCCGGCTCTGACCAACATCTTGAAGTTTACCCCGACAGATTTGTATCTCGACGAGGACAGACTACATTACAGCAAACCTCAAATAACCTCGTTACTACCGGAAGCATCACAGCGATCAGAAGGAGAGACGAAGAATTTGATATTGCAGTGGAGGACGTGCGTTTGGTCTTCTTCGTTCATGAGAAAGATGGCAACAGATTCCTTTGGCCTGTTTTGCAACAGAGGCCGTCTGCCAACAACACTGAAGGAATTTTATCTTTGAAGCCAGTCGACTATGAAGAGATTCAATCATCTTCCTCCACAAAACTGAGGATAAAAGACAGAGAGATTTCTGTAATCAGCTCCAATGGAATTGACTACAGCATCAACAAGCCTGTGCCAAAACGCTGCTGGCTTACCTTGGATGATGATGATGTTCCCCTGGAGAAACCTTTGAGCAATTACATAGTTCCACAACTTTAAGTGAAAGTCACACAAAATGAGTTGGAGCCAGAGGGAGTGATACCAACGATGACTGTCAACAGCCTTTCTGTAGTTAGCTAGCGGTCAGTTTTAAAATTATTGTTTGATTATTTCCCTAATCACACGAGAGGCTTGAATGTGTTCCTGATGATAATAAAATAACCTTGCCAAACCAGAATATGGCTAAACTAAATTGAGTCTTTGTTCTGAGCTTAATCTTTGTTCAAGTGTGCTGAGATGTTAAGGAATCCTATGAACGGCTGTTTTTTTGGGCAAATGTAAAATAATATAAAAAATAAATGCTGAATGTGAATGAGATATTTTAATATCATTAAGAAATATTTCAAATACAAACATTTTGTTTGAAAAATAAAATCATGTTTTAAAAAAAAGAGAATTTAAAAGTTTAAAGTCAGAAGAGCTTCTCAGCGCTCACTGTGTCACACTCTAAACTGTCTGTGTAGCAACATCACCTAATGTACATTAGGGCTGCCACAAACAATTATTTTGGTGTCTACTAATCATCTTTTATTTTACCGATTAGTCGACTAATCGGATCACTCATGCATTGTATTGTGTCGCTGTTGCAGCTGCTGCTCAAACATATGAAGAGCTCTTTTCCAAAATGCAATAAAAGCCATTAAGAAAAAAGAATGAGTTTGTCATTTGGCTGTGTACTGAACTTATTCACTGCTCCATCAACGTTTCTTTCCAAATTGCTATATTTCCTTGTTAAAATGAAGGTACAAGATGCCGTTCTCTTATAGTGGCCGCTGGCCAATAGAGTGGGACTAAAATCAAACCAACGTCACAGACGACTGATAAACAGGTCAAACCGCGGCAGTTGGAGACGAACGAAAAGAGACGCAAAATGCAGAAAGAGAAAAAGGATAACTCAGATATATCACTAAAAACAATATATGAGAGAAAAACAGGAGGAGAACTTTGATGTAAAATAGTTCCGATCTGATCATTCACATATCAGACCATTCAGCAGTAAAACGAGAGTAGAAAGCGCTGTATATATATGAATTATGCATGTTAGGTCTCTGTATGGCTTGAGTACATTTCATAGTAAGGTATCGCTGCATTAAAAATGTGCATTATTCAGTTAAAGTAATGTTTAAATCAGTGCTAATCAGTAGAGGAAGAAGCTGTGTAGACCTTCACAATAAGAGCATGTATTCCTATTCTTTAGATTGATGAATTTATAGTTTATCTGCTGAGTTTTTACATTTTGGAAAAAGGTGAATCAAAACATTGTATTACTAAGTCTATATTAAATGTGATTTATTTGATATTTAACAGCTGCTGATATCCAAATATTAAGTTTATTCATATATTTTGGTTATTTCTACCTTGCATTTGTTCTTATTTTTCATATGATATCACACATATCTCCCTCCTCACATTTATATCACCCAAACCTGTATCAGCAGCTGTGTGGAAATAATAAAGAACAGCAGAAATATAACAGCCTTTTCTCCACCATATCTTCTCATACTCTGAATGGCTTTAAGTGGAGCTCTGGCAGGTTCTCCCAGTATGAACAGAGTGATCCCAGTCTGAACCAGAACCTCTATAGACAGCTCAGTGTTTCCTCCTCTACAGTAGCAGTCTGTTCTAGAGAAACTGTTGAAGCCTCTGACTGAAATCATTCTGTTGTCGTAGGATAGTCCTATTAAGAGGACGATCAGGGTTGTTCAACATTAATAAGAAACAGTCAGCTTTAAATGCAGAAAATGTTAGTTTGTGTTAGCAACTGGCTAAAAGATCAATAGTTTATAAGGACCATGTGTGATTGTGGAGTTACAGTAAATGGATGTGTCCCTTTACACTACAAATTGTAGCTTTTTTGTCATATTTAGGAATGTTAATTAGTCAGGATTAATTCACAGCTACCCTGTAACCCCTGAAACCTGAGGTACTTCTGAAGCAGATCTCTGTTAAGGCTGCAAACAAACAGATGTGATGTCACTACTAGGAGCAACAGGTGTGTCTGATGCTGTTTCCGATCCTCCACATTTTATCGGAAGAATCCAGAATTTCAGTTCCCATCCAGAAAACCTCCCACAGCCAACATTCTCCTGAATTTCTCCCGATATCTGACGGCGTCCCATTTCATGTTCACTCCCCGTTTTTTATGTGAGGGATGGAGAATAAAATCTATTACATTTTTATTTTGCCAAGGAAGGAGCTACGAGGTAAAGTTTTTCCTCATTTCAGTCATGAAAATCCATCACCTGTTGTTGAAATTTAGCGTTTTGAATCCAAAATAGGTTTAACTACGTGATTCGTACGTCTGATGAGGGAAACAATCAGCTGTAAGTAGTGACGCAAAAATCTTCAGAACAGTCTTTATGGGACTGATCAAAGCTGTAGTTTCAGTTACTTTTTAAATCTTCTGAGATATTTAGGATTAAAAACAGTTTGAACCGACCTAAAGTCTAGTTTCCTTTCCTTTCGGATGCCTGATGGTAACTTCAGAAGTGGATCAAGGCTTTTTCTTCCAGCTCTTTGAGCCGATCATGCTTGTGTTTCAGCAGAAAACAAAGTTACAGCAAAATCAACAAACTCAATGCTGCGCTGCTACCAAAGTAAGAAAAAATACTTTCTCTCAACACAGAGACTCGTATGAGTTTTTAGAATGATTAATAAGTGGTTATTCCTGCTGCTGAGCATGGGCGTATCCAGGAGGTTAATAAAGAGGGGCTAAAGGGGGGCCAGGGTGGGTCTGGCCCTTTTTAATTTCTCCCTAATTCTGAGGTCTGAAGGTTGGTAAGTATGCTGACAGTGCAGGCCTGGTGATGAAGATCCATCCTAGTGGATCTCTCTGTCTGGAAATGGATGGATTTATAGCGTTTTGAGAAAAAATGTAACTAACTTTGAATTTATCAACAATATTTTTTTGATTTAATAATTATTGTTCAATATGTTCTAATGTACAGTTGTAGCAAAAGTTTTGAGAATGACACAAATATTAGTTTTCACACAGTTTGCTGCTAAACTACTTTTAGATCTTTGTTTCAGTTGTTTCTGTGATGTACTTTCAAAGGCTTTTATCTAAAATTTCATGACATTTATGCAAAGACTCAGTATTTGCAGTGTTGGCCCTTCTTTTTCAGGACCTCTGCAGTTCGACTGGGCATGCTCTCAACTTCTGGGCCAAATCCTGACTGATAGCAACCCATTCTTTCATAATCACTTCTTGGAGTTTGTCAGAATTAGTGGGTTTTTGTTGAGGATTGACCACAAGTTCTCAATGGGATTAAGATCTGGGGAGTTTCCAGGCCATGGACCCAAAATGTCAACGTTTTGGTCCCCGAGCCACTTGGTTATCACTTTTGCCTTATGGCACGGTGCTCCATGGTGCTGGAAAAAGCTTTGTTCTTCACCAAACTGTTGTTGGATTGTTGGAAGAAGTTTCTGTTGGAGGGTGTTTTGGTACCATTCTTTATTCATGGCTGTTTTTGGGCTAAATTGTAAGTGAGCCCACTACTTTGGATGAGAATCAACCCCACACATGAATGGTCTCAGGATGCTTTACTGATGGCATGACTCAGGACTGATGGTAGCGCTCACCTTTTCTTCTCCAGACAAGCCTTTTTCCAGATGCCCCAAACAATCAGAAAGATGCATCATGGGAGAATCTGACTTTGCCCCAGTCCTCAGCATTCCATTCACCATACAGAAGATCAATCTGTCCCTGATGGCTTCTTTGCTGCCCTTCTTGACATCAGGCCATCTTCCAAAAGTCTTCGCCTCACTGTGCGTGCAGATGCGCTCATACCTGCCTGCTGCCATTCCTGAGCAAGCTCTGCACTGGTGGCACTCCGATCCTGCAGCTGAATCCTCTTTAGGAGACGATCCTGGCGCTTGCTGGACTTTCATGGACGCCCTGAAGCCTTCTTAACAAGAACTGAACCTCTTTCCTTGAAGTTCTTGATAATCCAATAAATGTTTGATTTAGGTCCAATCTTAGTCGCCACAATATCCTTGCCTGTGAATCCATTTTTATGCAGCGCAATGATGGCTGCACGCGTTTCTTTGCAGGTCACCATGGTTAACAATGGAAGAACAATGATTTAAAGCATCACCCTCCTTATAACATGTCAAGTCTGCCATTCTAACCCAATCAGACTGACATGATCTCAGTATATCACAGAAACAACTGAAGCAATGATCTGAAAGCAGTTTAACAGCAAACGTTGTCAAAACTAATATTTGTGTCATTCTCAAAACTTTTGGCCACGACACTGTAGATGTATCGTTATCGGTTAAACTTAACTGATATCATGACACAATCATTAAGATGGAGTAACATGAACTAAAAACTACACATCCACACCATACAAAAATGGGTATATTAATACACCAATGTCCCTTAATAGCCCCTGGCACAAACCAACCATTGATGACACCCAACCTGCCCCCCCCCACCCTCTAGCATGTCCCACCTCCTGGTGTAGGTACCAGATTTGCTCGGGGGTCTGCGCCCACTTTTGACGAAACGTTACATGATTGGCTGGACGTTAGAATGTATTGTGCATTTTTTGGAATAACTTTATTAAACAAATAGCAAGTATACAAAACACAAGACGAATGAAGTATATAGAGGAATTCAATACTTAGAGCCAGGGGGTGTTATATACACACCGTACACGCAAAATGTACGAAGCCTTTTTTCTTGATAGCCTGATATTGATTTGATGTATAGTTAAATGCATCATCTTTTTGTGGTTCTCGAACAAAAAATAAACAGTAGAAAATCTTTTCACATCACAGAAAAATACGTTAAATAACAACCTGCCAAACTCTGTCCAAACCCCATGAATGAAACATGTCTTCTTAAAGCCCCCACAGGAGCTGCTATTAACATTCATCTCCCTTTTTAAATTTAACCATATAGCGCTTGCAAGGCAGTTTGTCAGAGTTAAGTTGCCGTAGTGTGACGTTTGCGGCAAGCGCAGGGTCCCCACCCCGAGCCCATCTGGTACCTACGCCGGAACTCAACCCATGATGAACAGCGGCGACCAGGGGCGGGTAAAGACCGTCCGAGTCGGAAAGAAGATGGACGCTTTGAGGGCAGCAGCTGTCGATGGACGGGCTAGTCTTTGTTATTCTAACAAATATAATAAGGTGATACAAAATATTCCACAGGCTCTGATCCACGTTGTCAAGAAATCCATTTCAAAACCTTAAATAATATTTACTCATCAAACCACTTCATTCAAACTAGATTCAATTTCAATGTTGAAGAATGTTACTTATGCAAAAAACAGGATGAACTAAGCATCTCTTCTATGAATAGTCGTAAAATTATGGATATTTGGAAATCACTTCAGCAGTGTCTTAACTCTAATAAAACTAATATAAATAATTTCTTGGTTGAAGATATTCTGTTTGGAATTATACTTAAATATAAAAAAGCTGAATTCATAATTAACAATTTGGTAATCATTACCGATGTACCAAAACTCCTATCTGAAAAAAATCTCAAAAATGAAATTAAAATGCTGTTGAGATCTTTAAAAAAAATGTCTACAAAAAATGCAATAACACTACATGATTTCATAAAGAACATACATTTATAATCCCCTTTAGGTTGTTTATATAATGTGGAGGGTTTTTGTTCTCAAACTCCCCTTATGAATCAGTTTGAATTATACACATCTGTCTTTATTTTATTTGTTTTCTTTTGTTCAACTTTGGCTGTTTTTTAATGTTTCCTTATGTTTGGCTGATATGAGTGACTAAAAAAATCTCAAGGTTATGACAAGCACATTGAGTTATTTGTGTAATATGTTATTTGATTGTTTTGAATTGTCGTACTTATAAATTTAATTGTTGTTAGCGACATAGCATCTTCATCAGACCAGCATGAAAAACAAAGCTGTACGTTGTATTGCACACACAGCAAGGCCGTGCAATGTATAAATTGGTGATTGGATTAATGCAGAAATGTAGTGAAGTGTGTAAGAGCATTTAAAAACGACATTAAAATGACCAAAAGTGCGAATATAAAGAAAATACATCTCTATTACGGGCGCAGCCATATTTGTTTCCGAGCTGCTCGCTGTACTCTCTGTACCTTCTGTATTCTTCTTAGTCATTGGTCAGGGATTCTGGCCAGCTAAGAACGGGTCTAATTGGTTTCTGTGGACTGTCTCCCTGCACCCGAATGCCCCTACTATGAGCAGGCAAAAATAAGTAAGCGAGCGATGTAGTACATCCGAATCTCTAGTATGGACTGTCCAAGTAGGCATAAAGTTCCCGGATGTGTGCTACCGCCACACTGAAATCCGATGTATGCTACGCTATCCCACAATGCAGCGGAAGCCCCAAAATCGTAGAAGAGTGATGTCAGCTATTCCGAGGACGAAGCCACAGGTGACGTAACGTATCGTAAACATCCTGGTAAAATGGTGGAGCAGTACGTCCGATGTCATGCCTACTAAACACTCGTTTGCTATGCAGTACTTACTGGATCAACGGGCAAGAAGTAGCTACTAGCAGTATGTAGTAAATACTATAGAATTCGGATGCAGGGTCTGCTTTTAAATGAGATACGGCAAGTCACATGGGATAAAGTTAGCGAAACTGATTCAGAATGTGCAAAGTTCAGTTCACTGAGGGTAGGAGAATCTCTAGTTTGTTTTATCCTAATTTACTTGACAAAAAAAGGTTTTTTTTAAACTGCATTTTAAATGACCAAATATAAAATAAGATCCAAAATTTCCAATTTCATTGAGGTATTCTATATTTGACTTTTTGTGCCAAATTTGGCACAGCTGGATTCCGCAGACTTTTTTTTTTTTCAATCATAACCTCAATAACCTTCAATTATTTGTTGTTACGGACACCAAGAGTTGGTCTAAAGTCAATAAGAGTGAGAAGTTACTATTTATGATTTTTATTTTACAAAGAAAAAAAAATGCTCAGCTATCTATAATGTGTATTTTTTACATTTTCTGTCTTTCAACCTCAATTACTCATGCCTACTATGATTTTCTTGAGAATTTTTCCCATTCACAGTATCCACATAGATCTTACTATATGAAAACGATTTGAACATTTTAGACCTTTTACAAGCTGTGAAAAGTCTTCCAGAGTGTAATTATGCCGAATTCAGATCTTAAGAGGTTAAAGATGTGAAACTTTTCTTATTTAGATGTTAAATATTGTTCTATCCTTTCTTAAATCATGTTTTAACACATTTAACCTGTCAGATATTTCCTGTTATATTCTGGTTTTAATAATTCCCAACAGACTCCAGATTATCTTTTCCTCCCCAACCAGCTAATATGATTCAATAACATGAATTTAGAAGCTATTCTCATAACTTTTTCTGTCATAATTTAAATGACAGAAAAAGTAATGGAAATTTTTTCTGGTGATGTTCTTTTGCTTCCTTTAACAGGAGGGATGAATATTTCCTACTGGTTATTACTGGTTACTGCTCAAAATTGCCCTATTTACACAAAACGTTTATAAACAACTTTGGATAATATTTTATTTTTTATTATATTGAAATTATGAATAAATATTTAATTTCACGTTGAGCATATTGTCCGTTGCTGCAGCTGCGCTATAATCTCCAAATTCTGGGATTAATAAAGAACATTTCATCTTCTTTGCCGATTCAAAACTTAAATAATGAAGGTTTGTCCGTAGCACATAAACGTTCGACAGAGCCTAAAGTTCCCACAATTCCTGAAGGCAACAAGATGTGGAAGACGCTCCAATCAAGTCCTGAAAAGGAATTAAGGTTAGAAAAAAACAAGTTCGGGAAAACGGAAGCAGGTGGAGCTCCGCCCACTCCATCCCAGATGTCTGCAGACGGACCCGTCCCGTTCCCAGCGGTTCATAGAGGTCAGTCCTGACCGGCCGGAGCGCCGCCGTCTTCCAGGACGATCTCCACCTCCGGACTGCGACCTTTCCTATGAGTCTTCATGTGGCGCGACAGGTGAGTGCTGCTTTTGAACCTCTTGGCGCACGTCTGGCAGGAGTACGGCCGCTCGCCGGTGTGCGTCCTCGTGTGCCGCACCAGGTTGCTGCCGTGGCTGAAGCGCTTCCCGCACACGGTGCAGGAGTAGAGCTTCTCGCGGCTGTGGGTGGTCATGTGGACGGTCAGATGGCTGCTGCTGTTGAAGCACTTCCCGCAGGTGGCGCAGGAGTACGGCCGCTCGCCGGTGTGGCTCCTAGTGTGGCGCAGCAGGGTGGTGCTGTGGCTGAAGCAACGGCCACACGTCGTGCACTGGTAAGACTTCTCCCCCGTGTGGATCCTCATGTGGGAGATGAGGCTGCTGTTGTGGCTGAAGCATTTCCCGCAGGTTTTGCACACAAACGGCTTCTCCCCCGTGTGGATCTTCATGTGAGCCGACAAGCTGCTGCTGTACCGCAAGATTTTCCCACATATGTGGCAAGAGAAGGGTTTTTCTCCGGTGTGGGTGAGCATGTGGTTTCTGAGAGCCGACGCTTCAGCAAATCTCCTCCCGCAGGTGCTGCAGGGGTGTGGCTTCTCGCCGGTGTGAGTCCTCCTGTGGGAACTTAAATGGCTGTTCTGACTGAAGCTTTTCCCGCAGGTTTCACAGGAATACGGCTTTTCCCCTGTGTGAGTTCTCATGTGGACGGACAGATACTTGCTCTCCCGGAAGGCTTTCCTACAGATCTTACAGGAGTACGGTTTCTCTCCCGTGTGGATCCTGTGATGTTTCCGCATTTTGAAGTTGCTGCTGAAGGTTTTCCCACAGACGGCGCATTTCAGCGACTTTTTCCCCGACTCGGAGCTGCTGCAAAGGCCATCGATGAGGTTCTGATTCCTGCTCGATCCAGAGTCTTCGTCCCAGATTCCTTCCTGATCCTGGAGCCGGCCGTCGGGCGGAGGGGGCGAGTTAGAAAGGGGCCGGTTCTGGTTCCGATCCGACTCGCTGGGGTCAGTTTCCTCGTAATCGGACGTCACCAGGAAGCTGTCGATCTCCTGCTTCACTAGCAGCTGATCTTCATGGTGACCGAAGCAGAGTTCCTCCTCTTGCTGCTCCTCTTTAATCTCAGGAGGTTCTGGTTCCTCCTGGTCCGCCTCTTTCCACAGGAAATGCTTCGGGAAGTCTGGAGGAGACACAACAAGTTTGCCGTTAGCCGTGTAGTTTCCCCGCCCCCCCACCACCTGGCTTTCAGCGTACTTTCACCAGAACGTCACAATATGCGCGCGTTTAGGAACCAAACCAGTACCGGCTCTTGGGTCCATACTCAGAAACGACCCGGAAGAGTCGGATATGACGTCATAATTACGCCGAGGGTCTTGGTGCTAAATTCTGATTTTTTTAATCAGATTTCATTTTTGTGGTTCACACTGTAACTGAAACGCAAACATGCTCCAGCTTAAACGGTTCACAGCCCCAAAGCGACACACACGCACAGAGGAAGACCTGGTAGTTTATTCTATCAATTTCCATTTTTCGTCCAAAATACAAGCGAAAGGATTTAGGCTGAAGGGAAGATTTATCGGGGAAGTCCGGATCAGCATTGCAGGTCACCGAGCCCATCTTTTAACCTTAAATCCGATGCGATTTCTCAACTTTTTAGAAGGCTAATTTCATTAAGAAGTTTTACTATTATTGTTGTAAATGGAATCAAAATCTTAGGGAATTAAAGGTCAACTTCAGTTTAATAGTTTAGACAAAAGTAAGAAAACAAATCTTATACTTGATACAGTATTATAAAGAAAATTAATTCTGACAGGCTTTACGCTGGTGTGCTCAATGCTGCCCTCTACTGTCATGGGATCACATTTACTCTATAATGCCCCGTTTCCACTAGTACCAGTACGGTACGGATCGGGACGCCTCGGCGTGTTTCCATTAGCAAGCAGCGTCCGTTCCAAACCGACCCCTTTTTTTCCCCCGACTACCAGAAACGCCCACATATGGACTGATTGGTCCGGTAACATGATATCCCTCTCACTCCTACGCAGCAGCGGTAGCAGCTGATTGGTCTGGAGTTGGCCTGTGAATATTCTCATTCATCTAGATCATGGTTATCTCAAGGAAATTTCAATCGAACGCAACTGGACTTGGTAATTGTCTTGAAATGAATTGTCATGAAATTGTCATGAAATGATTAATCCAAGAGGATTAATCATTTCATGTTCGCCACTGACCAGGCTGGGACTGGTCCAACTAACTGGTGTGGAGACTCAGCTATTTAACCTCTTGGAGGGCTTTTACAAGACTGATTATGTCATTGGATCCTTTGGTCTGGAGTTGTTTGTTTGTCTCAGAGTAAGCCATAGTTTAAAGTTTCTAATAAGCAGAACACTACAGTTAAGTGCAAGCAGCCTAAAATTATAAAAAAAAAATCAGTGTGAGTTAGGGCTGCACGATTCTGTCCAAAAAAATAATCACGATTATTTGGATCAATATTGTAATCACGATTATTAATCACGATCATTCATCCAGTCCAGTAAAATATCTATTTTTATTGCACCAATTATAAAGTTTTAGAATTTTTTTGGTGAAAAATTAAACTTTAGATTAGATGATTAATAATGCAAAAAAAAAAACTAACAAAAAACAAACTCCAATATATATATATATATATATTTAAAAGTACAAGCTAAATATGTTATTGCAGAGTGCAATCTCAAAGTGCAATTTATGGGAAACAATTACAGCTTATACAGAAAAGGCCTTTGACATTCTCTGCATCCAAATCCTTATTATTTACTATATGCTACATAGCAACTATTACTCACCTGTTACTGTAGTAAATACTGCATAGCAAACTATTGCGTAATAGGCATGAAATCGGACGTACTGCTCCACCATTTTGCGTGTCCTTTGACCCGTATGACTTCTGTTGACCCAGATGTTTACGTTACATTCACCTGTGGTCCCGCCTCCTCTAGCCGTTATTTTGGCTGGTTAAATGTTTAATCAGTCAAAAAACAATTACAGTAATCATTAACATCGCTTCACGTACATTGATCTGCCGAAACTGCGGCGGTGTCAACGTTAACAGTTCGTCTGGAGCCATTTTTAGCTAGGTCCTTCTTCTTCTATGATTTCGGGGCGTCCGTTGCATTGTGGGATAGCGTAGCATCCACCGGCTGCTTACTGTGGCGGTAATACACTTTCAGGAACTTTCTGCTTACTAGTCAGATCCATAATGGAGATTTGGATCTACTCCATTGCTCAAATACTCCTTTTCACCTGTGCAAGCATTATGAGTGCTGAGTGTCGTGTGGGTGGTGTTTATTTGGTCAGATTAATGAAGCGTTAGCCGTGAGTTTGCCCCCTGGTGGTTGGCAGACTATTGGTTGAGGCAGTGTATGATGAAGAGGCTCGCAGTGAAGCTCGCATTTTGAATGCAAATATCGTTCACGATCAGGTTCATTTAATTGTGGCCACCAAAATCGTGATCACGATCAAAATCCGATTAATTGTGCAGCCCTAGTGTGAGTCACGAATTATATACGTTTTAAACAATGTGGGGATCTTGTTAGTATATAAATTATTGAATCCATGTACTTTATCGTGTTGGCTGAATGGTTAGTGTTGGTGACTCTCATTCAGTAGGTTCAGGTTCACAGATAGTCTTCCTGGTTTAATAAAACAACAACTTTTTATTTTATTTTATTATTATTTGTTTTATTTTTAATTTGTTTTCGGTTTCTTTTAGGTTGTGTATTTCAATAAATGAAGTAGGGCAGTACTTTTAATTTGAGATTTTTCAATGAGCTATGGAAGTCTAAGTAATACATTGGTTAAACAAAATGTTTTCCAAAAATTTAATCTTCAACAACAGAAGAGAGATGCTTTTTGCTGGAGCTTTTGTTAACTTTGTAAGTTGCAATTATTGCCTTTTTTAGTATAACCTGAAATATCCTATGCTCCTAAACTCAGCATAGATTTCCAATTTGAATGCACCACACGTGCAGCTGAGTGTCTGCCTTTTTTTTCTCTCCTCGCTGCAGGAGCTAAAGAGCTTTTTTCCGTTTATTTTGTTTTATTGTCGCGTGTAAATGCCAGAGGGTGAGTTTCTACGCCTTTTATTATATGGTTTAAAGTTCGGTTAAAGTTTGGATATGGAACATGAGCATGACAGCGCCCTCTAGTGTATCTAGGTTGTAGTTACAACAATAAAAACATCATTCCAGCTGTTGGGTTGCCAGGTTTGCTGCCGGTACACCCAGTGACCAACCTGAACTGTGTCCAGTGAGGAAAGTATCCTAGAGGAGTTTAGCTAACAGCTAACGTTAGCAAAGTTAGCTAGCTAGTTAGCTCACCGATCCAGGAAGAAAGTCTCAGTTTCTGCGTGTGTTTGATGGCGTAAAAATGTTTTATGTGGGTCCATGTAGTGTAGGCTTCACCTAAAACTACTCTAGTTTCTGTTCTTCTGCGGTCATTCCTCTCTTGAGACTGACAACAATATGTAATTATTTAATATTTAAATGTAACTTTTAATGAGAATGTTCCGTACATATATATGTTGAAGTTAACCCGCAATAGAACTGTGTTTAATCTGCTATACCGATTTATGGTCAATTAAGAGTCCTTGTTGCACCGCTACGGGGGTTTAAGTATTGCCCAATCACCATCAAACGAATTCATAAAAACCGCCACGATTAGTCAGCTAATATAGCCGATCTCTGATCACTGAAAAATGAGCAAATATTGGCACAACCCAATCCAGAGTTCGGGAGATCTCTTAAAAGTAATATGCCTAACACACGATACATATTTCTACGCAAAAAACAAAACAAAACAACATTTATACCAATATCCAGTGTCAATAGATTTGTACATATACACATTTTATGTTAAATAATTTGCAACCAATATGAATTTAATCCGTTATGAACCCATTCAAAGTATTTTCACTAGTTTCTTGTTTTATCAATCCTGAGCTTTCATATATATATATATATATATATATATATATATATATATATATATAAGCATACATATATATAGTATTTTAGTAGATTTATAAATCATTTTAAAAATTTTAGTAGATTTATACATCATTTTGAAAGCCTGATACTTATATTCGGGAGGTTCTTCTCACCTCTGTGGATCCTGTAGAAAGTCGTCTCTCCTGAGTTCTTATTCAAATCTTTTCCACCAGCGTCTCGTGGCTGAGATCCGTCTCCTCCGTCCGTCTTTTCCTCAAACTCAGGACAGCAGTCCAACTCCCTGTTCCAACCGTCCTTCAGCTCCCTGATTCTTGCCAGTCCAGAGAATCGCTCTTGATCCGGTCTCTGGGGGTGGACCCCATCCCGGTTGGATTCCGGCTCGCGTTGGTCTCCTTCCTCGGCCTCCTGCTTCAGAACCAGCAGCTCATCTCGCTGGCTGGGCCACAGCTCCTCATCCTGTTCCTCTTTAATCGCCGCTTCCAGCTGCCGCTCGCCAGGAAACGCCTCCTTCCTGAGGGAACACCGCGGGAAATCTGGAAGCAGACAAGAAAACATTCAGCGTTATGGCAGGAAAACCCACGATAGGAGAGGACGGAGGCTGCATTCACGGTTTCTGCTCCTGCACATCCTCACGGTCCAAAGGTAGCAGTCAGGAGGAGGACGCAGATTAAAGCAGATCATTACTAACATGAACCTTAAAACGAGTTCATTTTACCAACAACCGAATGAGAAGATTCTAGGTAAAACCTTATCAGGAGGGCATCCAAGTCACCCAAAGTGAAACACAGTGAAGCATGGTGGTGGTGGGATTATACTGTGGGAAAAGGGAAGCTGGGTAGAGCTAAAACCAGGAGGAAAACCTGATGGGGAGATATTATGGGATGGTTTAGATGGTTAAAATCTGTTTAGAACCGGAAAACTGTTGTGTTTCACGTCATTTATCATATAAAAACATGTCTACCTTCTTATGAGAGGCGAAATTTCACGTACATTTTGGAAGAAATTACAGTTATTTTTAAAAGCAAGGAAGACGTATTTTGGAAGATGAATGAAAACCGACGGCATCCAAAGAAAATGCCAAATTTGCATCCTGTTGAAAGAGCCTGGAGAGAGAAAAGTAAAACCTAGTTAATACTTCCCCATCAGCAGGTTTGCAGCCAAACTCACGCATGTTGATGGAGACGTTTTGTTTCTATACTTCAGTCAGTGCGAAACCAAATTATTGCAAAGATGGATTCAAGTCGGAGAAATCGGACCAAGACAACCGGATAATGTGATTGGGAAAGAATTTAATCTCCCAGCATGTAAATCACAGTCAGGAGAAGACGACGACTTTAGTCAAACGTTAGATATTCTCAGTAACAAGTTAACTGGTACGACTCTCAATCCTAGCTAAGCAGTTAGTCCGATTAAAAGCTTCGTTTAGATCCAACATGTCCAAACGGTTGCTACAAGGGCTGCAAAGATTTCTGTTTTTTATGTAAAACACTTTTTATGTAAAAAAAAATTTTTTTACCTCCTTCACTACAAATTAAACATGTAATATTTTAATAAAAAAAGAAATTAGGTAGGAATTCTTGTGGTTAAACCTGTAGTCCCTGTAGATCCAAAACACTGAGCTTTTAAGGTTTTCCTTTTTAAAAGAAATATTTCTGAGGTGCTAATTTTTAAAGCAAAAAATTTGCTTTCTCAACAACAATAAAACGTGTTATTTTTACCTATGATTGTTGTCTCCACGTCTGTTTTTGCGTTGTTTACGCAACGAAATTAAAAGAAAGCAAAGAAAATATGATTGCTAAAAGATGAATAATTAGTTTTGTGCCACGGGTAATTTTTCCACTCCTTTGAATTTATCAACAAAAACGAAGCTCTTAAAAAAGAAAGTCTGCATCAGCGTTGAATATTTGTTTTGTGATGCAAATTGTAGAACGTACTAATATTAAATGGTGCTCAGGGGCCGTGCAAAATCAGTCGGTAAATGGCCCCCGGGCCGCACTTTGGACACCGCTGATTCAGATGCATGGAAACGCAGAAACTGCTGCAGAGCAATTCCTGACCAGGACAGCAGGGGGCGCAGACCTAAACTAGACGTTTAGCATCTAGTGGCCAAATTAACGACTGATTACAGTGACTATAGCGCCCCCACTGTTTCCCAGTGTTTCAACGACGACCAAAAAATAAAAATAAAATACTCCACACAGACCGTCACATATTTTGTTTCGTTTTTCTGTTTTACGCTATTTGACGCACGCCTGCAATAATACCCGCCTGCAGCAGCAAAACCTCCGCCTCTTCCTCTCTCTTTCTCAGACAGCTTTGGATGTGACGTCTGTGCGACAGCAGGGGGATATTTCTGCAGGCGGACAGTTTTCGCGATAAATAAAAAGGTACCCAGCGATTTCTGGGGGCATATTAAACTGTTTTTCTGGGTCAGGAGGAAAGGGGAGAAACCATAAGACTCTGCATCCACGGGCATACTTGACAAACCCTCACGATTTTCCACAGGCCCTCCCGAAAATCTCCCGATATCTGATGGTTTATCATGTTTACTCCCCTTTTCTTATGTGGGAGGGATGGAGAATAAAACATGTTTCATTTGCATTTTATCAAGGAAGGAGATGTGGCGAACAGTTTCCTCATTCATGACATGAAAATCCTTCACCTGTAGGCGAAATCTGTCGCTTTGAATCCAAAATAGGTGACCTAAGTGATTTGTCTGTCTGATAAGGGAAACCAATCAGTCGTAATTAGTGACGAACGGCGCAGCAACCAGCCGCAAGTTCTCAGAACTGCTTTAATACGACTGAAAGAAGCTGTAGTTTTAATTACTTTTTAAATCTTCCGACTTATTTAGGATTCAAAAAATGAATAATTTTAGAATAATTAATAACTGATTATTCCTAAACCTTCAGTGCTGCTGAGCAGGGGCGTATCCAGGAGGGTTATAAAGAGGGGCTAAAAGGAGCCCAGGGTGGGTCTGGGACTGTAGCACCAAAATAAAAGCAGAGATGTTCTTCTAGTGGGGACACAATCTGAACTGGTCACATTTTAGAGTTTTCATCTGTTAAAATTATATTTAAAGTAATTTTATCTAGCTAAGGATTATGTGACAATGTCTCCTCTAACTCTGATTGCATTTCAAACAGTTTAAGTGATTGGGGAAAAATTAAATGCACATAAAAACCTCTCAGCTTTTCACAAACGCTTTATCACAATAAAAGTTTAGGGACTTTTTAATTTTGGCAAATACATAAATACTGTAAAATTCAGGTATTTATTTATTTTTATTAAAGTTAAAATTAATGTAATAAAGTCTGTGTAACTAATATTTAACTTAATTATAAACCTTTAGGAATACGGACAACGGAGCTGTGTGCAGACAGAGAAGTATAAACTGCATCATCCACGTTTAAATCTGTTTCTGGGTAATTTTCTGAATCCAGTTCACTTTAGAGTATCTGATCCCTGAAAATCATTTTTCTGAACATTGCATCTCACCAGGGACCATTTCCCCATCTGAGAAACAATGTTTATTCGCCTAAGCCATAAAATCTCAAACATTAAGAATATTTTTTGCTGTTTTGAATGTTTTAAAGCCATTATTTGTTACGGAGTTGAAGATTTTTGCTAAAAGTAGCCAGTTAGTACATATTAGCTCATGTTTGGAGCAGCGTATAGCATGAGAAAAGCAAGGAATTATTGTTTTCCCCAATACAATAATATAAAAAAACAAAAAAAACAATTGTAAATATATTTATTGCATGTATCAGGGTTGAAAGGTTGAGCTTTACGATATCGGTTTGATGATAAAAACAATAAAATGTAAGTCATAAATTATGCTAATACGTCTTTACTGTACAAATGGCAGATTTTTATGTTACTTGGTTGAAGAAAACTGAAGGGCACGATTAAATTGTGTTATTTTATACATAATAATAATAATAAAAAAATCATTTTTAAAGTTTAGGCTAAAGAAGACAATGTTTTAACCAGAAAAAAAAATCTGGTTACTGTCTATTCACATTTATATTTAAAGTCTCTGAAATAGCAACTTTGGTAAATGGAGGCGTGCTTATTTAGCTGAGCTCCACTCATTACCCATAAAACTTTAAAAAACTTTTTTTTTTAAATAAGTTTGTGTCTCAATACAAATGAACATAGATTTTTCTATTTCTTGTTTTAAAATGTATTTTTGTGATTTACTTTAGAATAAAATCTTGGTGGTAAACCTGTAGGATCACAATTCTATATCCGCTGGTCGTATTAAAGAGGAGACCCTCAGCTGTAGAGACTAAGGCTGTCAACTAGTGTACCGATCCGACTTATTCAGTCCCAATACCGATGCCTTTAGCTTTGTGTATCTGTCCATACCCGATACGGATCCCATACTATTGCTGAATTAATCAACTTTATACCTTCCACCTTATACCTTCTTCTTGAAGAGACTAAAGGCACCAGACTTCATGTAAAATATAAAATCACCATAAAACTAAAATTTAAAGTAAAAATGAAAAAAAAAAGAAGAATTTATTGCAGACTTACGACATTTTAATTATAGTTCATTAGGGATGTGTATTGGCAAGAATCAGGCGATACGATATGTATCACGATACAATGTGTAGTACTATATATTGCGATTTTCAAAACTGAATGTAACTGTAGCAAACCTGTCACAGCATCCTAAACACTCCAATATGTTTCATCCATAACTCATCCAGTATTATTACTAGTTCTAGTTGATCCACTGGAACGAAGGAGGTAAAAAAAGCCACCAAATATAAGTCCTACTTTCAATTTTACTGCCAAAATGATTGTGGTGCGTCAGAATGTCATTGAAATTCTAAAATAAATAAATACATTCTTTGCTCTTGAATATCAATATAATATTGTGACAGAAAATATCGCGATATATTGGCATATCGATATTTTCTTACATCCCTATTATTCATTATATTGGTTACTTCACAGATATGAAACATGTAAATTAGATGGTATCGGGCCGATACCTAAATCAGTATCTGTGACCCCTAATTTCCAACATCTAAAGATGTTTAAGATATATAAAACATTTTTAACATTGTAAAGCCAGACAATTGTAAAAACAATGGCTTTAATCATAGAAATTTGTTATTTTATCTCGCAAATTTTCTACTCTTCATCAGAGAATTACACTTTTTTCCCCCAAAAAAATATCTGTAATTAATCTAAAAATTTCTCTCTTTTTACCCGTAATTTTACTACTACTGACAGAGAATTTTCAATTTTTTTCTGGAAAATATGTGACTTTAATCTCAGAATTTCAGGGGTTTTTTAAATCACGTTTTCCAGAAAAAAATCAGAATATCTCTGATGTCAAAAAGTAGCAAAATTACGAGTAAAATCTCAGAATTTCAGATTTTGTTTGCGCATATTTTCCAGAAAAAATTAATTAATTTCAAATATTTTCTAGGAAAAAAATACCTAACTCTTTGATGTAGAAAAGTAGAAAGTTTGGGTTAAAAAACTAAGGAATTTCTATGATTAAAGGCATTTTTTATTTTAAAATTGTCTGACTTTACAATTTCAGAAATATCTTAGTTTAGATATCGAAAATGTATGCCACAAATGTAATCATATATATTTCCTTGTTTTTTTCTCGCAAGTTTTCTTCTTTTCTACATCATAAAGTTGTTTTTCCTAGAAAATATTTGAAATTAATTTCAAAATTTGTCTTTTAACTTGTAATTTTACGATTTTTGTGACAGATAATTTTCAATTTTTTTCCTGGAAAATATGCGCCATTAATCTCATAAATTATGAGTTTTTAAACGTAATTTTGCTAGTTTTTCCACATCAAAGAATTTCCGATTTTTTTTTGTGGAAATTATGCGACTTAAATCTCAGAATTTGTTAGGTTTTTTTGGGTGGAAATTGACTCCAAAATATTGCGTCGTATGTTTTACAGCTTGGTTTAAAATCAATAATTGTCATTCACATCCAGACGTTTCAGATGTAACCGGCATGCCCCGCTTCCCCCTGTCCGTCTGAAGCTCGTTTCCACCGGAGGAACGCTGATGTCCCTCCGCGGTCGGTCCTCCTGACCTGCTCTCTGGAAGCCGCTGTCCGCTCTCCAGGTGACGTCCAGCAGTCTGCGCTGCCGGTCCATCTCCTCTTCGTACTGGACGATGGTTCTCTGGACCACGGAGAAGATTTCCTCCGCAGCAGCAGTTAGCCGCTCGCTGATGAACTCTCTGAGATGCTGGACGGAAGACATGTTGGACAGCTAACAACCACAGCAGCAGCAACATAACAAAACGAGCGCTAACTTCCGGGTTCATACGCCTGCAGCTCTACCGCCCCCCTGCCGGTGGCTCATATTTAAACAACCTCCTGTCTTCGAATCCAGAGCTCCCTCTGGAGGCCAGGATGGTTACCGACACATCAGTAAACAGGCAAAAGATTTGGAGATTAAATCTGAAAAGGTCCAAACTGTAAGAGATGGGTAGTAACTAGTTACACGTTCAAATACTTTTAAGAGTAGTTTTGCTATGCCAGACCTATTGAGTAATATTATAAAGTAACACTACTTTTACTTGGACATATCCTCTGCTGCCGGCTGTGAGTAAATTCACTCAATGAAGAAAAAACCTTCAGTTTTCTTCTGTCTGTTCAGCTGGTTGTTGCATTATGAGGTCAGGTGAATATAAATAGGGGAGAAAATCAGAAGCAAGCTAGACTGACAATTTTTTTCTTCAGATTTGTCTTTGTTATACTGTTGTCACTGTGTTTGTGATTCAGCTCAAAAATGTGTTTTAAATAAGTGAACTGTCCCCATATAATAAATTAAATGCTGTATAATGCATTCAAGTTTTCTACTTGAATGCAATTCTAATTATAATACAGTTCCTCTTGTTAGTGCACACAATCTCCTGTTTTGGAAATCACAGTTTTAAAATGGATTCACGTTAAATAATTTTAAGTTTCCAAATTAAAGTTCTAACATTTACTCAATCAAAATGTATTGCTGTTTTAACCCGTTGCAAAATGGATTAGAGTAAGAATTTATTGTTGTATTGTTGTCATCGAATGTTTTATTTTGCTGCTGTTTTTGTTGCAGTTTGCAAGATTAATTTTGTGGTTGTGTTTTTCCACAGTAGTTTTGGAATTAGAATAGGGATATTCTAATTATATAAATATATTAGATAAAATATATATTTTTTAAATACTAGTAAAAAAATCATAATTCTAATTTCATATGAAAAAATAAACATTTTCTGTGAATTTATTTCAGATTTTCCACATTTTAAGTATCTATTCATGGTGATAACGATGCTAGTGCATTAGAATGGTATTGGTCCCTTTTTTTTACCAAATACTTTTACTTAAGTAATTCTTTTGGAGAGCTACTTTTCACTTTTACTCGAGTAAAAATATGCTGAAGTAGTTCTACTCTTAATTGAGGACAGCTTTTGGGTCCTCTACCCACCGCTGCTCAGAACAGGTCCAACACGGAGGTTCTGATGTTCATCAGGGAGATTAAAAGGTTCCGTTAGTCAGAGAAAAATGTAAAATAAATACTTAAAATCAAAACTAAAATGTAAAATAATGAAGAAAATAAAACAAGTTGCTGGTTATTAAAGGAAAATCCGCTAAAAAATATATTAAAATACGTTTGAAGAGGAAAACCTGAAAGAGCAGGCTACCGTGGGTGTTTCATCTTCCACCGTTGGTTAAAAATGAATCCTTTTATGAAGTATATCTGGGTCCGTATTCACAAAGACTCTTATCTTACCGCTAGGTGTTACTCCTAACTCGCGCTAAAAGGTCTTACGTAGGAGTTGTCGTCTAAAACCTAACCTATTTATGTCGCATAAATTGGAAGACGTGCACGTTTTCTTCTTTGTGCACCCCCGGCATACCTGCAATCGCCATGAAATTGGCTTTAATTCGATGCAGTTGCTGGATGTCTAATAGGAAACGGATGAATTGTTGGATAATGTGTGGTCGACAGAGCGCTTTAAGAGTTTGGTGGATTGATCGGCTGATAGATGGTTGTGATATATCCAAGTCGTCCGCGTTGCAAAGTTGCATTTTCCCTGTGGCTAAATATCTTAGTTTCGCTAAACATTTAATTTCTGGACTGATCGGGATGTTAGGTTTAGTTGGAGACGTGATTGCATCCCGCACCACATCTGCAATAAACGATTTAGTCGGTATCGTTTGTTCAATTCCGAATCATCCAGAGTGTCCAACACATTGCGTCTGGCTGCAGCCATTTTGGGAGTCTTTGTGAATAGGTCTTAGGGAGTTAGGAGTCTTCTTGACTTCTTTTAAGGACTCCCAGACTTAGGAGCTACTTTTAGGCCTAAAAGTGGCTGTGAATTACTTTTATCTTAAGAAAGTAGGAGTCCTCAATTTAGGAGTGACACGCCCACATTGTTTAAGGAGTTACTCCTGAATTCGCCAGTTAGGACCTACTTTTAGCCCTAAGATTCTTTGTGAATACGACCCCAGATGTTTAATAACTCCATGACAGCATTATTTCCTAATGACTGATGTTAGTAAGCGAATTTAACGTTTGAGTTTGGATGATTCTAGAATCCAGTCCTGCAGGTTTCAGCCTCGCTGCTCAGACACACCTGAACCAGGTGAACATGATTCCTTGGAACATCTCGTCGTCGTTTTAGGATTTATTTACAGCTCTTTGGTTTCACACAGCAGTTTTTTTTATTTTAAAGTATTTTTCTCTTATTTTTATAAATGCAATATGAGGATGAGTTGTGATTTAAAGGCCTGAAATGTTCCTCTTATCCTCACAAACAACTTTTTCTTTTATTTTCACCCATGTAGCTGCAGATGGGAGGCGGTCCTTTTTCGTTCAGCCCCACAGCATGACACTGCCACTACCGGATCATATCAGCTTGGAATGAAACTGAAAAGAAATATTGTCACTAAAAAAAATATTAATTTTCAATCTGAAATAAATGTAGTGAAATTTTCTGTATTGAAAGTGAAATAAAAATAATTTTTTATTAAACTCAAAATATATGCATTAAAACAATTAACTCACAATCAAGTTTTCACACTAACCTTTATTTTCAGTGCTGCTTCATTCAGCTGATACTTATTTCACGTCATACACGCACATGAGGGGCGGAGCTTCAGATCCGCCTGTTCTAGCTTTTACCTGTTCTCTAAAAGTCACTTGTACTTCTTTTATACATCTTTAATTCTAAAATGTCCATGTTCTACGGCAAAATCCACTGCTTTAACGTTCTGTAATGTTTAATTTGAGATCGCTTTTAAATTAATAACCGTCTGCTTCTTTTCTTCAGGGTTTGATTTACAAAATGGAGCTTTTGAAACCTGATTGAAATCTAGTCTAATGCTTTCAGACATTGTTTTGTAAACCTGGTTTCATGGGTTTGATTCCATCTGTAAATGTAGTTTTAAGTGTCCTGATCCTTCAGTCTGCACAAACTTTTAGCTTTACGAGCTCCATGAGCATTATCTTTAATCTTCCTTGTGCTTAAGTTTGCTTTACTTAATAATATAATGTTATCTCAGTATAAAAAATATCAGAAAAATAAAAAGTGCACTTGTGTACAAGGAAAATTTTTTTTTATTGCAAATTAAGCAGAACTGACAGGTGTTTTTGAACCCATAACATCAGAATTACACGGAAATGTCTGAAACCACTAGGCCACTATTTCAGTCAGGTTTCAATGGTTCAATTTTGTGTATTTAAACCTGAAGAAAGAAAGCAAACGGTAATTAATTTAAAAGTTTAACCAGAATAAGCATTACAGAGCGCTATAGCATTGGATTTTGGTTGAGTATGTGGACATTTTAGAATAAAAGATGTAGAAAAGTCCATCATGCGCATCATGAGATGAAGCAGCACAGAAAGAAAGAATCGGCATTGAAAAATAAAGTCTGAAAACATGATTGTAGGGTGTGTTAATTGTTTTAATGCATATATTTTAAGTTTCATATAAAAAAAAATAACTTTCATATTTGTATTTCACTTGAAGTACAGAGATTTTCACATTTATTTTAGGTTCAAAATTAAGATTTTCAGTTGCACTTATATTTCTCAATGCCAATTTTTCTTTTCAGTTTCATTCCAAGCCGATATCAATCTGACCCCATACGCCTGCGGAGTTTCTGATCCAAAGGAACCTGAGTATATATACAGTTCCTCTGAGCCCGAATGAGAGAATGGACCCAAATCTCTGAGCTCTGTTGGACCAAAGCCGGTTTAAAGCTGGATTTTCACTGTTTTTGTTATGAACCAGAACCGGTTTTCTGTGTAGTTTAGAATCACCAGCTGGGGCTGGATGAAACGGGTTGGAGTTCTGCAGCATTCTTATTGTTCTTTATTTCGTCTGCTCTGGAAAACTCGCTGCTGCCAAAACAAAAACAATAAATATGGATACAATGCAAAACATTTTCCTAATGAAGCATTTTACACAATGTACAATCCGGAACCAGGAGTTCTGTACACGTTTCCCAGGAGTTCTGTGGAAGGAAACCCAAATTAAATGCACTTCTTGTGGATTTTCATTATAAGAACTAATAAACCACAGAGAGAGGCGAAGCTCGGCGCCGATGGAGGAGAGATAAACGGGTTGTGAGGAGTTTTCCAGCGACGTTCGGGGAAAGCGGTCGGCGTCAGTAGTCCGTGTCGGAGCCCTCGGCGTTGTCCACATTGCGGGAAAGCATGTAGTTGTCCATGTCGATGGAGCGGCAGTTATTGATGGCGTAGCGCAGCCGCTCAGCCATGATGGCCTGGCTGGAGTACGGCGGCAGGCGCAGCTGGAAGAAGCAGGTCTGGGACGTCGGCAGGCTGTCGTAGGGCTGAGGGAGAGGACAGAGTAACTAGTTACATCTACTCAGTAACAGTCACACATAGAGTAACTAGTTACATCTACTCAGTAACAGTCACACATAGAGTAACTAGTTACATCTACTCAGTTACATTCACACGTATAGTCACTAGTTATATCTACTCAGTTACATTCACACAGAGTAACTAGTTACATCTACTCAGTTACATTCACAGATAGAGTAACTAGTTATATCTACTCAGTTACATTCACACAGAGTAACTAGTTACATCTACTCAGTTACATTCTGGATATTCTACCCACTGTGAGTAAATTCACTGAACTAAGAGCGAACATATTTAACCAAATATCTGCCAGACACAGAAACACACCAACACAGGGGTTCCTACAGGTTTCTGGAAGACAAATTCAAGTCTTCTTAATGTATTATTTCCAAATGATTAATTCCATAATTCAATGCTTTTAAGGCTTCTAAGACCCTGTAGGAATCCTGCTACAGTTTAATAAAGGAAATCTTTTTCTACATGAGCTTTCTAAAGTAATATTCTGTCTTTTGAGCTTATTCCATTTCGAGGTCAAGTGAAAATGCAGGAAACAACATAAATTGTCAAAGTAGTCATTTTTCTTAACCCTGCGCTAAGGCAGTGATTCTCAGCTGGTGGGTCGTGTACCCATAAAAGGGGTGGCGGAGCCGTTTTTAGCGGGTCTCGGGTCTTTACCAGGGCAAAATGTGAAAAATAATAGTTTTATTTTGAGGAGGTGAGTGCGCTACTTTTGCACTCAACAGTAGGTGGCGATACAGTCGTGGAGGGCTAAATGCTTCCTGCAATTTTACAACACAAAGTCGGACACACATCCGTCTATAGAGGGAAGTTACTGAAATGTTTTTTTGTTTGGTTTTAGAAAATAATCATTACACTTCTGCACAAACTGTTTGTGCGGTTTAAGGACTACTACCTGTGGAGGTAAGGGTTAGGACTTGTGGATTCTGAGCTCAATGTTTGAGCTTTGCAGTGTTCATTTTGTTCATGAAATATTTTTGTCCTTTTTTTTCCCACTAATATATTTACTTAGACCAAAGCTGAATGAAAATGTTAAAACATATTTATTGGATAAAGACTAAAACGACCAAATTAATCGACATTTCTGTCAAGGAATAAAGGACGAGACGAAAATCGATCAGATGACGGAAAAGATGCGAGGAACGGACAAAATAACTACTCAACTAATGGTAGAGGCGGGACTAGCCGAGAAGAGAACCAATCAGTTGCCTTGCTATTATCGAAGCTAAACGCAGTTTGGGAAGATAACAGCTGATCCTGTTATGATAAATAGTAGAAACCGTTCACAGGTGAGGGAAAAACAAGAAAAAATGTATGGACCCGTTTTGTTTTAATGAGATAAAGTTGTAAAGCTCTAGCTTCCCATTCAGGAAAAGGCTAACGGGCAATTTTACATGATTTATCTCTACCCAAAGCATCTTTAATCTCCTCTAGTATTAAAACCACACAACCTAAGACAGTTCCAACAGGGACTATATTATTCTGCATTAATATCAAAATAGTTTAAACTAAGTCTGCAATTTGTAAAACCTTAATTTGATTTGTGAAGCTTCAATAAAGGGCAGTTTTAGTTTTCTAGAGGCACAAAAACACTGAAATTTGTCTTAATATTGGTATTCTTACGTTTTAATTTTGAGGAAAGAAAAATAGGAAGGTGATTGATCTGGCAGTATTATTATTTTGTAATGGTATTTTGTAATCTATAATGGTTGAGATATGTATTTTTCATTATTAAAAATATTACTTATTCTTCTGATATGTGTGATCAGTGCTGGCATAGTCTGGGTCTCGTGTATTAACAGTTCCAAATAGATATTTTTGCTGTGATCTATACAGAAGTAAAAAATAATTTTATAAAAAAATCATAATTATTATAATATTATATTTTAGTCGACTAAAATAAACAAAATGGCTAAATATTGACTAAAATTAGTTATAGGAAAAATACTTAGACGAAATAAACTGTTTTGTCCTCCAATACTAACTTCAGACTTTGAGACTCTTGTCAAGTGCAAAAAACACTCCCAGTTCTCCAACTAATCCCTCCGAACATGATCATAATTAGAAGAATTGTACTTTTGAAAAATGTATTTTAGGTTTGTGGTTAAATCTGCTACGTTGATTGTCATTAATTCAGTGAATAATCCTGAGCTAATTTTATTTCCCATTTATTTATTAACTGGTTGTACAAAAACACAAACCAAGACATTTTAAAATGGCTAATACTAAATTATTATTGCAGCCTCGTGGCTTTGTTTGGATTATCAGTCGTTTTTTACTAGCTTACTAAAAACGAAAAAGCTACACATTTGTCTATTTTTAATTATTTAAATGTAGCACTTTTATTTCAAAGTTGTCCATGTATCCCCTACATCTGTTCAATGTGAAATATAAATGGAAACGTCTTCTCTTTAAATACATTTGAGAAGTTGAATATTTTTGTGGGTTTTTCATTTAGAGGTGATGGTGGATCTGAAACCAGCTCAGAATCCCTGTTCGAAGACATACAGTTATTCATTACCTACTGTAAGTGTTGGTATTATATTGAAAGAAAAATTACTTACAAAAGTTTGCTTTCTATAATTCTGTTATTTATTTGTATAATTGTTTTCATTTTAGTCTTTAAAATACCAGAATTTGCCCATTATGTATATATTTGTCCATCTGATGATGTAATTAAAAAAAACATTTTTACTTTTACTGAAGTAGTTTTTTTTGGGCGGCTATTTTTTACTTTCATGATGAAGTAGTGTTACTCTTCCTGGAGTACCATTTTTGGGTTCTCTGCTCGCAGCCAAAGCCAGCAGAACCGGGCCGGTTCCGTCCACTCACCCGGTCCACCTTCATGATCTGGAACCTCTGGGAGATGTCGGCCGTGTTGGCGGGGAGCCTGGAGCGTCCGGACACGAATCTCATGAAGAGGACGCGCTCCTCGTTGGAGAACTCCTCCAGCGTCTGCCAGAACCACTGGACCAGAGCGTGCTGCTCGTCCACCTCCCGGTAGCGGACCACCTTCTTCAGAACGTCGCAGCAGATCTCGGGCATGCCGCACACCATCTGCTCCAGCTGCCGCGCCGTCAGCAGCGATAGCAGCGGCACCGGGACGATCCAGGACATGCCCTCGCGCACCGCCGCCACCTGGTGGAGAGGAGGGAGTGAAACCGAGCCTTGGGCCGCAGGGGGAGGAGGGGGTTCCGGGTCTCCTTACCTGTCGGTCGATCTCGTGCAGCCGATACTCGACGGCCCGCTCCACGTACTCCTTTCTGTTGGAGAAGGTGAGCGGGATACTGTTTCCTCCTGGGATGATGGGAACCATCTTCCCGTCTGCGCTCTGCCCGACGAACGAGTCCAGAGGAATCATCTGGAAAACAGAGTCGGCGGGTCAGTTCCAGAACTTCCCAGCTACCGACCCGTTCAAACCCAACTGAAGGTTCTGACGTCTCAATTATAATGTAGTGTAGGGGTGTGAGGAAAAATCGATTCACGTCTGAATCTCGATTCCTATTTAACAAGATTTAGAATCGATCCGAAATGTTTGAGAATCGATTCTCAAAAAATATGTTTTCTGAACCTTTTCACATTTTCGCTTCGTGTAATGTTTGTAATGCAACGGCCACCGTCGCATTGACAGGTCTGATGCGCCGTTGGCTAGCTAGCGCTAGTTGCTAGCACAAGCTAGCTGTAGCCGCTAGGCTAAAGCTTCAGCATGAAAGACGAAAGAGAAATCCAGCCCGCCCCGTCTTTGCTGAAGGTAAATGTTTGGGCCGTCTATAAGGTCTTCTCCATGCTAATGACACCCTTGGCTAAAGTTTTTTTTTTTATTTTTTTTTATAAATCTGCAAGTATATAAGAGCGATCTTTCTTTATAAGCTACACATAAACATCCAGCAGCGCTGCACACCTGTGGCGCTTTCAAGGAAGTCCGAAATATATGCTGAGTTCAATAACGTTAGAAATGTCAAAAGTCCTAACAAAAACAATGAAAATAATAATATAAGCCATACATTTCTGTTTAATCATGGTTGATAAGCAACATTTGGTGCATACTAAATATTTTCAATGTATTTTCTACTATGTAAGCACAAACAAAATACTTTTTTTTTCTACTTAAATTAAATAACCTTTTTTTTTTTCAAGACTAGAAATTTTGTTTAAAAGGTCTTGGATGTCCAGTTGCAATTTCATGTCTTGTTACTTTTGAACCAGTTCCCTTCGCTCAACATAGATTTTTAAAATCCATTTTGTGTTGATGCCCTATTACATTCATGGCTCACTTCATCACAGACACTTGGCAGATCAAGTTGTGTGTATTACAGACACAAATCATGAATGAAAGAGTATTGATTAAGAAATTTCTTTTTGATTTGAATCGAGAATCGCTTCTGAATCGAGAATCGTTTCTGAATCGAATTGTCACCCCAAGAATCGGAATCGAATTGAATCGTGAGATGTTGTAAGATTCCCATCCCTAATGTAGTGGGTAAAAAAGCTAGAGATTATAGGTAGGGATTCTGATGATACTGTCATACCACGGTTATGCATTTTGATGATGTCATCAAGCTACGCCTACATACTTGGTGCCGGGAAAACAAGGACGATAAACAATGATGTTCAGTGTTTGTCTTCACACCAGAAATCGAGAGTTTAAAAATAGTCTTTTTCATTTAACAAATAATGTTGAACTTGAAACATTTTCATTCAAATATATGCGCGATATAAAATGTGTGTGGGGAAAGTGTGAAAAAGTGTGTGGCGAAGGGTTATTTTAATAATGAATGAGGGATCATTGTAAATTAAATTGAATGGGTCTGGTCTTTTTACTGTGGGTGGGTTGCCAGAAACAAAATATTCAAGTAATATTTTTGCTTGTTTAAGACTCTCAAAGATAATACGTTGATATATTACTGTGTTTCTGTAGAGAGCATGCCAGAATGTCTCTTCTCTGTCTTCTCAGACCCCCAGACGGTCGTAGCAGAAGACCGCTTGTACTGAGCCAGGTTCTGGTTCTGCTGGAGGTTTATTCCTGTTAAAGGGGAGTTTTTCCTCTCCACTGTTGCTACATCCTTGCTCAGTATGAGGGATTGCTGAGGAATTGCTGTGGTTGGAGTCTGCATGATCCGGGCACAACCTCACATCAATGACTCAGCACAATCTGCTGGGATTCCTTGCATAGAAAACTTTTAACTGATTGGAATGTTTGGATAATTGTATTAAAATGACTTTTGTTGTAAAGAGCTTTGAGATGTTATTTGTTGTGAATTGGCGCTATAAAAACAAAAGTGAATTGAATTGAATACCACCTTTTTGCGCTGAAGGCAAAAAATTCTCGCTATCTCTGCAACCAGCTGCCAGAGACCCTTCTGCAATGCAGGAATGGAGAACCAGGGAGTGGACATTTCCATCAAAGTTGGAAAAAAAAAATCAAAAAGGACATGTCGTTCTGGTTCTGATCCAAGCAGCACGGTTACTCCTGGGTCCGTCTAAACCGACCATCCCAGACTTCAGGAACCAGATTAACCGGGTCAGAACCTTCGCTCCTGTCTCAGCTATCACCTTTATCTCTACGGTCCTACTTCAGCCACTCGGCCCGGTTCTGATCCAACCTGACAGCCTTTCGAGGTTCTGATCTGATATGATGACACAGAATGGTTCTGATCCAACTAGGTTCTGGTTTAAGTTGAAGGCCCTGCTGGTTCTGGTCCAATACGACATGTTTTTTTGGTTCTGTTTCGAGCAGCAGGGTTACTCCTGCGCCAGAACCAGACCGGATCCAGTTACTCTGACTGATCCAGACACGGAGGAGTCTGGTTCAAACGGGCCGTCCCGTCTCCAGGAACCGGAGGGCCACATTTGAACCGGATCAGAACCAAGTGTCCCACCTCATGGAAGTTGTCCTCGGTGATGCCGCTGTCTTCAATGTGAAGAATGCTCCTGAGCGTCTGGACGTAGAGCAGGTCCACCTCCTCCAGGTCCTCCAGCTGCAGCGGGATGCACACCAGCTGTTTCCATACCAACGGCGCCAGGTGGAGGTCCAGCGGCTTCTTGGTGCGGATGGCCACACCCATCAGGATGCCCAGGAACTTGAACTGGATCATGTGCTCGTCCAGGCAGGCGGACGGGTTGAACAGGAACCTGTGTGGAGACGGTAGATGATCCCGATGAGTTCACGGACGGTGGGATCTCCCGCCTTCGGGTCCGTCGCTCACCTGTCTCTGTTGTAGCCGACCTCGGCGGTGGCGTTGGGGGAAGGGATCAGCAGCTCCACGGCGCCTGTCTCCAGCTCCTGTAAAACATTCCCAACGTCAGCAGCGGCCCGGAGACTCCAGGAAGCGGAACCAGAAGCTGCGAGGCGCCAATACCTGGCACATCTCGGTGATGGTGTCATCAAACACGCCGCCCGCGTCGTCCGCTCCCTCCCCCACCAGTTTGACCTTCCAGGCGCGGGACGGCAGCCTCAGATCGGAGGCGTTCAGCTTCACCACCTGCCGGGCGATCTGGACAAAGATGGGCTTACACTTCCGTCCGCTGGGGGAAACAAAACCGGAAAACTGGTTAAAAAGGCGAGCAGAGAGTTGGGGAAATGCTCCACATGGAGGACGTTTGGGACGCTTTATATTTAAAAGCATCACTTTGAGCACTTTGAGAAAATCTAGAAGAGCTTCAGCCCTGGATAAATGCATATTAAAGAATCTATATTTTGGGTGGACAATTTAGAGAAAACACTCAGTTATGAGAAATAATAATAAGAAATGTAATTAAAGCTGCAAGCAGCCTTGAGTGGCCCTCGCAGCTCATAGCCGCTCTGGCCTGTGACGCAAGACTAAGGCCCCGTCCACACTACTGCGTTTTCGTTTAGAAACGGAGAGTTAAAACGAAAACTATCTCCGTCCATACTAGCGCTTTCCCTGCGTATTAGAAGTGATCTCCGTCCACATTAAAACAACTGAAAACGCGGATCACGTGACCATTCTCCAACACTGGGCATGCGCGCGCCGGTATAAACAGGATAGATTGACCATTCCTCAGATTTGATGAAAGTAGCCAAGCTAACGTACCTGCTAAACATGTCGAAGGCCAGAGATGTAATTCGTTATCCATGTTGCAGTTTCTAATGTAATGTACTCCAGGCTGTTTTTGTATGTTATCTTCCGGGGACGGGTCGTGATGGGTGGCTGACGAATCAGGGAAGGATACGCCATGACCGATGACACCCAATCATAGAGCCGAGTGTGATCTGCTGTGTCATCATTTCTAAAGTCCTCCGTTTTTAGACGTCCACACCAAAACGCCCTCCGGAGTTTCAAAATGAAAAACGGGGTCGACAGCGTTTCTAAGCTTCTCCGTTTTGGGTCTCCGTTTTTGCCGTTTTAGTGTGGATGGGAGGTGCAAACGTAGCAAAAGGTCTCCGTTTTAAAACGAAAACGCAGTAGTGTGGACGGGGCCTAAAGCATGATCGCCTGTACGCCACTTCAACACTTAAACCACAAACCGGTGATAATATCAGCATGACAAATTGTTTAAAAGGTGGCAGCTTCAACCAAAATGACCGACCTCATGGGGGAAAAGGACCCTGGCTATAGAAACAACACATGTTCTTAATTTCACAAATTTAGTTGTTTTTTCAATGGCGTAACATGAGGATTCGCCATGCAGCTACATGCCGAGGGGGTTAAGTATATAAAATATTTTCTCATTATATCTACACGAAGGTGACCTGCTTTGGAACTGAAAGGGTGGAGAGGAGACGCTGCGCTCCGGGGCGTTCACTGACCGGGTGGAGATCCGCTTGACGGTGATCTGGGGTCCGTAGTTCTTCCCCTGCACCATGGTCTTCCCGATGGAGCGCACCATGGGCAGAGTGTAGACCCTGGGGGCCAGCAGGGGCCTCAGCTGGCCCTGGACAATCCCCCAGGTTCCCGCGTTATAGTGGGAGGTGCAGCTCTGCGAGACGACATCGCTTTCCGTCAGCACGTCACCACGGCGACCACCAGAGGTACTGCGGCGGTTCTGTTCTCACCTGGTTGTTGGGGCTGAGGTTCAGCAGCCGCCACGACGAGTACATGAGGTCGGAGAAGTGGTAGAGGAGGCGGAGCCGCGCCCTCACCGCCTCCATGCTCACCTCCTTCAGACCGCCGTACTGAGGCGGCACCGCCACCGGCAGACCCAGCTGGAGCGGAACCGACGACCCTGAAGACCAAGAGGAGGAGAAGCAGCAGTGAGGAAGAGGAAAATAAGAGGGATTTAAGGTGAAAAAGAAAAAATATGAGGGGAGGCAGAGAGAGAGAGATTTCAGCTGAATAACAGAACCTGAAACAGCAGATGGATGGATGGATGAATGGTTGGATGGATGGATAAATGGGTGGATGGATAAATGGTTGGATGGAAGGATGGATGGATGGATAAATGGGTAGATGATGGATGAATAAACAGATGGATGGATGGATAAATGGTTGTATGGATGGATGATTGGATGGACGGATAAACAGATGGTTGGATGGATGGATGGACGGTTGGATGGACGGATAGTTGGATGGATAAATGGGTGGATGGATGGATGATTGGATGGATGGATGAATAAACGGTTGGATGGATGGATGAATAAACTGTTGGATGGATGGATAGTTGGATGGATGGACGGATGGATGAATGATTGGATGGATGAATAAAGGGATTGATGGTTGGATGAATAAACGGTTGGATGGATCGATGATTGGATGGATGAATAAATGGATTGATGGTTGGATGGATGATTGGTTGGATGGATACATGGGTGGATGGATGGATGATTGGATAGATGGCTGGACGGATGAATGAACGGATGGATGGATAAATAAAAAGATAGATGGATGGATGATCGGATGGATTAATGGTTTTATGGATGGAGGGTTGGATGGATGGATAAATGGGTGGATGGATGGATGATTGGATGGATGGATAAACGGATGGATGGACGGATGAATTAACGGATAGATGGATGGATGATTGGATGGATGATCGGATGGATAAATGGTTGGATGAATGGATGGATGGATGATTGGATGGATAAATGTGTGAATGGATGGATGGATGGTTGGATGGATAAATGGGTGGATGATTGAATGGATGGACGGATGAATAAACGGATGGATGGATGGATGGATGAATAAACAGATAGATGGATGGATGGATGAATAAACGGATAGATGGATGGATGATTGGATGGATGATCGGATGGATAAATGGTTGGATGGATGAATAGATGGATGGATGATTGGATGGATGATCGGATGGATGAATGGTTGGATGGATGAATGGATGGATGGTTGGATGGATGAATGGATGGTTTTATGGATAAATGGGTCGATGGATGATTGGATGGATGAATGGATGGATGGTTGGATGGATGGTTTGATGTATAAATGGGTGGATGGATGGATGAAGAAACGGTTGGATGGATGGATGGTTGGATGGATGATCGGATGGATGGATGATTGGACGGATGATCGGATGGAAGGAAGGTTGGATGGATAAATGGGTGGATGGATGGATGAATAAATATTTATCAATAATCTCAGAACTTCCAGATTTTGGCTGTTTGTGAATCAAAGAGGAAAAGCGGCTCAAATTCCAGAGAAAACTTTCCAGAAATCCTGGAACATTTCTGATCCGGGTCACACTGGGTTCTTGAGGGTTGTGCTATTAAATTCATGACTGTAATTCAATGACACAACACTAGGTGGAGTTACAGTTCACTGGGGGCCTTAATACTAAGTCTGTGCTTTTTGCACATAAAAAGGGCGACGATGTTGAATGATCAACTACATTTGTGGACGTCTGAATGGATTTTTGACAGAATCTGTTCCGAATCTACATGAGTCTAATGAAAGCAGACGGAACAGTGATCCATCCCAGGACCGACCTGGCGCTCGCGGCGGCACGCAGGCAGCCGTCCAGGCGGCGCTGTGGCAGCGTCCTGCCGAGATCTGGTTGATGTTCTTCCCCTGCAGCGCCGTCACCAGCGTAGGCTCTCTGACGTGGTTGGTGTGGCCCAGACCGAGCTGGGGGAACAAAGCAAAGGTCCGTGTGAACGCGGGACGGAGCCGGAGCGTCGCGGGCTGCCCGCCCCAAAGCCTACCTGTCCCTCCGTGTTGCTGCCCCAGGCGTAGACGTCTCCCGCGGACGACAGCGCCAGCGTGTGCTCGGCTCCCACCGCCACGTCCTGGATGTGGACCCCAGACAGCACCGGCACCTGCTGGGGTCGGTTGTGGTTCCGAGCTCGGCCCTCCGGCAGGCCGATCAGGCGGTCTGTAACGGCAGGAAGAGCAAAGACGGAGAGGATTGCATCATGGGTAAATAACGTGAACTTTTATTAGCAGCTCATTTTGTGACTCAGCTTCGCTGGTTTCCATCCATAAAATCCTGATTTAGCCAGAAATTTACTGCCAAATAAAACAATCTAAGGACATGATGGTTCTGTTTCAAAAACTTCTGGATCTGGTAGAACTTAGAGGTCAGAACGGGACCAGAACCAGAACATCCTGAAACGCGAAGTGTCTGTAAATCTGTTCTCATGGCTCAAGGAGAGAATAAAGACGAACAAAGTTAGAACCAAGAATATAAAAGATTCCAAGAATGTGCCGAAAAACATTTAAACAGGGTCCAAACTGCTCCAGAACCAAGTACCGGATGGACGGACGGGTGGCCATGAACATCTAGGGTAGGGCTGCCTTATAATTCCATTTATTAAACGATTCTTTTTGTTGCATTTGTTTTTTCTCGCTCAGGGATTTCCTCATTCCTTCCACAGCTTCTTTCTACTGTTAAATTCGTACAGTTTCTATTAATTGAAACGTCCAAGCTAATTTATTTCCCGTTTTTAACTTATTTGAAACCGAAAATAAAACCAGCATAGGTCCAAAATATGTTTCATAATCATACTAAAGTTATCTTTATCCATGAAAGATACAGTAAACATCTGATGGCAGGAGAAGTATAAGATTAGGTTATCCTATTTAGATTTCTATAAAAGAGGACACTTAGTCCAATCCTGAAACACTTTCTAACATATATTTTAACATATTTAAAGTTTTCAAACTGCATCATATAAACTTTAGATCAGCGTTTACAGTCAACCATAACAGAGATGACTTTAGCTCAAGTTTTAAATCATTCAGGACAAAGAACAAAAATTATACTCAGAGGAAATTACTATTTTCCTTTCAAAGTAATAAAACTAAAGCAGCATTCTCAGAGACTCTTATAAAGTATCTCACTCCGCCACACATTAGTGGCCACCGGGACGTTTCCGGACGAAGCTGCTGATGTAAAACACGACAACAGAGACGCAAATTTCACAGCTAAGGAGCTAAATGTTAGCTGGAGTTTGTAAACGTGAAACACCAGCAGCAGCCATGATGTTTCCGCCGGTTCGTCGCCTAAAAATGTCTGAGCAGACGCCGGACTTTTACGCGTTCGTCCTATTAGTTTTTAAGGAAAATAATCGATTTTCAACACATTTGAATCATTAACGATTTCACATAGTAACACATCGATTTAACAGTGAAACGACTCTGCTTTTACATCCTTCTCCTTCAGCTGTCTTATGTCTAATATCTGGTTTTTCTACGTTTTTTCTGGTCTACAGGAGACGGATCAGAAAGAAGAGGAACGCTGAGAGAACCTTGGCCGAATGTGTAAACTTTGCCGTCTTTGGTTAAAGCCACGGAGAACTGCGTCCCACAGGCCACCTTCTGGATTCCCATCCCACACAGCACGTCCACCTTCTGCAGAGAGGAGACAACGTCTGCGTTACAAACAAACCAAACATCTCCAGCTTGTGTTCTAGCTGTTCGCCTCAAGCTCACCTGAGGAGAAGATTTGGCCGTGGAGTTCCCCAGACCCAGTTTGCCGTAGTCTCCGTCACCGAAGGCCCAAACCGTGGTTCCGTCCGCAGAGACGACCAGCGTGTGGTTCAGACCGCAGGCCACCTGAGGAGGATGACAGCGTCAGATATGAACGTCCTTCAGGACTCGTCCCCGCTGCTGGAGGAAAGCTCACCTGCCCCACTTGGTAGCCCTCCAGCGCCGTGACTTTCTCCGGAAGCTTCTTGTTGGACGTGTTTCCCAGCCCCAGCCGGCCGTAGTCTCCGTTTCCGAAGGTGAAGAGCTTCCCGTCTGCCGTCACCACTGCCGAGTGTTTAAATCCGCACGACATCTGCGGAGCAGAAAGAGTGAGTGCCGAACGGCGGCCGGAGACACTGCGGTTTCCTGCAGCCGAACCCACCTGAACCACCTCCTCTCCCTGCAGCGCCTCGATCTGCCGCGGCCGCCGCTGCCGGTCGCTGTTCCCGTGGCCCAGCTTCCCGTAGTCCCCGTCCCCCCAGCTGAAGACCTCGCCGCTCTCTGTCAGCACCATGGAGTGGCCGTCGCTGCCGCACGACGTCACCAGCTGGGTCACCACGAACCCTGGAGGCCGAAAACCACAACAGGTGGAACCAATGAGCCCAGGAACTAAACACAGGAACCAAATCCAGGAACTACCCCATAACCGGGCCCAGTAACCAAACCAAGGAACCAAACCCAGGAATCCAGCAGAAACGGAACAGAACACAAACCGGACCCGGGAACCTGACAAAAACCATACCCCGGAACTCATCCAAGGAACCAAACCCTCGAACCCAGCAGAAACAGGAACTGAAAGCTAACCCGACCCAGGAACCAAACCCTGGAAACAGACAGAAACAGTAACTGAACGGGGGAGCTGGCTCTCTGGGGTTGGCATTGTGTCATCCCAGTTATTTCCTCCCCATCCCCATTTGCCTCTGTCCACCTGCTCCTTCATTCTACCATTCACAAGGCCTTGGGACGTGGGCACGTCACTGGGGTGCGGGATGGAGTTTCCGTCTTCGCTACCCGGTGGCGGCCTGGGTCCCAATTTTATTGAGCAACTTAGACACTTACACATGCAACATTTACATGACACACGCACATGTAGGGACCTGGCGGTGGTTGCGCCTCGGCACTAGAGGCGGGGCCCCTTATACGGGGCCTCGCCTGTGGTGCCGGTACCCACTGTTTAAATGCATCTAGACACTGAGGGCCCGGGGAGGGAGATGGGGCTACCTGGCAGTATCCCCATGTCCCACCCCTCTGTTTTAAGTGCACATTAGAACAACACGCAACAACACCACAATTGAGCAGGGGGAGAGAGGCAGGGGGTCTTTCCACACCCCTGTTCGTTGGACCATCAGGGGGTTGGAGCCCGGGGAGATTATCAGGTCGTCTGGTCGGGGACCTAGGCTAGTGGGCTACTCCTGCTGGGGTGGGGGCCTTGGCGGTCTGCTTGTCCCCGTCCTGGTCGGCAAGGGGTCCGTCTCCCGGGTGCAGGGGCAGGGTGCTCTATCGGGGCGTCTGTCCCTGGGCCTGGGAGTATAGAGTTTGTATGGGGTATATGAATGAGTGTACAGCGTCCTTTTTTCGTGTGTCCTGTATATGTAAGAATGTGTGCGCATGAGAAGGAGGGTACGTATGAGTGTCTCTGTCTGTCTATGTCTACTTGTCAGGTTGGGTGTTTGGCTGCCCTCTGGCCTGGTGCATTTTCTTCCCCTCCGTCACTCCCCGTCGGTGATGGATGGTCCTGCCCGCTGGTCGATGATGGCTCTCGATGCCTGGGGCCGTGGGTCCCGGTTGCAGCCCGGCTCGGTCCTGGTGCATGCCTAGCTGGTCCTGGGTGGGCCGGTGTGTCGGGCGGCCGCTGTTTCGGGCCGACATCCTCCTTGGATTGACTGGGGCACCTCTTATGGGGGTGCCGGGGTTGCAAGTAGCTTGGTGCTGTCCGGTGGATCGGTGGGGACCGTGCCCGGCGCCCAAGCTCCTGCCAGTTCAATGAGTTCTACTGCCTGGTCGGTTCATCTGGGGGGGCTGTCCGGTATCGGCTGGGCCCCAGATCTTGGCCCTCTGCATGGGGCGGGATCTGGACCCGGGAGCTGGTAGATCTAGATGTCCAGATGCTGGCTGGGCGCGGCCTGGGGAGGGCGTACATCCGCTGTGGCTTTACTGTGGCTCCCTGGCGTGTGGATGTGTGGGGGGGGGGCCGGGTTGTTGGCGGTGGGTATTGATCTGGGGTGGCTGCGGCGTGTGTTGTCCGTCGATCGGCTGCAGGCGCCTCCTGCCCGGCGGCGGCGGCAAGGGACCCCTCTCGGCAGGTCCCTGGTCAGGGCCCTGCTGGGGGGCGGGGTGCCCCTGATCCCCGTGACCTCCGGGTCCTGTTCCGGGCCAGGAACCCAGAATCTGGACCTAATTACCTCGCTCAGAAACTTTACCCAGGAACCCGACCCAACAATCTGGTTTCCAGCATAAAATAATTTTTTATCTTGATTTGAGATTTATTTACTAAGTATAAACAGAATGTCTTAGATTATTAACCTTATGTTAAGAATTTTTAACAGGTACAGTTGTTTTAGTGCAATAGAAGATTATTTAACTTACTTTAAGAAATATTTGACGATAAACTAGTATTTTAATCTGCCAAAGCAGCATTTACACCTGGTAAGAATTGTCAAAATAAGACATATATATTTACTACATAAGATAAATAATCTAACACCTTTTGCTCTTATTTAGTGTATAAATCTATAAATCTATTGGATTTGGTTGGATGGATAGTTTTTGTAGTGCAAGAACCAACCCAGGAACCCAGAAACCAGACCTAATAACCTGTCTAGGAAACTTTACCATGGAACCCGATCCATGAACCTCAGGAACCCCAGGGAACTGAGAACCTCAACCAGGAACCTGGAAATTCAAACGTAGGAACCCCGCCCAGGATCTTGACTCAGAAATCTTACCCAGGAACCCAGAATCTGGACCTATTAACGTCAATCTGAAACTTTACTAAGGAACCCGATCCAGGAACCAGGTCCGGAAACAACCTAGAACCTTGGAACCTCTGAAGGTGTTGTGGTTCTGCTGGTGGTTCTACACAGCCTGGTGTTCTGGAGGGTTCTACCCAGTCGGTGGCCGGTTTCGGTCATTGCCAACCAGCCTTCAGGTGCTCACCTTGAAGAGCCGAGATGACTGTGAGGACGTGAAGGTCGTCGGAGTTTCCCTGGCCCAGACGGCCGTAGCTGCCCTCTCCGCAGGCCAGAACCGACCCGTTGGGCTGGATCACGAAGGTGCAGTTCTGACCACACACCACCTGCGAGTACATCCAGAAGTTACCAGAGGTCCTACCCCTGAACCCGCGTCTCTTTGGTGGCGTATCAGAACCTGCTGAGCCTGGGAGAAGGACGGGGCGGCGGTCGGAACCAAGATGTTTCTGCCGGCCTCGGCCAGCTGGCCGTGCCGACCCGCTCCCCACAGGAGGACGTCGCACTTCCCCCCCAGGTGCCAGTCCTGGAAACAAACACACAGGTGAGGCGGACCGGACCTACGAAGGATTCCGGGTGACTGTTCTGGATCTACCTCCGGTCTGGACGTGGCCCAGGACATGACCTGTTCGTCCATCCCAGAGGTCCACTTCCCGTTGTCCTGGAAACAGACTAAGCGTTAGTGCGATGGGGCGGCCCCGGCGGTTCGTCCCGGTCGGTGCGGCAGCCTCTCACCATCACCAGAGCCATCTCCTCTTTGGGAACCGGCTCCAGGTCCGGGACACGGAAGGAGTCCGGGAATGTGGCTCCTCGGGCCAGGGCCTCGGCCGCCTTGATGGTGGTGGAGAAGCAGTCCAGCCACGCCCACTCGGTGGCGCTCCACACGGCGGTGCCGGACTCCGGCGGACAGCGTCTGAGGTGGGGCGGGCCGGGCGGGCAGTACAGGAGCTGGTCAAGGTGGAGACCTACGGCGAGCGACGCCAGGCACTGCATGTAGGGGCTGTGGACGAGCTGCTCGCCGCACACCACATGAGGCTGGAGAAGGCAGAGACGGGTGGGGGAGGGGGACGGCAGAGATTTTATAAAAAACCCAAATTAAAATTAAAGCTGTACTTGAACCATTTATGGGCAATAAAAAGGGCATAAGGTAGAAATTAGGGCTGGGTATCGATTCCGACTCCACAGTGAGAATTGATTTGATTTAATTCAGTCTGATCCAGTTCTAGAGACTCACTCCGCCACTTTGTAAAAACTAGCCCTGTGTCGCCCTCTTATGGCGGTCCTTCCTACTGGCAACATAGACACTTACCTAGGGCGCCATCTAGTGAGGGGCGCCAAATATGCGGCAAGAAAAAAAAGTATTTTTTCGTTGCCTAGGGAAGCAAATGGTGTAGGACCGCCACTGCTCGTGGCATATTGCCGTAACAACACAACACTGAACTGTGGAGATCTACAGACGTACTTACGCTAATGAGCTAGCATCAATATAAGCCTAAAAACATCAGTTTAACTGAATAATGCGTAACTCTGAACGCAGCGGTAACTCACCACGAAATGTGCTGAAACCAATGGCCGCTGGCTGCTCTGCTTTTTGACCGCATGCCATGGAGGCCGCCATTGCTCCTCCCTTGCTGTAGTACCTCCATTTGGCCGCTAGGCCCCCATTGAAAAGCATTGGACTTTAGAGACGTTAAAAACAACTTTAATGCCTGGTGCCCATTTTTTAAAAACTTTCTATGGCTACATATTCTTCCTGAGATAACGCTGGGCTCATAAAAAGCCTGGACACCAGGCTGGTTTTCGTAAGATAATTTTTTTAAATCTTGCATAATAAATGAGGGGGCCGAGCCAAGTTTAGCATCAGAGCTAACGACGCGGGAGCAGAATGGGCATGATTACAACCGAACTACACGCCCATACATGCCCCGCGAGGGCAGAGTCTACAGTGAAGATCCCGCCCCAATGCCCTTTTTAGGAACATGCTTCGTCAGAGCTGGGGAGGAGGAGTCTGCAAATCCGCCATGAATTCCCCCATGAAAGTGTGTCATTCTGGTAAACGGGGAGGAGTGAGGAGGCGCTGTCTATTCTTTTTTACAGTCTATGGCTGAAACTACACATTGAACCAAAATGCATAAATAAACATAAATACGGTGGTTTTATACTGGTTGCATCGCGACCCGGAGGCTGCTGACTATTAGTGGAGAAATTCTAATAAATAGCGAACTCCCACTCTCTTGGTATTTCCGGGTGGCAGTTCCGCTCTGGTTTCATGTGAGGGCGCTCTCATGATGTCGCTCTGATGAGGTCTATGGAGCAATACGCCTCAAAATCCACATTTCCTGGGTTAAAGTAGATGCAAAGAAATGACACATTGCTGGGTGTTAGATTTTAGTTTTAGATTTTTTCTAGAAAAAAGTTGTTAGGTTTAAAAAAAAAATTCAGATGCTACGATGCTGTCAAGCGGTACATCCGGTTGTAATCAGTCCTTCACTGACCAATCAGCAGTCATAAGCAAAATGCTAACGAGTTATGGGCAACAACAACTCAACGTATAAGAAAACATACGTACTCGTTGATTCAGCTTTCCTCCTATAACCCATGATGAACTTGTTAAACCTACAATCACATCTCAGATTTCTCAGAGACAAATTTAGCGTCTGGCTCCATAGACTCCCATTCATCTTGCTCTCACGGAGATCGCCCCCAATGGAACTCTGGTGGAACTGCAACCAAATTTCGTTACAATGCAACTAAATGGAGAGTGGGACGGCTCTCCGTAGACCGGGTCTGCTATTAGGAAGAAGCCAGGCAATCTATCACACCGTAAAACGAAACTTATTCAGTATATCCGGAAGAAGCAGAACACAGTTCTGACAAGAATCGATTAAGTGCTCTGCTAGTAGAAATTTTTTTTTATCTTGAAAACATATAATCTGAAATGTCTGAATTTTGTTTTTAAAATGTCATATATAATGCCAGTTATCATTGTATTGTATATGATTAGTAAATTTCATTAATTGGACCCATGAAGGTTATCCATTATGGTGGAAACTAAGGAGGATCAATGATGGTCATAACTCACTGCACGCTCAGCATGTCTTCACTATTAGGTTATATTGTGCGTGAATAACATGTCGTTTGTCAGTAATAAACTATTGTTGAATGTGGTAGCTTAAAATAAAAAATGCCTTTCAGAAACGCTTAAAATAGAGGCTAAAATAGCAGACGCAAACATTTTTATGCTTAGTAAATCACACTGTGCCTGGAACGCCTACTTATTTGTCTGTTCTCCTCCGAATATTCTGCGTCTGCTTACAGAAAAACCCAGATTGCATATTCAGACTAGGGAAGAATGCTAAATGGATTGCGTGCGTCTTGTTCCGGGTTTAACAGGCGCAATGCTCTCTGCGTCATGTAAGTAAATCATCTACGGTGTGTTTTTGTGAAATATGGCTCCCTGGGAGTAAGAGCGGGAGTGAGGGAGGTTTGGTCTGACCCGTCCCAGCGGCGGTACCTTCTCGTAGGCGTACTGCTCCTGCAGCATCACCGGCAGCCTCTCCAGGAACGCCCGCATGCAGGGCGCCGTGTTGAGGCCGACCACGCCCTGCTTCTTCAGCGCCATACGGCAGGTGGCCAGCACGTGGTTGGACGCCATGAACTCTTTGGAGCAGTTTACCACCAGAACGTCCTGGAAACCGGAGCAAGACGGAAAGAACCAGATGAAGGTGGTGAAGACCAAGAGTAGAGGAAAACTAAGATAGATGGCTGACCTTTGACCTGTTGGAGCAGACGGCCACGCCCACATCTGGGATCCAGACGATGTTCTGGACAGCTCCCGAGCCGGCGACCACGGTCTGGAGGACGGATCCGTCCTGTTGGACGATGAAACGGACAGTGACTCCAGGAGAACAGACGTCCACCGTAACCCTGCAGCCAGGCGGCTCTGAGCTTCTCCTACCCGCAGAGACCAGATGTTCATCAGGCCGCCGACGCCTCCGGACGCCAGAGCCAGACCGTCAGGACTGAAGGCCAGCGTCCGCACCGGGGTGATGTGTCCCTTCAGCTGGAAGACACAGACGGCTCCGTCCTCGGACCACCGGGAGGACTGAAACACAAGGTCAGAACTCCAGATGATCCAAACACTGGCTGGTGGCTAACTTCCTACACTAATGGTTTCCATACACAGGGAGACTTTAAAAATATTTAGAAAAGACGATAAAAGATTATCAGCTCACATCTAAAGACTTGGGTTAACAGTTTTTTAGTCTCAGACTAAAGATTTTATAAACACTGAATCTTGAAATTATTTACCAGACTACACCTAGATTATTTTAGGATCCCCCCTGGATTGTATTCCAGGGGGGAAGGTTGGCATACAATTTGTAATTATTGCGCATTTCTAGGTCGTTTTCCAGTCATGCAACACAAATATTGCATTTGTTGTGTTTTGACCCTGCCAGGAATCATAGGTGGCCACAAAACTATAATTAATAAATATGACACCTATTTTTATAAGCTACTTTCCCGCAGGAACACCCAAAAATGTGTGTGGTAATCTGCAAAATAATGTCATAAGCAGGATTTGAACCCATGGTCATTGCAGTAGGAGTCCTGCGCATTAACCACGGTACCATAGCAGCAAAATATAATTCTAATTGGCAAGGGTACGTTATGAAGCGGACAGGACCCCCTAACACGGTCACACGGTGGAATAAACCGAGGGCACAGATTACGACTCCGTGCGCGGTTTAATAAACAAAAGGTACGGATTCTTAAGACTCAAAAAGTATTCCTGCACCTGTAACCTGTGAGTAAATATTAATGTGTGTCTGGGAAGTGTGTGGAGAGGAGTTTTACAGCCTTAAAATATAATAACTGTAAAAAAAAGTTGGAAAAAAATAAAAAAGGAAAATAACTTGATCCATTAGTGAAAGTAAATTATAGTGCAGTTAATTGTTAGTCTTTTATTATTTGGATACTGCAGCTAAAATTTATATTGTGCAGAAAGCAAACACTGTCCACAGTCCCTGGATTTACCGTGATTTTTTCATTTCTGAATCACTGAAAGCGCTGGATGGATAGATAACGACAGCATTGGGTCATCAGCGCAACTTTGGGAAAAATTCCCTCCTGCTCCCTCCAAAAAAACAATATGAACATTTTCCTTTTTGGGACTCTTAAAGGCACAGTGTGTAATTCTCGGCCAGTAGGGGGCAGTGCATACCAACTAGTGCTGTTTTCAAACGCTCAATTCCCTGAGCATTATCTATTTGCAGCAACATGACGAGCACATCAGTCTCTCTTTCATTGCTTGGAACTAGCGAAGAGGTAAAAATGTATTTATGGAGAAACTTTTTTACATTTTGAGGGGAAATCAATGTTTTAATAGCGGGCGTGTTCCGTGCGCTTTGTCCCTCCGGGCTCTTGTAGAAGTAAAGATGTCATCTAATATGGCTTTCCCATGATAAGAGGACCCGCGCCTATGTATTTTAAAACAAATTTTTAAAGTCATATTTTACAATATCGCCAATATTTTGCAATTAATGTGCTTTACGTAATTATTATTACATATTTTAATGGCAGTTATCAAAGATGTACTGCAAAAACTACACACTGTCACTTTAAACAAAACATTACAACAACAATTTTGTCTCACTACCATTTTGCTCGCATTAAATAAGCTTTCCCCCAGAGCTGTGAAATTTATTTATTTATTTTTTCCACCTGAAACAACTTTATGGGGATCACCCACAGGTAGCTGCTGTATTGCAGGACTGTCAGCTGGAAGTTAAATCTGAAGTTTCTCCACACAGAACGGTGTTGTGTTTACAAAAGGAGCGGGTTTTATTGTTCCGCATTCTTCTAGTGCGAGTACATATTATATCCAACATTGTTCTTTGTGCTACGATGGGGATTTCAAAATCTTCCCAACCAACAGCCTATCGGTGACGTTTAATAAGGAAAACCGTTAAACCTATGGATTTTAACTTGTATTGAGTTAATAAAGATGTGATTTTCACCACGTTTATACTCTGCAGTGCATATTGTAATGAAACATGAATACTTTGAGGCTATATAAATATTTAATAACTGTCCCCAACAATTTTAAACCGGCTATTTTAAAAACAAACTGACGGCCTTGGTCACGCTGCACGGCAGCAGATTTCATGAGGTTCAAACTGCGCAACGTCCGGCTTAAAAGCGTACGTCACTGAAAGGCGACTAACGGACAGACCCAAGATGGCGACAAAGAAATATAAACAAGCGCTTTAGCTGCTTTAATACTTTTGTTTTAATCAGTGAATAAAATGACATAAAGAAGAACAGGAAGAAAAGACAAATCTGGAGACAGTCATAAATGTGATCATGGTTTTAATTCTTGGGCCGGGTTTATGTGGGGTCATTTTTATCTGTAAAGCACTTTGAGATGCTATTTTGTGTAAAAAATGTTGTACTTTTTGTACTTTGTGTCCCTTATATATCAAGTTTGATTTGATTATGTAAAGACTGATCTTTGGCTGCCCCAACAACTCGCATTGCAAGGATAAACGCTGATCACCAATGGATCTAAACTTCTCCTGAAGGACTCCTAGTGGCTCCAACCTTAAATGAACATCAGCCTCACAAACTGTCAGTTGCTGCAGGAATCCAGGCTTTCTTTTGAGCGTCCAGGTTTAATCTCGTTCATTTTTCGTTAAAAAGCGCTTTATCGGGCGCCCAGCCACACGGCAGGAGCGAACCATCTGCTCCGCTAAATCCTTTTCCAAACGCGCAAAACGATCGAAATACAGGTAAAGTACACAGTTTCCTGCCACTATGATGCATAAACACTGGCTACAGCAGTTTGGTATAAATAAAGTAGTGTTGCATGTAATACATGTACCATTAGTTTAGGTTTGGCCTCATTCTCCCAGAATCCCTCTGATTCGGACAGGCAGGATTCTGGGAAGTCTCTGACTTCCTGCGGAACGGTCCAGACGGAGACAAGCCCGTTCTGGCAGCATCTGGAATAAAAACGAGACGCGTTTTAGTTGAAAGGGCGCCGGGGTGGGAGGGGCTTAGGGTGGGCGGGACACTTACATGGCGAGCATGCTGAGAGGCTTGGGGCCGCGCCCCGGCAGGCCGCACCATGCCACGGTGTTGACCAGGGAGGGGTGGCGAAGGCCCTGCAGGCAGCGCCAGCCGGAACCTTGACCCGAGTCCTGGTCCAGAGCGGCCCACAGCTTCACGGTGTCCTCCTTGGCGCAGGTCAGCAGGATCTGACCGTTGGGACTCCACTTCATGTTGCTGATGGACTCCTGAGAGACAGAAGGGGATGAATTCACCAGCTGGAGGGACAGTTCTGATTTGAGTCCGATGAGTCCGGATCCGGTCACCTTGTGCGCATCGATGACCACGACGGCGCCTTTCTCCAGAGAATCCTTGGATCCGATCAGCAGGTTCCCGTCGGCGTATCCCACGGCGAACGGCCGGTCCTCGCTGTACCAGGCGATGTGCATCACTGCCACTGGGGGGCAACACATATTCAGGGGCTCTGAACGTGTAATTCGGAGAGGGGAGGGGGGCGGAGGGAGCGGTTCTTACCATCCTTCCTGTAGCAGTGCTCCAGCTCGCTGCGGTGCATGTCGGCAGCGTCCAGAACCTCGATGAGACCCAGAGATCCGTCCATCCGACCCACCAGCAGCATGTCTTTGGGCTCGCCGCACCACAGGGACTCCACCTCCTCCTCGGGCCACGCCAGCGCCGACACCCAGTGGGGCTGCACGTCCAGGAGGCCTTTACCGCCTGCAAGACGAGGAGGGAGGAGGTCACTTCCTGTTTTCCTCCAAATCCGTCTGGTATCAACAGTTTTACATGATTCTTTCTACTGGAGGATCCATCCATTTTCTGAACCGCTTATTCCTCCAGGGGTCGCAGGGGGGCTGGTGCCTATCTCCAGCTGTCAATGGGAGAGAGGCGGGGTACACCCTGGACAGGTCGCCAGTCCATCACAGGGCCACATAGAGACAGAGAGGAGAAACAACCATGCACGCACACTCACACCTAAGGACAATTAGAGAGATCAATTACCCTGACAGTCATGTTTTTGGACTGTGGGAGGAAGCTGGAGTACCTGGAGGGAACCCACGCCTGCACGCGTAGAACATGCAAACTTCATGAACCCATAGCCTTCATGCTGCAAGGCAGCAGTGCTAACCACTGCTCCACCGTGCAGCCCCTTTCACCGTGTAGATTCTTTCTACTGGAGGAACCATTAAAGGAAAAGTTTGGTATTTTACACCCAATGTTTTCAGATTATACATGACGAAATAGAACGATTTTGATAGAAATCTGGACAAATGCTACTTTCTCGATAAATTTAAGTTCCGCCCACACCATCACAATGGGACCATAGGAGTAAAGAAACATTCTTTCCTAAAAACGCATTAAACTTTCGTTTACAAAGACGTGAAAAAGATGCTTTCCAACAGGTTTTATCGTAGTTTGTTGTCCAACTCCTTTGACTTGAATTAGAAGTTCTGTGTGGAACGGTATCACTCCTGTCTTATACTCCTGTATAAGACATCATTCTGTAGTCTTATACAGGCCAAACAATATCCAAATCCAAACATTTTTAAAAGGTAATTTATCTTTGTACATTGGGAAATGAATTTCGAAACAGTTTACAAAGATTTGTTGTTGGGGGGGGGGGGGTTGTGTTGACAAAGAAACCTAAATTTATAGGGACAGCAGCATTTGTCTAAATTTCTATCAAAACCGTTCTATTTCATCATAAAGAGTGTGAAAACAGGCTTTAAGTGTAAAATGCCGAACTTCTGCTTTAAATCTAAACAGACTTTCAATCACAATTTACTATTTTGCCTCCTAGAGTAACATTTAGCTTTTAATTATTTCTTATTATAGACACCAAAAGTTGGTCTAAAGTCAATAAGTGTGAGTAGTTACTATTATTCATATAAATTCATATTAATATTTCATATTTTCTGTCTTTCAACCTCAGTTACCTAGTTGCCCACTAGGATTTTCTTGATAATTTTCACAGTATTCCCATATATATGCCTGTTATAGAGCATTTTAGACCTTTTACAAGCTGTAAAAAACCTTCCAGAGTTTATGCCAAATTCAGAAAAAAGGTTACACCAAATTAAAATTGGCGTTATTCTTGAACCATTTTGAGTAGAGACATGACTGCGGTGTCTTTGGAATGCAAACAATCTAAAATTTATCCCAGAACCGTGATTATATGACTGATTACTATTGTTACCAAGCGATATGAATTTTAGGCCGATACCGTTCTAATGTACTCGTATCGGTTAATAAACTGATGCAAACCTTTCTGCAATAATTTCACAGAAAATGTTAATTTTTCACTTGAAATTTCAGTTTTGTGGTCATTGTTGATATATATATTTTTTTTATCTAGTCGACCAATATTTTTATAGCAAGCAGAGAGGAAAATAAAAAAAAACTTCAATCCAATTCATTGCATTTTTGTGTGTGGTTAAAGTATCGGCATCAGTACTCCGTATCGGCAAGTACTCAGACCCAAGTATCGGTATCAGTATTAGCTTGAAAAAAAGTGCCATCGTTGCATCACTGATGAACTTTAATATACTGAAAAAACATAACATTTTATTTCCACCTATTTTTTTTCTAGGAATACATGCGGTAAGAGTTGGTCTAAAGCCGTGCTTCTCCGTTAAATTGGCCATGCCCCCCCTCAACACCCGATATCTGAAAATGTTTTCAATATTTATTGATACAAACCACTGGATACAAACCACGATTACCAAAAAAGATTTATTAAATAATTGACTGTTTTAGGTCTTAACAATATTTAGAAATTCAGTTTATTAACTCAGTTGGTAACATCTAATCCAGACTGCTCAGTCTGTGTGATGCTCAGAACAGAAACAGTTGAAATGATTCACTGGGATGTACATTTTAGAAGTAAATTTTTAAATTTGAACATTGATTACCTGTCGTCATCAGTTTATCAGTTTTCCAAAATGGAGGCTACATAACTTTTTCTGCCTCCTTTACTGTTTTTCTTTTCAACTCTGTAACACTATGAATTCTATTTATGTTAGAAATGCTTTATTTCACAGGTTTATCTTTTTCCATTTAGATTTTTCTGAATACGTTTTCCTTTCAAACCAAAAAGTGTGTACATTTATAACTGAAAGCAATTTACCAAATAAAAAAGCAAACAGATCCATATTTACTGTTGTTAACAACAATTTTCACTAATTTAACATTGATGTGGTTCATGCATTTCCCTGTCGTATTTTAAAGAACTAAAACGTCCAATTTGTGCAAAATGAATAATCTCAAATCGTTCATTTTATAAAGGAAAATCTCTCACCACCAGATCAAGTCTCATAAAGAAACCTGGAAATATTCGTACTGTTTCCATATTGATCAAAACCTTTGTTAAATTTTTAATTTCTCCAGTGAAATAAATGCATGTCATGCCAGTGTTTGTGTTTACTCGTCCTGCAGCGATTCGTTGTTTCCCTGACAGAGCTCGTTTCTCCTCCTCGTTTCCACACCAAATTTCACAGCAATAAACACAACAAAATGCACATATTTGGGATTCCATACATAGAAAACTTTAAACTGATGGAATGTTTGGATAATTGTATGAAATTGTTTTTCCTGTAAAGTGCCTTGGGTTGACATCTGCTGTGAATTGGCACTATAGAAATAAACTGAAGTGACTTGAAGTCACATAATCGGAAGCGGAGCAAAAGTTAACTACAAATACGGACTACATTTTTCAGAGCAGCATTTTAGCTGTTTCCTTAAAAAATTTAAGGGTTTATGGGTAAATCTTTCATGGATCAATTTACTGGAGGAATTTTTATTTTTTTAAAACGACAGTTCTTGTTTGAGATGGATCGGTTTTCTTCACGATTGCAAAGGGGCAAGATGCACATTTTATCATCTTCTGGTAGGAGACTAAGCTTTTTAATTATATAAAACATGGATAAGTTCTGTAAGAAATAAATCATGAGCTGCATTTTTGTTTGCAACTGATTGCTTAGTTTGGTTGTCATACAAATTGTAGTAAAAACAGCGTGACATTTTGAACAAATTAGGTTTTTGGCTTGTTTATGGGAGGCAGGTAAAGCATGACATCCTGTTTTATTGTCCCTGCTGCCTGGCCAGAAAAAGACGATTTAACCCTCTATGCGCCGGGGTTTTTTCTATAAAATATTCAATTTTTATATCACTAGTTCAAAATGTTATAGCTTTAATATGGTTATAGATAAAGGTACAATGTAAATTAGAAAAATCTTCAGTATAATCCAAAGTTTGGGATGGGAGCAAAATCATACATCTAATTTGCATATTATTACGTCATCAGGCGTTGGCACTATTGGATTGCATTTCTTTTACAATTTTTTGCTTTTTTACATTGTTTAAAACTTTTTTTTCATCAATAATTTTATTTTCTTTTTTAGATTTTTCTATATATGTATTTTCTACATCTATATGTTTCATTTTTTTAGCTGTTTTTCAAGAACAGGTAGATATATCTGTTTATGTCCTTTCTTTTGTGGCTCGTTACTCTATTAACTATATAAAATCAACAGAAAGAAAATATTGGCCACAGAATTTTACAGATCCGTCCCAAAAATAACTAACAGGCTCATCAAATTGTCTGATCCACTGGTGATTCTACTCTTCCTCATCTGCCAAGCAAACCTCGCCAAAATCATCATCATCATCATCCTCACTTGCAGCGGGACAGAGAACTTTACTGCTGTTTACTCGCTTATAAGCGGTCTTTTTTCTCTCCTGTTTTCGATCGCATCTGCTATTATTTCCACTGATTTTTTCATCCCTCCCACCTCGGTCACAATTAGCGTTGTGATGACCACCTTGCTACCCGAACACGTACCTTTCTCTCACCGGGAGAACGTGATGCAGAGCTGGAATGCTGCTGCTTTTGGAGCGTCATGGCGAAACGGGACTGGCTGTAGCTGCGGGACATTTTAGTTTCACTTTCTCCCGGGACAACTGAACAGATCAGAGGTAAATATTTCTCTTCAGAATCTGAATAAGCCAATACTTCACGGCAAGCCAATACTGTGACTGCAGCAGCTGCACCTCGCGTCCCCCGCTCGCTGCGCTGACTTAAAGGCCGATTTACTCCAAAAGTTTCCATGGTAAGACACCCAAAAAGGTGTCCAAGATTAAAGGTACACATGTCCGCCATCTCCTCGTGTAAAGTAGTAATTAAATTAGTGGCCCTATCTCCAGCTGTGGCTCGTTAAAGTCAACAATGTTGCTTGTCGCAATATTGCGACTTTGGCGCCTAGAGGGTTAAGAGGAACTTGTAAACCTGTCTTCTCTGAAATCCTCCCAAACTCTAAATTTCTAATGAGTTTATGGTGACCCTCGGTTGAGCTGCAGGTTTATGGTACTTTGTTGACCTGTCAATGCTGATTTATGTGAAACAAAGTTAACAACCAAGAGAACATCTTATTGGGAAACACCGGCAGCGGAGGACCAATGATAAATAGGCCTCATAAATAGCTGGAGAGCTTTAAGCAGAGCGCTAATTCTAATAATTCGTAGAAGTGAGAAGCCAGAATTTGGGTGGAACTGAGGCTCAGCGCCGCCCTACAGGCTAGGGGGAGGAACATCAGCGTTTACCGTTAACTTGCCAGATGTTGACCATTTTCTCCATGGCTGACGCCAGATATTTCCCGGTCACGCTCCAGGCCAGAGGAGACAGGCAGGGGTCACTGGGAGAGCCCAGACCGGACATCCCGTCCTCGGAGGAGCCATGGCTGAGGACAGAGACAGAAACACACTCAGCGGAGCTTCAGATGTCCATCGATTGGAGCTGGAATATTAATTAATACCAACAGAAGGAAGTGGAAGGAAATGATTCATGGTTTTCCAGATTTCTGCATATTAACATAATCCGCCCTCAGAAGATGTGATCAGGGTGAGGTGTAGTTGGGAAGAAGGAGATGAGATTCAATCTGACCTCTAAAGACAACTAAACCAGGGGCGTGGCTGTGGGTGGGCCTGGGGGGGCTGAAGCCCAGTTTATGCTTTCCCGATGGCAAATTTGCACTCAGACGCAGACGTATTGACTGAGATGTTTTTCGTTTATGGTTCTGTTTTTTTTCTCTCCACTCTCTATTGTTTTTTCAGCATTGCTCGACCAGGACAGCAGGGGGCGCTAACTTTTCATGGCGTGTCTGCCTGCAATCACAGCGCTGTTTTAGTTTTATTCTCATCCTGTGAACGCATTCCCCTCTAGGAGAAATGGAAGACTGTAAGTAAGTTTTACACTGTAAAGCTTTTTACAAGAAGTACAGATTATAGAATCCTCTAGAAACACATGGAAAAAAACACAGTATCCTGTTTTGTTGTTTTCCTAAACCTCCTTGTGTTCAAAATCACCAAAAGAACAGATTAGATAAGTTATCCTTTCAATAGAAAACATGTAGTGTCCAAACGCTGCATTAATTACTGATTACAGCGACTATAGAGCCCCCTACTGGTGAAGCGATCTCTGGCTGTTGTTGAGCTGACCAATCAGATGTAGACGGTCGACGACGACGGATAGTTAAAATTTGGGCCTCTACTCCGTGCGTTCTTGCGTAGGTGACGGAGAGCCCTTGCGTTGATGGATAACGGCGTTGTGTCAATACATCTTCGTCAGAACGGAGAAGCATAAACTAGGCTTTAGGCCCACACAAACAAACGACTTTCTTAAAAGGAATTCAAACTAATTACGTTTATAATTACCTTTTATTTCTGAAGAGTGTCACTTAAAAATCATAATATAAAAAAAACAATAAATCTGGCGATTACATATTCATCTTTATTAAACTTTCAGTCTTTGGCCGTTTTGCATAAAGGCTAGCTTTGTGTAGCGACTGTAGATTTCAAACTTTGAATTTTATTGAAAATTGTACGTTCCTTTAGCTCTAATCCAGATTCATCATAAAACCATGCATTAAATAATAAATATCAGAAAGTATAAATAAATTAAATAAGTACATTTACAAAAAAAGTACTTTGTTTTGGGAATTTTCTGTGACCAATCACCGATGATCCCACCCTGTTTAACTTCCTGCTACTGAAAATGGTGTGATGCAGCAACATAATTAACAGCTTCTAAATCCAGAGTTTTTCCTGTGTTCATATTTGCATGGCGGCCGCCTCCAGCTAAGTTTGTGCCGCTCCAGCCTGATATCGCTCTGCCCCAAGCTATATGGACATTATTTTAACTGCAGTTGCAGCGTTGCGCCACTATAGGGGCGCTGTATCAGCAGCGTTGTACAGGTGTTGCACTGGAAGTGCTGAAACAAAATTTCCCGCTAGTTGGTGCTATTGGTGTCCTGATTTTCCCCTGGCTCTTCAACCAGGTAAATGTTTTACATCATATGAGAGTAACGATGATGGTTTTTAGCGTTACAGAGATAAAAATCAGCCACTACTTTAAAAAGCGACCTGCGAGGAGAGTCAGGAATCCAGGTGAAACAGCGCACACAAACTGAAAGGTAATCATAGTTGTGACAAGATGTGAAAATAGTGAGGTTTGAACGTCATTTAAGGCCTTAATTTTTGGAAAATCCATTGAATAAATGAATGTTTTTGTAATGTACTGCAGAAACGCTGTTTGTTCTAAGCAGTTTCTGATTTATACAGACACAAATCTGTTGAAGCCACCGTGGAACAGTAGAAATACGGCCCACGCATTATTTGCTTGGCCCAGATAAAAAGCTATTTCTGGCTATGCCACTGGTGTAGACCTGTGACTTATAAACCATGAATCCTTTTCCTTTGGCTCCGGGTTTGTTCCCGATGAATCGGGTCCAGGATGTGGAATCAGGACAGGGAAGATGGCGGGACTCACTCCTTGTTGAAGACGCAGGTCTGCTGCAGAGTGTACTGGCTCTTGGTCACGTTCCACACTCTGACCGTCCCGTCGTTGCCGCTGGTGGCCAGCAGGCCTTTCTTGGTGCACCAGCCGCAGGTGATGACCTAAACGAAGACGAAGTGTCAGCACAAAGCAGCAGACAGACGTGGCCCCAGAACCAGAAAAGAAAAGAACCAACCCACCCTGCTCTGGTGGGCTTCCAGCTTGATGAAGGAGCACTTCCGCAGGTCCCCCGCCATGTCGGCGAAGGTCTGCGGACGGCTCTGGTTGTCGCGGTCATGGGCCGCCAGCGTGCGGACCAGCTGCTGGGCCGCCCACTGACGATGCTGGGAGGACAGCCTGGAAGACAGGCAGCAGGCCGCCAGAGCGTTGGCCAGCTCCAGAGGGCCTACAGCGGAGGGATTATGGGAAGGATGGGCATATAAATGCGCGGTTAGACCTGCTCGACATGGAACAGAAGGTGAAGAACACCCGGTGAGTCAGGGGAGGAGCAACGGGGACCAAAAACCAAAAAAACACAAACATGAGACAGAACGTGACCCCAGTGAACAGAGGAGGCGCTCAGAACGCTAACAGAAGCGGAGGAGAAATGGACCTGGTGATGCAAACATGTCTGGTCTACAAACCTCTCTTCTCCAGGTCGGCCTTGTCGTACACGGGTCGCAGACGGGCCCCCTTATCCGCCAGCAGGGCCACTAGCGCCTGCGTCACCACGAAGTTTGGTGAGGTGATGAGCTTGTTCTCCTCGGCCACGCCGCGCAGGAAGCTGGGCAGGAACTTTCTCTGGATGGGGTCGTCCACCGTGGTCAAGTTCATCCCTGTAGCTGCAGAGATCAGGTTCTGGACCAGAGAGACAGAACCACAGAGTCTGAGTCAGAACCACAGAGACAATCAGAGACAAACACAAGGAACAACTCTAGGCTTTTATTGGTGCTTTATCAGAATGCAGAAAAAGTGGTTGGATGAATAGATGGATGGATGGATGTACAGATGGTTGGAAGTACAGATGGTTGGATGGATGGTTGGTTGGTTGGATCCACGGAAGGATGGATGGATGGATGCACAGATGGATGGATATATGTACATATGGTTGGATGTACAGATGGATGGATATATGTACATATGGTTGGATGTACAGATGGATGGAGGGTTGGTTGGATGTACAGATGGATGGATGGTTGGTTGGTTGGATGGATGTATAGATGGTTGGATGTATAGATGGATGGATGGTTGGTTGGGTGGTTGGATGTACAGATGGATGGATCTACGGATGGTAAGATGTACAGATGGTTGGATGCACAGATGGATGGATGTACAGATGGTTGGATGTACAGATGGATGGATGTACAGATGGATGGATGGATGGATAAATGGTTGGTTGGGTGATTGGTTGGATGCACAGATGGATGGATGGTTGGTTGGGTGGTTGGTTGGATGCACAGATGGATGGATGAAGCTAAGCTTTAGCTATGTAACGGATAAATCGGATCGGTTCTGTTTAAATCCTCTCTGCTGACTCAGCATCATTCCGTCCTTACTGTGCAGCACCAAACCCAGAAGCGGGTTCACTTTTGAAACCGGACGGAGGTAATATCTGGACTGGATCAGTCTGGATACCTGTGTGCAGAGCTGCACCAGCAGCTTGGCGGCGTTGGGACTGTTGGACGCCAGGCAGCCCACGGCGGTGCTCAGGTAGGCCAGGCAGGAGATGGGTTTACTGGCCTTGGCGGCCCCCCGGGGCCTCTCAGAGGGGCCCGAACCCGTCGCCGGACTGGTGGAGAGGCCGGCTCGCCCCGCAGCGGCCAGGCACATGAGGCGCACCAGAGTTCTGATGTCGGTCAGGCCCAGAGACTCGAGTCCTGCAGCCAGGCTGCAGCTGGACCCGCTGGAGGAAGAGGACAGAACCGGGCTGAACCACTGAGACACGATCACCATCCAAGGATTAAAACCCGGTTTACAGGTGAGCCTTACCTGACGGACAGCAGCGACAGCGCTCTCATCACCATGGTCCTGGCCAGCAGCACCTGAGCTGCGGCCGTCACCCTCCTGAGCGCCATCACCCGGTCGTGGGGGTTCTGCAGGGCGGCGGCCTGCTCGCCCAGCGTCATCCTCCCCGAGGAGCTCTTATCCACCGATGTCTGACACCCTGCAGACAGACGCCCGTCAGACCCACTCACGCATCGCCACGCGCCCCCCGCTTGCGCCGCCGCCCTCACCTATCTGCAGCAGCGTCTCCTCCATGCTGTTGGTGGCCGTCACCATGGCGACAGAGGCCCCTAGCGGGTCGCTGTCGGGGAACTGGACGGGCTCAGGGACGATCCTCCGCTCGCTCAGACCCAACGGGCCGGACAGGAGCTCAAACTCCTCCTCCCCAGTTAGCTTCTCATCCTCGTCCATGTCCAGCATGTCCCAGTCCTCTGCGGGGGGGGGACAGGGGGACAATGAGAGAGAGCGGCGCCAGAACCGGGCTCGTCACTGGGACGGGGCTCACCTTCATACACGCTGTCCTGCTTCCCCAGGAGGTCTGGCGCCTGGCCCTTGTACCTGAACGCGGAAACAAGTTTAACTACACACAGGCGGAAAACACCCAACAGGAGCTTCTCCTGGGGGAAAACCGCGTAGGTTCGGATCGGTTCGGTTTAAAACCGGACTTTCTGACTGGATCTATTTCGATCTGAAATCTAAGGAAACTGACTTGAAAGACGAGTGTGAGACGAGCTGGAATAATACATTAAAGGGATATTCCACCCCTAAGTAAAAATGTGTCTGTTGCTATATTCCCCAGAGTTAGACAAGTGAGAAAAAAAGCATTTTGTAACCCCTGATTTAGTAGCAGTCTGTTTGCTTTAGCTTAGCATAAAAAATGTAAGTGAAAGGGAACTAGAAGCATTCTAAGAGCTCTCATTCAATTACACTGGTTAGCATTGATTACCATAAACCAACATAGGTGTATTGGAACGGTAGCATAGTTTAGCAAAACAAAATGTAAAAGAATGGGGACTACTAGCATGCTAAGAGTTCCTGTTAACTGACACTGGTTAGTAAAGCTTAACATAAACTGGTTGGCCTAAGTTGGAATTGGTTGCATGGTAGGTAGCATGCTAAGAGCCCTCATTCAATTATGCTGGTTAGCAATGATTACCATAAACCAACGTAGGTGTATTTGAACGGTTAGCATAGTTTAGCATAAACCTATGTCAGTGTAAGATGCCAGTACATCACATTCATGGACACTGGTTAGCATAGTTTAGCATAACAAATTGTAAAAGAATAGGAACTACTAGTATGCTAAGAGATCTCATTCACTTAAGCTTGTTAGCATTGATTGCCATAAACCAACGTAGGTGAATTAGATTAGTTAGCATAGATTAGCATAAACCTATGTAAGTGTGACATGCTAGTACTTCCCATTTACTGACACTGGTTAGCATAGCTTAACCTAGGCCTGTATGGTATACCAGTTCATAGCGAAAACATACCATCTACGAAACTAATGTAAGTGAATGGGATCTAACAGCATGCTAGTAGTTCCCATTCACTGACACTGGATAACATAGCTAAGCATAAAGAAATGTAAATTAATGGGATCTACTAGCATGCAAGTAATTTGCATTCACTGAAACTAGTTAGCATAGCTTAGCATAAACCAATGTAAGTAAACAGGAACTACCAACATGCTAGTAGTTCCCATTTAGTTACACTGATTAGAATAGTTTAGCATAAACCAATGTAGGTAAACATGACCTACCAATATGCGAGTAGTTCCCATTCATTTACACTGGTTAGCATAGCTTAGCATAAAGAAATGGAAATGAATGGTATCTACTAGCATGCAAGCAATTTGCATTCACTGAAACCGGTTAACATAGCTTAGCATAAACCAATATAAGTAAACAGGAACTACCAACAAACTAGTAGTTCTTATTTATTGACACTGGTAAGCATAGCTTAGCATAAACCAGTTGGCCTAAGTTGGAATTGGTTGCATTAAAAGCATGTAAAACACCCAGAAGCTATTGCCTTAGCACCTCTGAGACGTTCTGAAATCCTAGGGAAATGTCACCAACTATTCATAACAAAACCTGGTTGAATGAAGGAGTTTTGGGCAGATAATTCCTTATTACAAGCAGCAAATCTCCTGCCCTGATTGGCTCAAATTATATGGATATACGATGATCAGACTGGATAGAAACTTCTCCTGAAGGACTCCAAGTGGCTCCAAACTTGTCTGGGTGAGTAAATGAACGTAATATTTGCTAAAAATAAGGAGCAGGTTCAAAACAGACCAAACTTTCCCTTTAAGGGCTTAAATTAAACTCCACTGAATTCAATCCTTTTTTTTATACTTCAATACCCCGTGGCTACCTTGCCTGCGGTAAAAAGCTGATCCGACTCCCTCAGGATGTCGTGCCTTAAAGGTGTGGCGATATCAGAGAGGGGTGGAGTCTACAGGTAGCTCACCTCTCTACGGTGGGGACTCTAGCCTTGCTCTTGATGGCCAGGTATTTCTCCCTGCAGCTGCCACAGAGCAGATAGTACGGGTTTCCGCTGCCGCACTCTCCTCCGAACCAGCCGTCCACGTAGGAGCCGTTGCTGCGGTAACCCTGGCGGTTGGCGCTGTGCCCGCAGCCGGGGTGGCTCTTCTTCATGTGCTGGTTGAAGTTGGCCACGCTGGCCTCGCACAGCTCGCACACCACCACCTCGTCTCGATCGTCGGCGTCGCACACGTGCTGCGGGAGGAGGAGACGGAAACGTTAAAGACGGTCGCGGCGTTCGGGAGGGGCAAACAGGCACTCATGCAGAGTGGAACGATGGACGCCAAGCAGCATCCAGAGTCGGTTTTCTACGGGTTCGGCGTGAATGTGTGGGCGTACGGAGAGGGGAAGGGGGGATGCGGGGGAACAGCGGGGAGGCAGCTCATTGGCTGGAGCAGAAAGTCACACACACCCATGTTGGCCAGTCCAGTACCTCCGGGATCCACATTCCCAGAATGTCGGTGTCGCTGGCCAGGTCCTGGCCGAACATGGCCTCCATGGTTTCCTCGTCCAGGTCCATCTCCATCTCCTCGTCCAGGTTGAAGTCGTACAAGGCGCCCGGATCCTGCTGCTGCTGGTGCAGGGACGAGACGTCCCGTCTGGACTGGCTGTGCTGGGCCTGAACCGAGCGGTAGAGTCCGGCTGGGGGTGAAGAAAATTAAAAACCTTGAACAGCGGCATTCTTTGCTTGCAGTAGATTGCTTGGCTTAGTTATAACAAAAATCTCTAGTAAAAAAACACTGCGTGACTTTTTGAACTTATAATATGTTCATGATTTGCTTGTAACCATATGTGCTCGTGTAGAATATATTAGAAATGTTAACTAGGAAGTGAAGTGGTAGCTTTAAGAAAAGCTAGCTTTAAAACAAAATGGTTGAGACAGTTCTTCTGAGGAGAAACAAAGCGTCTGAGTTCTTGGGTTGTGTCCCCCAGACAAGTCTTACATCACACCTTTACACAGAATGGTCAGCGCCCCCGCTCATAGGATAATCAAAAGGCCAAGCCTTAAAGGAAATGTATGTAAGAAATGTATTTTAATTAATCATAAAATGGCCCCGATATGTCACTAGACATTAAGAAATCATGTTCTTTTGAAATACATATGTCACTGTCAACAGTGGTCCGGCCAGGATATTGTTATGTAAAAATTAAAGTTGCAGCCCTCAAGTGATGTTATTGTTGTCATGTTCTGTTTTGGTCTGAGGCTCCACCCTCAAGCTATCTACAAATCACGAAGTCAGTAGAGTTTCCTCATCCGGGTTGCCAGCTCTGCTCTGTCTACCACAGCTGAAGCTCCGAACGTTACGGACAAAACATGCATAAGGTTACGAAACCTAAAAGACCTCGTTATCAATCCGAAATACGTCGTGACAAAGTCCTAAATAAAGCAAGGATTTGTATAGGAGATGCCTTTGAAAGATGGAGACGGCTGAAAATGGAGAAGAATTTGAATACAGACGTCAACGTCACCAATTTTCTCCTGGACAGGTAAGATTCACCTATGTTTGGCTAACTTACTTGTACAATATTCACGACAGTCGAACAAAGTTATGCATGTTCGTGGAAAGTAACGTTAGCGCATATGATTGGTCATCAAATTGAAAAGGTAAGGAATTGTTTGGGAGATAAAAACGACGAGTCGTAATGCTAACATTAGCATCAGGGCCCGTTTGTCATTATGCTGAACTGTCGAGGAAAACAACAGCACGTCGATTCTGGCAATGTGAAACGTAATGGAGACGTATTGAGTAGCCAATACCTCGGTACAAATAATTCCTCATTCGTTCTTCGCATACATTGTGGACTACACATGCTGCAAGTTAACCTGTATGACCATTGCTAATGTTATTTAGTTAGGGTCAGTCGTTCCTGCTGGATCCCGCAGCAGCTGGCAACCTCGAGCCAGGAAGGGATGCACAGTTCTACAGTATTTTTAATGTGATTGCAGTACCGCTTTTGGGCACAATCCTACATACGTTTCCTTTAAATGAAGAAGAATAAGCTTCATACTGGCTAGTCACGCATGAAAGATGAAAGGCATCTGGCAAGAGAATATTCCTTCCACAATCAGTCCCTCTAGACATTCACAATGTTGCGATCGCGGCTATTAATGTGCGACTTGGCACGGCGGCCCTTTACACGACACGAGTGTCCCATTCTGTGCAGGTTTAAGTCCATGAAGCTACCTTAGTTATTACACTCAATGATCGCATCGTGCACCGCGCTACAGCACCGGATACGCCATCTGGCAGAACTCTTTGTTGAAATATTTTACGAGGGAGTCCAACTATGTCCACAATCACCACAAAATGTCCCTAAAACTTGAAAATAGATTTCGCAAAACGGGCAAAACATCTCTGCAGATTGACCTGCTGGCAGGATCGATTCCATTACTGTTACCACTTTGGTCTTGTCCCGATCCTAAAATCAACCCTGCAGTATCACATCCGGGTCATGTCTTAGTAAAAGTGTTTCAGGTTAATGTAATTTTGCTTTGCACTTCCCTGCCACCGTAGCTCGCTGTGTGCGATGCAGAGTATAAATGCTCCATATTTATGTTGATTTATGCCTGTTGGCTCATTGTATAGATTTAGCACATTTCATAGTGAGATACCGCTACCTTAAAAATACGAAATTATTCAGTTAAAGGGATTTTTCCGGACTTAAATTAGTGCTAACTATTAGCGGAAGTAGCTGTGTACATCTTCACAATAAGAGCGTTTATTTCCTGTTGTGATGAACCGGGGTTTTATCTTCTGAGTGTTTACTTGTGGGAAAATGGTAAATTGTGACATTTGTTTACTAAGTCTATATTATATTTGGTTTATGTGACGTTTAGCACAGACTGGTGATATCCAAATGTCTCTATTTGTTATTATTTTTCATATGGGACCACACATACATTGTGAATGTGGAGTTCAAAACAAAAATTCAGTTGATTTCTCCTGTATTTGATAAAAAAGAGAAACTGCATCTAGATTTGTCATTTATTTACATTAAAAATTGTTGTTTCTTTGGTCATATTTAGGAATGGTGATTAATTCACAAAGTTTGTATGTTTTCCATTCTTTAAGCACCATTTAAGCACCGTTTCAAAAATACTGGTTTGGCACCGATATCGGATAAAACCTAAAGGATCCCCACCCATCCCTATACGGAAGCAGCCTAACACATAGCAGAGGGGGTTTAAAGTGAAAGAGTAGAAACGCTGAAATCCGCAGCGTGTGTTTGATGTACTCACCAGCACGGGCCAGCAGCGTGCGTGCTGCCAGGTCGAAGCGGTGCTTCCTGCCGGCCGCGGAGCGTCCTCTGAGGGGGGCGCCGCTGGACGCCGAGGCGCTGTCCTGTTCCAGACCTTCGGGACTACAGAACCCACAGGAACAACGTTCACACAGCAGATCTATAGAGGTTTCATCGCTCGGGCTTCTCCAGATCTGTTACCTTTCGCTGAAGCCCTCCTCCATCTCTGAGGCATCGGCGATGTCCCCTGGGGAACACAGGTACGAGTTCCTGTCCAGGGACTTGCCACCCGTGGAGGCGGTGGCTCCCGGACAAGAAGAGTCGGAGCCGTCGCCTCCCAGCACGCCGCTCCTGCCGTTAGGCTCGTCGCGCTCGTCCTCTGTACCGGGATGCTCGATCATCCACATGGCCAACACCGTGATGTTCTGGGCGTCCGCTTCTCCTCGAGCGCCTGCGGGAAAAGACAATAGCTGAGCTGGCCGTGGGACGGCATGTGCGTGAAACGGAGCTGATTAGCTGGACTGGATACAGCTGAGACGATGTGGCGACTGAATGCTCCCAGATGGAGCGTTGCGGCGTCCCATTAGGTCTGGTATATAGGTGGAATCTACCTTTAGCCAATCAAAACCCAGGTTTTCATTCATCTGCTCCCGTCTTTTGATGAAAAAGACCATATATTTTAATTTATGAAATCATTTAAATAGAATTTTATCTATTTACTGTTAGATAACCACTTTAAAATTGACAGTTTATTCCCTACTACCTTATCTCGGTTGGACTCTCCATCCTCTAACAATCTTGGGACCTGGTGTCGTTTCTAAGCGACCTGCTAAATCCCAGCCCCTCCGCAGGATTCTGGTTTCACTTCTAAGAAATTTGTTCAGGTGTCTCTTTATGGCAGTTTTCTATCTGCCTTTTATCCTAAATGAATTAAAAGCTTTACTTTAATAACCCCTGCAGCATCATTTCTGGCTTTAACTAGGTGAGAATATATTTCCTCATTTAAATCTATTTATTCATGCATAATAAGAGGAAAGGAATAAAATAAATAAATGAGTACAACTCCAAAAATTTACTTTGACTTGGATTTTAATGCAGACAATATGAACTTAAAATATTTCATGTCTGGTTAATTTCATTAGTAAATCTACATCCTTTCCTTGTCATCCGTCCTTGCCATCCTCGTCATTCAGACCTGCAACACATTCCAGTTTAGGGCTAATCAGGTAAACTGGTTAAATAATGATGGGATTTATAATGTTTCACCTTCAACAGGTCATACCATCATTTAAAGATTCAATGAATCTGGAAGAGTTTCAGTGCGTAAAGGACAAGGGGACCAGCCTAAGCTGAACAACCATGATCTCTGATCCACCAGGTGGCGCTGCATCAATAATCATCATTCATCTTTCAGTGATATCGCCGCATAGGCTCAGGAATACTTTGGTAAACCTTTGGCAGGAACCACAATACGTCGTTACATCCACTGATACCAGTTAGAACTGGACCTAAAGGAAGCTCTATGATAACAGGGACCAGAAGCTCTGTGGAAACATCTGGGATGGACCAGTAGAAACATCTGGGATGGACCATCACACAGTAGGAACATCTGGGATGGACCAGTAGAAATATCTGGGATGGACCAGTAGAAACGTCTGGGATGGACCAGTAGAAACATCTGGGATGGACCATCAACCAGTTGAAACATCTGGGAGGGACCAGTAGAAACATCTGGGATGGACCAGTGGAAACATCTGGGATGGACCATCAACCAGTAGAAACATCTGTGAGGGACCATTAGAAACATCTGGTATGGACCAGTAGAAACATCAGGGATGGACCAGAGGAGACATCTGGGATGTACCATCAACCAATAGAAACATCTGGGATGGACCAGAAGAAAAATCTGGGATGGACCATCAACCAGTAGAAACATCTGGGATGGACCAGTTGAAACATCTGGTATGGACCAGTAAAAACATCAGGTATAGACCAGAGGAGACAACTGGGATGGACCAGTAGAAACATCTAGGATGGACCAGTGGAAACATCTGGGATGGACCATCAACCAGTAGAAACATCTGGGAGGGACCAGTAGAAACATCTGGGATAGACCAGAGAAGACAACTGGGATGGACCAGTGGAAACATCTGGGATGGACCAGTAGAAACATCTGGGATGGACCAGTAGAAACATCTGGGATGGACCAGAGGAGACATCAGTGATGGACCAGAGGAGACAACTGGGATGGATCAGTAGAAACATCTGGGATAGACCATCAACCAGTAGAAACATCTGGGATGGACCAGAAGAAACATCTGGGATGGACCATCGACCAGTAGAAACATCTGGGACGGACAAGTAGAAACATCTGGAATGGACCCTCAAGCAGTAGAAACATCTGGAATGGACCAGTAGAAATATCTGGGATGGACCAGTAGAAACATCTGGTATGGACCATCACCTAGTAGAAACATCTGGGATGGACCAGTAGAAACATCTGGGATGGACCAGTAGGGGGCAGTGCAAACCTAAATTATCACAAGCATGCGGTATCTGTGTCTTTGAGTAAGAAACTCAACAACGGAGGTCCAACTAGTGCTGTTTTCAATCGCTCAATTCCCTGAGAATGATCTATTTACAGCAACATGACGAGCACATCAGTCTCTCTTTCATCGCTTGGAAGTAGCGAAGAGGTAAAAATGTATTTATGGCGAAACTTTTTTGCATTTTGAGGGGAAATCAATGTTTTAATAGCGGGCGTGTTCCGTGCGCTTTGTCCATCCGGGCTCTTGTAGAAGTAAAAACGTCATCTAATATGGCTTTCCCCTGAAAAGAGGACCCGCGCCTATGCATTTTAAAACTGATTTTTAAAGTCATGTTTTAAAATATCGCCAATATTTTGCAATTAATGTGCTTTATGTAATTATTATTACATAATATTTTAATGGCTATTTTCAAAGATGTACTGCAAAAACTACACACTGTCACTTTAAGCCAGGGTCTGTCATGGTATGGGATTATGTCAGCGCACTTCTGTGATGGAACCATTAATGCTGAAAAGTACATAGGGATGTTGGAGCTCAATATGTTGCCTTCAAGAAAACATATTTTCCAGGGATGCCTTGAAGTCCTGGTTGTGGAGGAAGAGGACACGGCTACTGGAATGGTCTGCCTGCAGTCCCACTTGTCTCCACTAGAGGATCCCCTCGTGTTGGACACTTTAAGACTTGTTAGCAGGAAGAATGGGACAAAATGACACCAGAAACACTTCATCACTGGGTGTCTTCAGTTCTTAATTGTCGTTTAAGGCTTGTGAAAAGGATTGGCAAAATTACAAAGTGTCAAATGCTTAACTGGTGCGACTTTTATTTAAATGTGTTCCGAGAACCAAAATGGGAAAACGGGTTTATAAAAAAAACAAATAATTGATGAGGAACACATTTACAAATTTTCCATGTAATACAGGACAAAGATTATTCAACAAATACATTTTTTCATGAATTTTAATTTAACATATTGTCCCAACTTTTTCTGATTTGTGGTGGTAAATAAATAAACAACCTTTTCGATTACACTTATTTTCAACTCCCCGGTTAGGAAAAATATATTTTCTTTTAAATTGTGCTAATTTTTTAAATGGAAATAAAAATGTATCTTTGTTTTCTTAAAAGGAGAAACTTTCAACATCGAAACTTTCATTTAAATTGTTAAATGCTACGTTTTCTTTGGTCGATTCCCATGTTTTACGTTTTTAATTTTTATGTTCAATCAAATGCTAAATGTTTTCTATAACTAATTGTCGTGTTTTATCTGTTTTTAATTCACATACTTTTACATAAATTTTATTTTTTATGCTTTTCCAAAGTTGCTGTTTTAATAAAACGCTAAATGTTTTAAATCATGTAAAGCACCTTGAATTGCCTTGCCTAAAAATGTCAGTTGTATCCTGCACCTGTTTAGACATATTTAAGAAAGTACTTTAGTTTTGTGGTGCATTTATTTAAAAAGGAATTTGCATTGAAATATAATAGGAGAACTATGTGACTATATATAACTAACTGACCTGTGGCTTCCAGAGCTTTGGAGATCTGACGCAGGGTGAAGCCCATCTCCAGCAAAGGCACAGCGATGGCCGGCGGCGGGGGAGACGTAGACAACCTGCTGCTGGGGTCCGACAGCGCTGCAGAGGGGGCGACAAAAACAACATGGCCGTCACTCAGAGCGAGCGTCCTTCCTCTCAGTGGACGTCCGGAGGCGGACTCACATGTTCCGGTTCTGTTCTGGGGTCTGGACGGCTGGGAGTCCGGTGACGTGAGGCTCTGCCTGCGGCCCACCTCGTCCGACGGGGACGTCGGCAGAGACGACACCGGCGGGGTCTGCGCTCGGCGGGTCGGGGCCAGGGCGGTGGTGGGGTAGCTGGAGAACATTTGCCTGTGGGAAACACACAGCGGAGGGTGGAGGTCAGAGAGAAAGACGGCGCAGTGCTTCCGCTGCGGTCGGTTGGAGCCGCGGTCCCACCTGAGGAGGCTGAGCGGCATGACGCCCGGAGACTCGGAGGCGGGGACGGTCTCAGTGTCGGTGACTGGCGTGGTGGCGGTGGTGGTGTCCTCCAGGGAGGAGCTCATGAAGGAGGTGGTGCTGGAGGCCGAGGGGCTGGTGGTGATGGGGGTTTGGGCCAGCTGCTCGCCATCGGGGCCCTCTCCCTCACCTTCAGGTTCACTCCACGACCCTGAAAGACCCAAAATGATTCAGAACTTCTGGATCATTTCTTGGTTTCTAACTGGACTAAGGAACCAGAACCAGGAGAGGAAACTTTAATATCTCATTATTCCTGGAATAACACAGTCATTTTAAATGGCTACGTATTGGGCTACAATATTGACCCGAATATAAGACGACCCTCATTATAAGACGATCCCCATTTTCAGAAACTAATCTTCAGAAAAAGACTAAATTCACTTTTTAAAGATTTGCATACTGCTTTAATATCCATCTATTAATGCAATCACAAGGATATGTATTATATTAGCATGTCTCGGTTGTGTAACGACAATTTGTAGCATGTGTTAACGGTTATCAAATCAAATCATCAAATCAAACTTTATTTATAAAGCGCTTTTCAAACATGGTTTCTCAAAGTGCTTTACAGATTTAAAACGACCAGGGTTAGACCCTGTTTATAAGACCACTCCGCCTTAGACCCTGTTTATAGGACGACTCCGCGTTTTTACATCGTTTTCAACAGAGTAAAACCTTGTTATATTCGGCACAATATGGTAACTAAATGGATCTTATGTGCTCTTTGCTTCCTGACTTTTCACTTTTAGATTTTTTTTATTTCCATTTTGTTACTTCATTAAAATAAGAAATTAAAAAAGAAATAGATTTTTTTATATTTTAAAGTGTTCACATGAATGGGAGCCAAACATCACAATATTTTCCACATAAAAAATGTTGCTAAAATGAATTTTAGAATAAAGCTGTTGGTGAAAGAGGCGTCAGGTGGTGGTTATGCTGGGATTCCGTACATAGACAACTTTTAACTGATTGGAATGTTTAATTATATTGAAATGACTTTTCTTGTCGTGAATTGGCGCTTTATGAATAAACTGAGTTGAAACGGTTCGGGGGGAAAGGATGACGGTGGCTGGTCAGCAGAAAGCTGATGGGATCTTAACGGGTTACGACTGCCCAAGGACGAAGGTGTGTCTGGGTCGGTGACATACAGGACAGATTTATTGGGACATGACAACAGATATGGATCAAATTTAGTACCAGATGTTCAAGTGACCTGGATCGCATTTGAAAAAAATCGGATTTTTGCCGTTCAGACTGCCATAAAGTGATCGGATATGAGTCGCACAGGGGCAAAAAAGTCTGCTTTGAAAAGCTTTTACCTGCAGTGAGAACGTAGCCAAGGTACAATTGTTAGCAAGTAATATTAACTTTAATACACTGAAAATGATTAAATCTTATGTCTGCCTATTTATTATCTAAGAATAAATGTTCTAAAAGTGGCTTTAGAACCTAAAACACACTGAGGGTCTAAAGCCTGAATTATTACCTTAATCCAGCCTAAATATGACAGCAAGGAAGCCAAAATAAGGACTATTCTTCTATGATTTTTAATAAATTGCGAAATATTTTTTTATGTTTTATATATCATCTAAAAATCCAAGATTTAAAAGTAGCTTTAGAAGCAGCAAACTGCTGTATAACTATGTGTAATAATATAGCATCTGTGTTTGGATAAGTCCATTTACGCCTCAGTTTCATGTTCTGTGATAAAGTCCCACCCCTTATTTAAGTATCTACGTACGCAGCATTCCATTGGCTATTAGATGCATCAGACATCGTTATTCTGTGCCACCATTGGTTTGAAAGAAACTCCTGAGAAGACAGACGACGGGTAAGATGTCAATGGAAAAGCTAGCACTTCATCCAGCAACGCGCGGCGGCTAATCTGAACATGCTAACAGAAGCTACCGTGGAACGCTGCTAAAGAAGGAATCTACGAAGGTTCTCAGTGTCGGATTACGTTGGATTGAGGGTGTCAGACTCGTTTTGGACAAACCATTTCATTGGAACACAAAAAATGTGTTTGAGGGATACGAGGCAACAACTGTGACTCTGGCTGTTCCTACAGTTATTATATTTTTGATTGGCATAACTCTTAGGAATCACAAGACTCAAGCTTTCTGAATACATATCATATGTGTATATGTACTTTTAAGGAGTGTCCTGCCCGCGGGAAAAAGGAAATGCTTCCGTTTTTGATAAAAGTGTATTTCTTTACTGTATTTCAAGTTTAAATAAGATTGTGGTTCTCCATCATGTTGGACTTCCTTGGAGAAAATGTAATCCTGAAGGCAGCAGATTTCCTAGGTTCTACCAGCTGGTTCTGGATAAAGAACTGCCTAAAACTCGGTTTTATGACAACCTGCTCCGAACGGGGAGAAATATGCAAACATCTTGGTGGAACATCTTTGCTTTGGGTCCAAATCAGGATGATAATCTCGTTAATCTGATGATTTTTGGAAGTTTCTTCTGTCTCAATACTTTCATGAATATTTTGCACTAATGGACAGAAAATAAAATATCATGTCCCTTACCCTGTCCTCCACAGGTGTATGGAGGACCAAAACTTACATAATTCAAAATAAAAGCAGAAAAAAATATATTTTGTTTTTTCTTTTCCATATTACGTACATTTTCCTTAAGAAAAATATATATTTTTGTTTTTCGTTATACATGCACTCCTTGTCTTTACATTACGTCATCTGCATTTCTGATGGATTATGCAAATGGGGAGGGCAGCCCTTCTTGTTTAAACTGCTCTACTATTGGTCAGTAAACAGGAAGGAACAGGATCCATCTGCAGCTAACTGGAGTAGCCTTTCACTCAAAATGTCAAATCTAAACAATAAATAGCTATCACTCACTGACTATTTTTAGCTAAAATAGCAACATGCCTTACTCTTTAAAGGCCAGAGTTTCTCAGAAAAAATATTCAATTTTGATATCACTAGTTCAAAAGGTTGTAGCTTTAATACGGTTATCTATAAAGGTATACTGTAAATTAGAAAAATCTTCAGTATGATCCAAAGTTTATCATAGGAGCAAAATCACACATCTAATTAGCAGAGTATGACGTCATCAGGCGTTGGCACTATTGGATTACATGACTTATGATATTTAGCTTTTTTCACATTGTTTAAAACTTTTATTTCATTAATAACTTTAGTTTTTTATTTAGATTTTTCTATGTATGTGTTTTCTACATCTATATTTTTTTGGCTTTTTTTTTCCAAGGACAGGTGGACATATCTGTTTATGTCCTTTTTTATGAGGCTCCGTTATTCATTTTATAAAATCAACAGAAAGAAAATCATTGGGCACACAATTTTATAGATCACTCCCAAAAATAACTAACAGGCTCATCAAATTGTCTGATCCACTGGTGATCCTACTCTTCCTCATCTGTCGAGAACTTTACTGCTGTTTACGAGCTAATTAGCGTCTTTTTTCTCTCCCGTTTTCCATTGCATCTGCCATTATTTCCACTGATTTTTTACATCCCTTTCACCTCAGTCACAATTAGCATTGTTATGACCAACTGAAAATTTTGATCAGAGGTAAATATTTCTCTTCGGAGTCTGAATAAGCCAATATTTCCTGGTGGGGAACTCAGACGTCTCGGCATCAGAAGTTTTATCTTTCTACAACTCGTCCCCCGCTGGCGGCGCTGAATAAAAAGCTGATTTAGTCCAAAAGTTTCCACGGTAACACACCCAAAAATGTGTCTTAGATTAAAGGTACAGATGTCCGCCATTTTTTGGTGTAAGGTAGTAATTAAATTAGTGGCCCTATCTCCAGCTGTGGCTCATTAAAGTCAGCAATGTTGCTTGTCGTAATATTGCGACTTTGGCGCCTAGAGGGTTAATTCTTCTGGAATCGTCTGAGACGTCTCTGGTAGGTTTTCATTTCCTGTCAAATAAAAGGTTCTACAGACATGAACAATCGTTTTTGCACATTGATTCTTCCCGTTTACTGACCAATCAGAGGAGTTGGACCAACCTCCTCATTTGCATAATGAGGCAGAAATGCATAAAGTAAAAAGAGGTGATGAGGGAATGTAATAACAAGGGATGCATCTCTAAGGAAACGGGAAAACAAAATGTATATATTTCTGCTTTGATTTTTGTCAGTGAACCCGGTTCTGATGAAAAGTTCTGGCCTCACCCAGCTTGCTCTTCCCCCCGCCGGGCTCCTCCAGCAGCCCGTTCACCACCAGCTTGTAGATCACGGCCTGCGCCCTCTCCAAGTCGGCCAGACCCAGCGCTCGTTTGATCGGCGAGCGCATCACCGCCCGCTTCACCATGTGGCGCATCAGGAACTGCAGCGCGGCGCGCATCTCCGCCTCCTCCTGGCAGACGGGTGAGGCGGGCGCGTTCAGGTCGGCATTGTGGCCGCTGGCCACCGCTTCAGGGACCACCTGGGTGTGTGAGAGAATCCCGGGGCGACAGGAAACACCAGTGAGACAAAAAAATAACAATACGGATACCACTGCTCCTACTTGCACTCTTAGAAGCGACCAGCAGGGGTCTGTAGCTCTAGAAGTATGTGGTTTTGATTTTAGAAGCTAATTCTACTGGAGCTGTAAAGCATGAGGAAATATTTCTGCCTGCCGAGTCTGCAGGGAATGATGGAGGCGAGCCTCCAGGAATCAGAAACTGTATTCGTACCTTTGGGATGAGCAGCAGCTCGGCGTATTTGCTGCAGCTCAGCAGAGCGCTCAGCGTCTTCATGGCGCCCAGGTAGAGGTGGGACAGCTGCACGGCATGGATCTCCGACTGCGTGCTAATGGAGGAAGCCTCGTGACCGCGGGCGCCGTGCTCGTGGCCCTTCTTCCTGCCCGTCTCGGCGGCGGTGTTGGGAGTGGAACTGAACAGGGCTTCGTTCCCGCCGGACACAGACAAAATCTCGCACTCGGATTTGGAGTTGGGCGCCAGGTGCGCTTTGACCTCCTCCAGGCTGTGAGACACCCTCAGCTCAGAGGCGGCGCCGTCCTTCTGCTCGCCGCAGCCCTCGCCGTCCGCCTTGTCCCCGGCGGAGCTCGGCTCATGGCCCACCGAGGCGGCGTTGCGGTGCTTCTTCTCGTGGCGGCGTGCGCCGAGCTTGGCGGCGGCGTCATCATGGATGCTGGTCAGGTAGGTGAGGTCCAGCAGCAGCGATGCGGTGAGGCCCTGGAATCTTCCCACGTCGAACGGAAGAGGCTCGCACGGCTCCAGGTTGTACAGCGGAGTGTCACTAGGCGACCAGAAAGTTGGGAAGCTTTAATGGACGGAAACGGAGACCAAGAAGAGACAAGGAGAGGGAGACAGAGTGAGGGAGGGGGGGCAGGAGGAGACGGCATGATAGACGGAGAGGCAAGCAGGGTTCCTACAACATGTTCTAGGTACTAATGATGGACAGAGGTCAGCGGTCATAATAAAACAGGAAAGAAAGAAAGAAATAGTAAGAAAAAAGAGAAAGAAAGAAAGAAAGAAAGAAAGACATTTCTTTCCACCTTCTTTAGAGGAAAGAAGTGGGCGGAGCTGTCAGCACAGAGCGGGGTGTTAGTCATGCAGGCTTCCAGGTGTGATTACAGGTGTTAGTACACTGCTCAAAAAAATACTCTAACTCCAAATCAATCTGTGTTCTGTGAAATCTCCATCAGTTAGCTTGCACCCGGACGCTTTTCGCTTATAGCTCACTGTTGATATTTCTGTGTTGCAAAGCAGTTCTCAACCAGGACAGCAGGGGGGGTGCTAACTTTTCGTTGCAGTGTTGTTTCTGGTAAACTAGAGTTTATTTTCCTCATCCTGTGAACGCATTCCCCTCTCAATTGACAACGGAAAGTAAGTTTTAATTAAGCTGTAAAGCTTTTTACTAGAAGCACTTAGAATCCTCTAGAAACACATGGAAACAAGCAAAGTGTTCTGTTTTGTTGTTCTCTACACCTCCTGGTGTTCAGAATCACCAACAGACCAGATTAGATGAATTATCCTTGTAATAAAAAGCATGCAGTGGCCAAATGCTGCATTAACTACTGATTACAGCGACTATAGTTACTACTGGTGAAGCGATCTCTGGCTGCTGTTGAAGATTACATTTTTGGAAAACCAATGTACAACGGACTCAACGGATGAAGTTTGAAGTTTTTACCTTCCATAGCCTGCTTCTGAGGAAAAAACAGCGCTTGGACGGGGCTTCCCCCGGAACCGTACGCTCTGAACTATGGTGGATCGTAACTGGAGAGTGGCTTGGCTTTATTAGCTAGCTAAAGCTAGACAACGTCGACATTGGCTGCATCAGCGCTCATTCTTCAGATGCGTTCTGAGTTTGGGGAGTTTACCATTTGCTCCAGGAGCTGCTTATGGATGAGGTTTGCTTTCAGCAGTACTTCCGTCTGTCCCGCGCCTCATTTTACGACCTCCTGGGCCGCATCTGAGCTAAATCTCCTACCAGGACACCAGCTACAGGTTCTCTGTTCCTCTTTAGGAGCGCCTGTCCATCTATCTTCGGTAAGTGTTATTTATGATTTTTGAAATCTGCGTTTGTTGAAAATGTTTTCACTGGACCAGCGCTTCATTCAAGATACGTGTATAGTGACATCACTACAGTGAGACGCTCTGATTGGTTGCCGCACTGCGTTAACTGCGTTGGGTCCGTCAAAAGGTCAGCTTGCTGAACTTCTGCGTTGCTGCGTTGCCGTATGAAACGCAAGTTAAGTTGACGGAGCCAACGTACACAACGCACCGCAAAGACTCTGACGGACCTCTGACGTACTCTACCATAGACTCTATATGTAATGTTGCCACAACTGATGCTGACGTTTGGTGTTGGTGTGAATGCAGCATCAGACTTCCATAGCTCAGAGTGATGATAATCTATCCATCTTGTTTTACAAAGGTACTTTGCAGCTTGTTTTTAGTTGGACATAAATTCTAGTCAGCTCCAAGACAGGATGACTGCAATAAAAAAGCAGGTTTTTGAAAATATTTTTTATCACTTGTAATTTCTACTTACAAAAAAAAAATCAGGTAGGAAAAAATTGATTAAAATCTGAAATCAGATTTGGTATAAAAACAATCAGATTTCATTTTTAAGCCATATTACCCAGCCCTACCTCCAAGTGTTTCTATAAATATTCATCCTCTATTCTGAACGTTTAATCCTGTAAAATAAGAAGGTTTGGCCCTTATTTATTAATGTTAGTCAGGGGAATCATATTTTGACACAAAATAAATAGAAGAAATACTGCATTGAAAAATCTCAAACTAAAAGTCCTGCTCTGCCATTAAAATTGTGTTTTTGGTTTCATTTATTGAAATACAAAACCTGAAACAAACCTAAAACAATTAAAAACTAAAATATGAATATTGTGTGATTATATCGAAAAACATCCATGTAAAGATAAAGGTATTTGTGATGTGTTATTGTATTTTTTGGAGCAGTGTGTTTAAATGATTGGTTGGAGCAGCGGCTGGTGTTTGGAGTCGGGATGAGAAACCCGGTACCTGATGGTGATCTCGGCCTCGTCCCACTGCACCTTAGCGGAGCCGCTGCCCTCCTTCACCACGCCAAGCAGCGTGGCGTGCCTCCCGGTCTGCTTGTGCACGCAACGGCCGCCCACGCGGAGCCCGCCGTCCGCCCCGCCGATCACCGCCAGCACCGGCCACACGTCGGCGCACAGGCTCCTCAGGTGGAGCTCCGACAGCTCCCCCAGGCCATGCGGCCGCCCGTGCCTCCCCTTGTCCTCCTCCGTCCGGCCCGCCGTCTCCTGGCTCTCCCTCTGGGCGTCGTGCTCCTCCCGGCTCTGCACCGAGCGGCTCTTCTTCAGCCTCTGGCCCCCGGCGCCGCCCGCCGACGCCGTGGCGTCTTTGAAGCAGGGCTTGATCTTGTGTAGCCGCTCGATCATGGTCTTGTTTATGCGGTGCGTCCAGCGGTCGGCGCGGTGCAGGACGCGGATCAGCTGGGTTGAGGCCTCCACCAGAACCGTGGCCATGGGGCTGCAGACGGGGTCGCCGGGGAGGAGGTCGCGGGGCGTTCCCCTCATCTGCATGTCACAGATCTTCACCTGGAGATAGGGAAAGTCTGAAGGAAACGCTTCCTGTGACTCATGAACAACGTTTGACCTCTGACCTCCATTTCCTACCTTCTCTCCTGGGTTGCTGCTGTAGAACATGACGCAGGGATAAAGCTCTGCTGCATCCACTTCTTCAAATGCTAGCTTGGGCTCCTATTGGAGGAAATAAGGAATGATCCAAAAAGAACATTAACATATGAAAGGTAAAAATGATCAAAATTTAACCAAAAAGGTAGAAATGATTATATGACTATACCGCAACTAAGCTTTTTGATGATGTCATCAAGGTGTGCTTACATACTTCAGGTACGCAAGGAAGATAATTACTGATGTTCAATTTGTAACAAGAAAGAAACGTGTTGAACTTGTGAGATATTAAATGAATAAGTATAAAACGTATTAACTTCATTTTCGTTAAATTTAGCTTTTATCTGATATAAACTATATTCATCTTGATGTGAACATTTTTGTGTTGCATTATTTTTGCAAAAATATTCTTTTTGATGCATTTTTTCCACATTTTTTTAGTTGTTCTGCTGCAACATATCTGTGAAGTAGTGCCGGGCGGTGTGGCAAAATGTTTATATCACTGTATTTTTAAAAACCATATCGGTATTACTGTATTTAACTGTATTTTTTCCAAACAAGATCGTTCATATCCACATGATCTTATAAGAATGAATGATATAAAAATGTGCTTTAAATAGCCCATTTTACTGGCATATGGACTGCATCTTGTTGATACAGGTGATTGATATGAAAATGATTAAAATGATTATGATTCTAATAGACATTCTTGATGTTCTCAGGCTGAAAGTAAACTTGTTTTTTTAACCTCACGTTGAGCAAGCAACAAATTGCATCTTTTAATTGCATTGCATGTAGTACTGAAGAGTCCCGCTAGGGGGCAGAGTACAGACTCAGACCGGATTTTGCCTAAAAAGAAGCAAAATAAACATGGCGACCGTAGGAGTTTATTAGCTGGTTAATATTTAGATAACAGAAGTATCGTAGATGGTATTTAAAACATATTTACCTCTATGTTTGATTTCTTTTCTACTGGTTTTGCCGCCGTTGACCACGTTTACCTACAGACGGTCACATAGCGCTCAACACTCCCCCCTACTGGTTACTAACAATAGTGCTTATAAAAGATTTGCTGTTCAGTTCTCGTCTGACATTTTAAAGGCGATAAACTTCTAAACTACAGACCTGACTGCTCTTTTTGGGATTACTTCCTTAGTTTTTTTGTGCTTCACTCTGATAGCTCCTGCTAGCAGCTGGACTTAGTTAAAAACTTTACTTTTTACAATGTGGTGAAGAGCGTGTAGCAGTGAACTAGGTCCCCGATGAAACACATTGAACATTCGAGAAGTTTTCTCAGCTATTCATCGGTATGGTATGGTATATTAAAAATTCATATCATAATGTAAATAAACACAGATTTTCGGTATGATCCGGTATACCGCCCAGGCCTACTGGGAAGTGATAATGTTTATAAGCAGTCATCCACCATTTTTACTTTTTAATACATTATTTTCTGATTTATAATTTTAATGAATTTATACGTTTTATATCATTGAAAAGCTAATTGTGAGAAAGCCCTAGAGATGAAAAGCCCAACAGCACCATCTGCTGGTCAAATGAGTAACATGTCAGCAGAATTAGTCTGGACATGTTCAGCCACACTGACGAGAGGCAAACTTGGCAGCAAGCAGGCTGTGTGAAAAACTTGGGACTTTTGCTGTGTTCCTATTATTACCTATGTGTGCGTTCTGAGGAATGTAAGTGCTTTCCACCTATCAGTTATGGATTTATTTTGATCATTCTTCCAGTTGTTAAGGAGAAATAATTTAAGTTTGATTCATCCAAACAACCTTTCATGATTTAGGTTAGTTCACTGTTAACTTAGATGGTACTGCAGTTAATTTGAGACTATTATGCTGGACTTAAATTATAAGTAACGTATCAAGTTGGAATGCTGGCTGATATTGCAACTCCGTGTATTGTATAATTTTGTCCATTCTTTGATATGGTTTACAACTGATTGTGAGCATGCTTTGCTTCTATTAATGTTAAAGGTAGGAATTGTAGCCTATCATTTTCTAATAATATTGCATCCATACTGTTGTATAATGTTTAGGTATCAGTTTTCACAATTACTGATTAACCTTGAAATCCTATGCAAATAATATTTTATGCAAGTTTGTAATACTATTTTTTATTGTCTTTCTTTCAGACCACACACACACACACACACACACGCACATACAACCAATGTTGTACAAAGACTGTAAAGCCCTATAATCTTTATTAAAGAAGAAAACCAGATCTCTCTTTTCGAGTCCTTTGATTCTCTAACCGGAATCATAGTTCATGATCTACCGCCTCAACCAGCAATCCTGTTTCATGAGGTTCGCCCTCTCACATTGGTCCTTCGAGCCGGATTGAGTGCAACTTAAGAACAAGATCATGGACCATGCAGCATCAGGACCTGCAGAGCATCAGAGCCGTCCACAGAGAGAACATCGTTTACCTGCTTACTTGGAGGACTACCAAGTTGGATTCCAGCCATCTGTGCTCCCCGCTCCCCCTGCCACTGTTTCCCGCTCTTGCAGCAAACGTAGTAGCAACCCGAGCGCGTTATCCACTAGGAGTTCATACGACCATAGCAGATCCAGCAGGCGTACCTGTTACTCTGTTGGTATATATCCCTCTCAGGATCTCTCAGCTGCACAAGCTGCCATTTTGGAAGAGAGAATAAAGCAGTTGGAGCTTGAAGATATACGGCGAATGATTGAGCATGAGACTCAAGCTGATTTGGAGTGTAAACTGCTGGATGAGCAAGCCAAAGAAGCGCAGCGAGTCCAAGATGAAGCACTTAAGGCCAGAGAAACACTCACTAGGCGACTTCAAAGACAGCAGCGGCTTAAGAAGGCTGAACAAGATCTTGAGATTGCTAAGCTTCGTTCTTCAATGCTATCCAGTAACGGGACACGTGCACCTTCACCTGCACATTCTGGCAGATCAGACCCTTTTTTGGATTTACCACAGCAGGGGCAAACAACACAGGCTGACGGGCTCCCATCTACTTCCCAGCCTTCTCTGCTAGCCCAGAGCCTTCCAACACCGGCCATTGCTGTGCACCCACCTAGTCCTCCCTCGCAAGTCATTCCGGTCTCTAGAGCGCCTCCTCCTGGACCGCAGCCAGTAATGCAGCAAAGGAGTATCCCAGCGGTACCTGCACTCCCGGTAGCCCGAGCGGCACACCCTCAGAATCCGTTACTCATGGCACCCAGGCCTGGTGGGCAACAACTTGGCCCAGCATTAGCAACCCCTCCTGTCATGCAACATGAGCCACACCCTTCGGCGAATGTCATTACTTCAACTCAAACGGCACCTCACGTGTTATCATCCTTTGAGTCACAACTGCCAAGTAGGCCTACGCCTGCAATAAGTTCCTATTTTGGCCAACCTCCTCCCAATTCATTACAGTTTCAGTTTCCATCAGTACACCAACCCGTTTACAGCTATAGGCATCCAGCTTGGGAGCCCCTCAACACTGCTCAGCGTGCCAGCCAAGGAGCGCCTCCTCTCAACACCACTCACCGTGGGCAAAGGGTTGCTCTAGATCTCTCCGCTTCCCATCCTGGCTACACGCCACAACCCGGAGTGGAGTTGCAGCTTGCAGCTGCTCTAGGAATCCCTCGACCTTCCCTTCCAGTGTTTGAGAGTGGTCGGGAAAGTGACTTCGCTCTGCTCAAACTTGCACTGGATAATGTCCTGGGGAGCAACCTTCACCTCAGTGAACAATATAAATATCAAGTGTTGATCGGTCACCTTAAGCTCCCAAGCGCCCTACAGCTTGCTAAGGCCTACATGCATGACCCTGCCCCATATACAAGTGCTTTGCAGGCCCTTCAAGATAAGTATGGACAGCCACGACAGCTGATACAGAGTGAGTTAGGCGCCATACTTAATGCACCTGCTCTCAAGATGGGTGATGCAAATGCCTTTGACTCGTTTGCCCTGTCTGTCCAGTCCTTGGTAGGAATGTTAAGGACTCTTGAAGGACAAAATGGATACGAGCTCCACTGTGGCTCCCACGTAGATCGGCTACTCAGTAAGATGCCTCCTACCTACCGCGATGGATTCGTTGAGCATTGCCTTCAATCTGGGATTTTGCAGACTGGCACAGACAGAACATATACCCTTCAGGACTTGGCTATCTGGCTCCAAACGAAGTCTCAAGCAAAGCGCATTTCCAGCCGAGCAGCAGCCCTATATCAGTTCGATACCCCCCGGCCAATTAGGACGGATCAGCGTACTACACAACCCAAAGGGACGCCAACGACTATGTGCTTTAATGTGGCTGAGAAGGTGACCATGGGAGAGACAACTGGGGCAAAGCCTACACAGGGAAAGCCCAGACCCAAGCCCAAACCTTTCTGTCCATATTGTGACACTCACGACCATTACCTTAATTCCTGTGATGGATTCAAGGTGCTGACCGCCGACCAAGTTTTAAAGTGGTTGAAGGATGGTAGAAGGTGTAGGAAATGTGGACGCAATCACACTGAAGAGCAGTGCACGCTTAAGCGCCCTTGTAAAACATGTAAGGAAACCCACCTCACTGTCTTACATGAGTCAGTCCAGGAAACCAATCGGAAGGTGTACACTGTCAGTTTACCGTCCACAAAGGTGTATCTGGACCGGCCAAACCGATCTCAAAGGGTCATGTTGAAGGTGGTCAAGGTCCTCCTCCATAACGGTAACCAGAAGATGGAAACCTATGCAGTGCTTGATGATGGGTCAGAGAGGAGCATTGTCCTTCCTCAAGTGGTGCGACAGCTTAACCTCGTCTGTCATCCAGAGACCCTACCTCTTCAAACTGTGCACCAGAGCGTTGAGAAACTCAGTGGCGCATCCGTCTCCCTGGAGATATCATCACCCCTCTGGCCGTCCGAGAAGCATCTGATACCACACGCCTTCACTGCAGAAGGATTGGCTCTTGCTGAACACACTTACCCAGTTTCTGTGCTGCAGCAGAAATACAAGCACCTCAGACAGCTTCCTTTACCTGCAGTAAACCGTGCCCAACCTCTACTCCTAATTGGGTCTGACATGCCTCACCTGATCACACCAGTCCAACCAGTCCATGCAGGACCCTCAGGTGGACCTGTTGCCATCTGCACTCCACTGGGCTGGACGCTTCAAGGGCCAGTTGACACTGTCCATCTCTCGCCTGGAGTCCAACAGTGCCTGCATATCGCCACAACTTCAGCTTCCAGCGAGCTTCTCAGGAATGTGGAGCGTCTCTGGCAGATGGATACCTTGCCCTATAGTGAGAAGGCTGCCACTCGCTCGAAAGAAGACCAACAAGCCCTCACTCTGCTTCAGACAGCTACCACCAGAGTAACAGTAGATGGTATCATGCGCTACGCCACACCTCTTCTTCGGCGTACCACAGACACCACTCTTCATGCACCTGCAGAAGCAGTACTTTCCAGGCTTCGCAGCACAGAACGGAAGCTCGCTAGGAACCCTGCACAAGCAAAGTCTTATTGTGCTGAGATACGGAAGTTGGAAGAAGCAGGCTATGTATCAAAGGTCTTACCAGGGGAAAGTGCCCAGTCGCCGGAGTCATGGTTTATACCACACCACATGGTTCACCACAATAGAAAGGACAGAGTGGTTTTCGATTGTTCTTTCCAATTCAGAGGGCGGTCACTCAATGAGCTCCTGTTGCCTGGACCACTCTTAGGGCCTTCCTTGCTTGGTGTCTTGCTGAGGTTCCGCCAGCATTCGGTTGCGGTAAGCGGGGACATAAAGGCCATGTTCCATCAGATCCGCCTGCAGCCTACTGACACACCAGTGCTGAGGTTCATCTGGAGAGACATGCAAAGGGAGAAGGAACCAACCATTTATGAATGGCAGGTATTGCCATTCGGCACCACATGCAGCCCATGTTGTGCTGTATATGCCCTCCAGCGCCATGTTCGTGACAACTGTGGTGATAAGTCCCACCTAGTCGAGGTTGTGGAGCATTCCTTCTATGTGGACAATTGTTTACATAGTACTCACACTGCTGCAGAAGCCAAAGCTCTTATCGACGATCTACGCCAGCTACTTAGGGAAGGAGGATTTGAACTCAGGCAGTGGGCGTGTAATGTGCCAGCAGTGATTGAACATCTCCCCCCAGAAGCCAAATCGGAATGCTGTGAGCTTTGGCTGTCTAAGGGCAGTAACAACCCACAAGAGTCAACCTTGGGCCTCCAGTGGAACTGTCTCCTTGACTCTCTAGGTTTTAAGGTCCGTCCAGCAGACCACCTTGAGCCAACCTTGAGGAATATTTATAGAGCCCTAGCGAGCCAGTATGATCCACTGGGCTTTATCATTCCATTCACCACAAGGGCTAAAGTCCTCATCCGAGACATCTGGAAGCATGATATTGGATGGGATGACCTGATTGAACCCCAGTATCTGAGAGAACAGTGGATAGCTTGGGTGAATGAGTTACCAGATCTCATTCACCTTAAGTTCTCCAGGACCTACGCACCACCGACTGCGGACAAGCCTACCACACCCAGGGAACTACACGTCTTCTGTGATGCATCGGAACGAGCGTATGGTTCAGTAGCCTACCTACGCACAGTCTGTGATCACGGTCGTGTCTATATATCCTTCGTGGTGGCTAGATCAAGGGTGGCACCGAAGAAACGCCTAAGTATGCCACGTTTGGAACTTGCTGCAGCACTCACCGGCGCCCAGCTTGTCAAGCTTGTCCAGACAGAGCTGACCTTACCTATCCAACAGACTTTCCTCTGGTCAGACTCCACAACTGTGCTCCAGTGGCTGAAATCAGAGTCATGTCGTTATAAGGTCTTTGTCGGTACACGTATAGCAGAGATTCAAACTCTTACTGAGGTAACCAGCTGGAGATATGTGGACTCCATGAGAAATCCGGCAGATGACATAACGCGAGGTCTGAAGCTGTCAGATTTGGCACGTCCGCACCGATGGATCTGTGGGCCAGATTTCCTGCAGCAGCCTCCTGATCAGTGGCCGACTATGCCTACAGTGGCAGAAACTGAACCAGACTCCATTGAACTCAGGAAGTCTACTCTCATTTGTACTACATCAGAGGTTCAGAAAACAGACTTACCTGATCTGACTCGGTTCCGCACGTGGGGAGACTTAGTCCAGGCTACTGTCACTTCCCTTCATGGGGCGGCCGCCTCCAACGATGCAACCACTTATATCTCAGCAGAGAAGTTACTCTTGGCTAAGGCCCAGCACGACTCTTTCCCTGGCGAGTTTAAGGCTCTCAAGGCTGGTCGACCCATTTCAGCTGACAGTAATCTGGTGACGCTCTCACCTGAATATGATGCAGCCACAGGATTGCTTCGCGTTGGAGGGAGATTACGGCGCGCTGAGAATTTAGAGGCAGATGCTATCCATCCGATCATTCTGGACCCGGCGCACCAGATTACCAAACTGTTAATCCAGGACTTCGATCGCAAGCTTCTCCATCCTGGACCTGAACGGGTTTTAGCTGAGATGCGACGCCAGTACTGGGTTCTGCGTGGTCGGGAAGCAATACGCAGGCATCAGCACAGCTGTAGGGACTGTCAACTCTGGCGTGCAAAGCCAGATGTTCCCAAAATGGCAGATTTACCATCCTCCAGGCTACGCATCTACAAGCCACCATTCTACTCCACTGGAGTGGACTGCTTTGGCCCATTTACTGTGAAAATTGGCCGCAGAACTGAAAAGAGATGGGGGATCGTGTATAAATGCCTAACTACCAGGTGCGTCCACCTCGACCTTCTGGAAAGCCTGGACACAGATGCCTTTCTTCTGTCCCTGCGCCGATTCATTGCCAGGCGTGGCACACCGTTTGAACTCCTTTGTGATAACGGTACCAACTTTGTAGGAGGAGAACGGGAGTTAAGAGAGGCATTTAACGCTATGGCATCGGAACTGCAAGATCAGCTGGCAAGACAGAAAATCTCATTCCAGTTTAATCCACCAAGTGCTCCACATTTTGGCGGGGCCTGGGAGCGGGAGGTTAAATCTGTGAAAACAGCACTCAGTCATACTTAAAGAGCAGTCCGTGCCAGATACGGTTCTGTACACTGTTCTGGTTGAAGTTGAAGGGATTTTGAATGCTAAACCACTCGGATATGTCTCAGCTGACGCTGCTGACCCTGACCCCATTACGCCACACGTTCTATTAATGGGACGTTATGATTCCTCACTGCCACAGGCTCTGTATGACTCCAGCAGTATTTTGGGAACGCGACGATGGAGGCATAGCCAGGTGTTAGCCGACAACTTTTGGTCGACCTTCATCCGACGATATCTACCAAGCCTGCAAGGGAGATCTAAATGGCGGATCGATGGGGATAAGCTTTCTGTAGGGCAAGTGGTTCTAATAGTTGATCCACAATTTCCACGAGCTCTCTGGCCAGTGGGAAAAGTGATCAAGATCCACCCTGGAGCAGACGGAAGAATCAGAACAGCTACTGTTAAGGTTAAGGACAAGACCTACGTCCGGCCCATCACCAGGCTCATCCGGCTGCCAAAGATCAGCGACTCCGAGGATAATAACAGCTAATTGACTTTCTCTGCGGGTTCAAATGTCCTCAGAACGGACAGTTGGGGGCGGCTGTGTGAGAAAGCCCTAGAGATGAAAAGCCCAACAGCACCATCTGCTGGTCAAATGAGTAACATGTCAGCAGAATTAGTCTGGACATGTTCAGCCACACTGACGAGAGGCAAACTTGGCAGCAAGCAGGCTGTGTGAAGCTTTGTGGACTTTTGCTGTGTTCCTATTATTACTATGTGTGCGCTCCTGAGGAAATGTAAGTGCTTTCCACCTATCAGTTATGGATAATTTGATCATTCTTACAGTTGTTAAGGAGAAATAATTTAAGTTTGATTCATCCAAACAACCTGTTTCATGATTAGTTAGCTTCACTTTAACTTAGATGGTACTGCAGTTAATTTGACTATTATGCTGACTTAATTATAAGTAAGTATCAAGTTGGAATGCTGATATTGCAACTCCGTGTATTGTATAATTTTGTCCATTCTTTGATATGGTTTACAACTGATTGTGAGCATGCTTTGCTTCTATTAATGTTAAAGGTAGGAATTGTAGCCTATCATTTTCTAATAATATTGCATCCATACTGTTGTATAATGTTTAGGTATCAGTTTTACAATTACTGATTAACCTTGAAATCCTATGCAAATAATATTTTATGCAAGTTTGTAATACTATTTTTTATTGTCTTTCTTTCAGACCACACACACACACACACACACACACACATACAACCAATGTTGTACAAAGACTGTAAAGCCCTATAATCTTTATTAAAGAAGAAAACCAGATCTCTCTTTTCGAGTCCTTTGATTCTCTAACCGGAATCATAGTTCATGATCTACCGCCTCAACCAGCAATCCTGTTTCATGAGGTTCGCCCTCTGACACTAATAGTATTGTTTTTTTAACCATATATGCAAATAAAAGAAACAATTATAAGTGTGAACACAGCAGTTGTCTTTGTCACCCCCCCCATTCCCTCCCGGAAGAAGAATTATACACAACTCGATTTTGCAGCCTGCTGTCCCTCACAAATCTGATGTATCTTGAACAAACAGTGTTTTTACATCCACAATGATACATTTTGTGTTCTCCAATAACATTGTTGCCCCACAACAAGTCCTACATCCACAGTCTAACATAATCTGCTCTGAAAATTCAACTAAATTCCCTCCCCAGGAGTTCGTTTCTCAACGTTTTTTAATCACAGATTCTTATATCATGTGGATTTACCGCTACAAATCACACTGCGCATGCCTGAAGGGCTTAGCTTATGAGTCATAACTTACCTGATCCAATAGCTGATAGGTTACCCCGGTATTCTGTGGCTAAATCATCAGCTATTGGCTGATGGCTGAAAAGTACCGTCCCTATTCTCTCGTACGTGCTTCAAACAGGTCGCTGCTGAGAACAATGGTGACTGAAGCATCAAATAGCCAATGGAATGCTGAAAGCGGCCATAGGTCAATCAATAGGTTGGACTTTATCTCTGCAATAGGAAACGGCCGCGTAAAGAAGCTTATCCAAACACAGAAAGGAAAGGATTACGCACAGTAAGTAACCCTTTGAGTGCTGGGTCAAAACACACTTTATTATTATTGTACAACATGGTGGAAGCCTGGAGCTTTGTCTGAGACAAGACAGTGGTGATTTTGGGAGGTTTTTTTAATTAAGAAGGAAATAGCAGATTTGGCACAGATTGAACCTCTTTTGGGCACATTTGACCCTCAGTTTATGGTATTTATTTATATATGATGTAAAATGCTAATTTTTGGTTTATTTCTGTCCTTTTTTTGTGGATAAAAAGGTAATAAATCAGACTTTAGACCCACAATGTTTTTAGGATCACAACACAATTCTATTAAATTAGCCTCCAGTAATAAAGCAAAGAACCTCTGTGTTATTTTTGACCAAGATATGTCGTTTAGATCTCACATTAAAGAAGTCTCTAGGATTTCCTTTTTTCACCTTATGAATATTGCAAAAAATTAGAACCATCCTGTCCAGGAGAGATGCTGAAAAACTAGTCCATGCCTTTGTTACTTCAAGGCTGGATTACTGTAACTCTTTATTATCAGGTAGTCCACAGAATACAATTAAAAGTCTTCAGTTCGTCCAAAATGCTGCTGCTAGGATTCTGATGAATATTAAAAGAAGAGATCACATTTCCCCTGTTTTAGCTTCTCTTCACTGGCTCCCAGTAAAATCTAGAATAGAATTCAAGATCCTCCTTCTGACATATAAAGCCCTTAATAATCTAGCTCCATCATACATAAGAGACCTGATTGTTCCATATGTTCCTAACAGAGACCTTCGCTCTCAGACTGCAGGTTTACTGGTAGTTCCTAGGATTTCTAAAAGTAGAATGGGTGGCAGATCTTTCAGCTATCAGGCTCCCCTCCTATGGAACCGGCTCCCAGGGTTGGTTCGTGAAGCAGACAATTTGTCTATCTTTAAAACTAGGCTAAAAACTTTCCTCTTTGACAAAGCTTACAGTTAGAGATATGTTTATAGGTAGTTAGAGTCAGGTCAGACAGGTAGATAGGAAGAGACAGGTTAATGTTAGTAGTCAGGCAGAGTGTCAAAAGTTAGGAAGAGATAGGAAGAGGTAGAGTAGCTAGGTAGAGATAGATTAATGTAAGCCAGGTAAAGATCCGGAGCCGGTCGCGGCTTACCGCCGCGGAAGAAATGCGCCCCACAGGGGCCAGCCAGCGCCGGAGAGAGGTCCCTCAAGGGGATCCTCCCGCACAGTGCGGCCGCCCATTACCTGCCGGGTTGAATCCCCCGGGCAGACTGTGCGGACCCCACCCGTTTATCTCTTAAACGTTTCTCGCCCTCTTCAACTCTGTCCTCTCAGTTCTGTCTATTTTTCCTTAAGATAGTTGTCGACTATCGGTCTCGTGCCGGTATTTAGCCTTAGATGGAGTTTACCACCCACTTTGGGCTGCATTCTCAAACAACCCGACTCCGAGAAGACCCCGGCATGACGGGGGCCGTTACCGGCCCTACACCGTCCACGGGTCAGGAGGACTCAGACAGAGTGTTGGTAGCCAGGTCTCCTAGTAGCTAGGAGACAGGTTAATGTTAGTAGCTATGCTGCTTTAGGCTAGGCTGTTGGAGGACATTATTAGGGTCTGTTCCTACTTTCTCTCCTACTTCTCCCCAACTGCATGATGTGCTGTCAATTCAAGCGCTAACCTGTTTTCTCTTAGTCTCTTCCTACAGTAGGTGCTCCTGACCCGCCCTGCTTGACGACCCCTACTAAGATGGCATTGCAGTGACGGAAAGTTCTTCACGTCCTTCAACAAACTTCTGCATCAGTTCTATTGCTCTTTCTGTGTCTCTGTTCTGTATCTCTGTTCTGTATTTTTTTGTGCTGAGCCTGGTTCTGCCGGAGGTTTCTTCCTGTTAAAAGGGAGTTTTTCCTTTCCACTGTCGCTTCAGGCTTGCTCAGTGTGAGGGATTGCTGAGAATTACATGACGCAATCTTCTGTGGTTCTCTAATTTCTACATTAAACATTGTACTGTAATAACTCTTCTTGTAAAGTGCCTTGAGATGACATCTGTTGTGAAACGGCGCTATATAAATAAACTGAATTGAAATTGAATTAAAACTATTTTTTGCGCATATATTTTATACATTTTAATAAGCGAACACAAAACTGAATCTTTTCCTCTGTATTAAAAATTATATTACTGTACAACAATTGCACTTTGAAATATTTCACAAAACAGTGAAAATATGTCTGAGTGTTTTCTTTCCAAAGAGACCCCAGCCATATCTCTACGCCAAAGGTTTTAAGAACAGCTTTAAATTTAATTAGGGTATGCATTTTTAAAATATTTTGGGCGGAAATTGCAGGAATGTTAAGGGGTTAATAAATATGACTAGAATGGAAAAAAAGTAGAATATAGAAAAATCTAAATGGAAAAAGTGGAACTTTTCCCAGTGTTTGACGGCCTGAGTGCTGCAGCATTAGGATGCAGCGGAACAGAAAATGGATGGGTGGATGTTATATTGGTGATGGTTTATTTTGCACTATAAACTTTAGCATTCAAAATCTTTCATTTTGGCTCATACTTGCATTGTTTTATGGGGAAGTTATGTTTGATATTTTTTATTTGAATACCTTAAACTTTTTTAAATAGACAACATAGTATTTTTAGTTTTTGATATATAATAGAAGTTGTTTCTATAGAGTTTTTATTAAGTAATTAATTTTGTACTTTTTATTTTTTATCTGTGCTTTGCTGTTCCAGTTGTTTTAGTCTGATAAGGATACCGATAACGTACCGGATGGATAAGGAGTATCTTTAAGAGTAGTAGTATCGATAAATCCTTAACGATAACCATCCCTAGTTTAGAGTGTGACACAGTGAGCGCTGAGAAGAGCTTCTAAATTCTTGTTAATAAATCATATTAACTGGTTGGGTAGGGTGAGATAATCTAGGGTTTTTGTTGTGAATTATTAAAACCAGAATATATGACAGACAATAGCTGACGGGTTAAATGTGTTAGAACGTGGTTTAAGAAAGCATGTAAAAATATTTAACAACTTTTTTTTACCAGTTTCTACTATACTATAAGGCACAATAAGGCTATTTTAACATATTTAGACAGGACAGCATGATGATTTTATGGCTCCATCTTAGATAAAAAGGGATTTATTTGCAATTATTAATATTTCTTGTTGTCATTGGTGGAACAAAAAGTTTCTGGCAGCAGGTAAAGATTAAATACAGTCATGTTCTTCAAAATGGTAAAAGTGAAATTAGTAGATTAAATAATTAGAACTGAATTTTCAAAGATAAAACCTACATTGAATAATTTAACCCCCAAAAAGAAAACTGCAGCTTCTGCAAACGATTTAATTAACTTCATATTGGAGGGTGGATGTGTTGAGCAGCAGTGTGACGTCACATGGATCGTCCAATCATTAGATGAAGCTAAAATAAGCCTCACAGTTAGCATATGTTGTTATGGTGAATGGGCGGGGCTTCTGCTTAGCCTCGTTAGAGGACCTGAATCTGGGGAAAATACGCCAGGATTGTTAAAGTAAGCCTGGCTTTAGAGATTAGCTCACGTCGTTGAATCCCCCCCGAAGCTGAAGGTGTCGTAGAACAGCTACGTGGAAGCGTTTCCCTGTCTCTCACCTCGCCGTTCTTGCCGAAGGAGATGGTTCTGGCCTCCATGTCGAGGACGCAGGTGATGAAGTCTCCCTGCGTGAAGCTGCTCAGCGTCAGTGTCTGCTCCCCGTTGTGGTACAGGTTCCCGCTGTAGGCGCGGTACAGCCACATGTCCGACGTGGTGCGGTGGTTGAAGTCATGGACGGGCCACCTGGAGACTCCCACGCAGGTCCCCTCGTTGCCCCGGTTCTCCTTCACGATGTAGAACTGCGGGAGAGACGAAGCGTCGGTCAGAGGAGCTCGCGCTTCAGGAGAAGTTTCCCATCAGTCAGAGCGCACACCTTCCACTGGTAGCATCCCGAGGAGATGCCGGTGGAGGCCAGGCCGTAACCCTTCCCTCCGCTGCCGTGCGTCAGGCCCTGTCCGTTCTCCACCACGCAGCACTGAGCCTTCTCCGGGTCGAACGACACTTCCTGGACGGGGAGGTTTTCGTCTTCCTCCTCCGCCTCGCCCTGCGGATCAACCCGAGCGTCAACTTCTCCTGTCCTCCATCGCGCACACACACTTGCGTCGCTGTGACGCCGCCCTCACCTGGAGTTTGAGCTCCTGGATCTTCTCCTTAATCTGGAGGGCGTGTTTGGCTTGGGCGACCGGAGCTTCCCACATGCAGTCCGACAGCAGAGAGAAGAGCCGCTCCACGACCTGCAGGACGATTCAAACATGAGCAGCCGCCGCCGGTGCCTCGCCACGCCTTCAGGACAGGCGGGAACCTACCTGAGTCAGCTGGTCGTCCTCCATGTTGGCCTCGCATGCCGGCAGTACGGCCTCCAGCACGTGCAGCGCCAGGAGTCGAGTTCGCATGTTCCCCACCAGAGGGACCCCTGGAACATTAAACATGGAGCAATGTTAATGTTCCCACCACAGCGTTTTAACCTCCCTCACCTGCAACCTGCGGAAGGGGGCACACCTGAGCAGCCCTTCTGAGCGGCGATGTTCAGCAGAACCTCGGTCCATTTGGGGGAAGCCATCTTGGACTGGATGGCCTTGGATGAGACCACCCTCCGGAGGAAGACCAGGAAGTCCCCGAGGTGGAGCTCGGCGGTGTGCTGCTTCCGGATCACGGCTGAAGAACCAGAACATTGAGACGTGAAGGAATCAAAGGAAAGAAAAGTAAACAAATAACATCGACGGGTCTCATTACAGCTGCCACAACTCATCAAATCGGCACAACAATGTCGACAATTAAAATTGCCAGGGAAAAAAATTCAGTGATCGACGTTTATTTTCTAAAGCTTTGTTTTTCTCTTAAAACGGTCGCTGTCTCCTTATCTGCTCCCTTTCTGCCCCTCACACACAAAATGTGGTGTGGCAGTCGAGTTCTGCTGCAGCTTAGAAAACAGCAGTGAGCCGGCAGCGTAGCCCTAATGTTCTACAGAGTTTTATTAACAGCAGTGATGTTTGAGCTTCTTAAAGGGAAACCCGTTGTGGCTGATGACAAACACGGACAGTAGCCTGTGTTAGCTAGTTAGCTTGTTAGCTGCTAATGTTAGCATCAACAGTAGAGCTTCATATTTCTGTGTTTTTATGGTTTCAATGTGTAGCCAAAGCCCCGCCCTTCTACTTCCTGTCCATGGGTCCACAAATGCCAAAACAAATGACTGAGAGTCAATGGAGCGATAAAAATAATTTTCGGTGATATTCATAATGATTAATATTTGTAAAGGTTGCCAAGGAGGTTAAATGTTACAAAGCCGACACGTCTTGTAAAAGCCTCTGAATTCTCTCTGGTTCTTAAAAAACCCACTTTCAGGATCGGATATTGGATAATTTGCGCATCGTCTTATGATTGTTCAGCAATGTAATCTTTTTTTCCCCTAAAAACGAAAACGCAACACGTTGAAAACTTCTGTAAACTATCAGAGTCCGACTCCAGGCGCATGCTGTGATAATAGCCGGCGTATGACGTTCCTAATGGGGGAGTTTCATAAAGGGTAGGAGGGCTTAGAGAGGCTCAGGCGAATATCAAGGCGTCAGATAAGGAAGTGATGAGAAGGCAAATTTCTTTACGGTGGATTTTTTAATATACATAGACATATTTAGGGTAAAAAAATGATTTTGAGTGTGCTATAGAATGCCTGGAAGAAGGAATTCCGGAAAAATGTTCTTTGTTTAATACATATTTGTGGTGAAATTGTACCCAAAACATACCGGAATGTAACTTTAGTTTACCGTTACACCCCTACGGCAGATGGAGCTCAGATTATTTATTCTCAAGTGTTTGTCACCTCTGAAGTCCTTCTTCTCAGAGTCAGGGCTGTCATCTTGCTTGCTGTCTTCCTGCTCCTTCCCTGCAGGCAGCCGGCTCCCCCCCGCCTGGGACAGCAGGTTCTTCAGCTGGCTGCACAGCAGATCCAGCAGAGACTGGACCACTTTGGGACTCAGCTTGTCCGCGTACGTCCTGCGGGGACATACGGTGCCGCTGGTTTAATGTCGGTGCAGGATTTCTGGATCTTTCAGACGTCCTGAGGGATTTACCCGGTGCTGATGGCCAGGATCTGCAGCAGGCGGGTGGAGGCCACCTTCAGAGCCGTGCTGAGCTGCGATACGCCGGGTTTCTGCAGCAGCTGGAGCGGCTGGCCCAGCATGGTCTCGGTGCCGCAGAGCTGAGACAGCACGTTGAGGAGTCCGCTGGAGATGGCCAGGGACACGTCCACGGGCTGATAGCGGACGCTGAGTGCAAACACAGTCACCAGCAGGAGGCGCTGCTGAGCTTCTGCAGAAGAGAGAGCAAGCACAGGACAGGTTGTTTTTTTAAAAGCGACGTTAGAGTTCAGACGAAGCAGCAGCGCGGAGGATTTTGTACCGATGTGGTGCTTGTTGGCCTGCAGAGCTCGCTCCAGGGTCACAGACAGCTGCTGGTAGATCTTATGGACGGCCGTCTGGATCTCCGTCTGGAGGCTCCTCTTCGCCGCTTTAATCCCATCCTGCCGCACAAGCACTCCGGTTAGAACCAAACGCCACCAAAGCGGCGCTTCCTCTTCCTCCTCCTCATCAACATCACCTGGTAGTGATGGAGCTGAACGCTCTCCCTCTTCAGACCCCCGCTGCCGACCGTGCCGAGACCGAAGCATCCAGCTAGGAACTGCAGCCTGACGGAGGTGAGCAGGGAAGAGGACTGGAAGACGTTCCCCGGCTGGCTGCCCTTCTCCTCCATACCAGAGATCAACACCACGATCTGATGGAGCGCCTCCAACCGCAGCTGGAGACACGACATGGTCACAAACCCGTTTGTGAGTCATAATCACAGCAGGACAGGCTGGATGTGACGTTTTCTACATGAAGTGATGTTGGAGAGCCAGATTAAACTAAACAGTAAAGCCTCTAAATATATATAAATTACTTTCTCTTCATTTTCTATAGTCAGATATTTGGATGTCAGACTGAAGCACTACAGCAAAATCAGCAAACAAAAACGTAGCATCTTATTATAATAGGCATTAATAATTAATTTAATAGCATCAAATTAAAAATGGAACATTTTAAAATTGAAACAAAGCAATGGTAAAAATATGGAACTAAAATGTGATAAAAATGAATAAAAAGATTTAAAAGAAAGCAAAACAATCCAACAAAAAATAAATAAAAGAAAAATTACGATAAAAATTCCAAAAAAACAAAAATAAAATGAAAATACTTAAAATAGAATGAAAAACATTTCCTTTTAAAATAAAAAAAACAAAGCCAAATTGAAAGAAAAACATGTTGAAAAAATGTAAATCCCACAATAAATGAACTAAAAAGTAAAAGTAAAAAATCTAATTAATTAAAAAAATTATACAAAAACCTTTCAGTCCACATCCTGCATTGAATAAATGTGATTTTATTTCCTGTCGCATGACAATATTTAGCCACAGAGGTTCAAATGTGAAGCCAACCTGGAAGTACCAAAAACTGCAGTTCCCCCTCTCCACTAGGGTCCCATTGACACCCAAGTTAAAAATGACAACTTTATAGCTGAAACAAACATGTTTACAGCTTGATTTTAAAAATTGTTTTAGGTTTAATAGGTCAGGTTTATCGTCATGACAACTGAGGGGGTGAATGTTTTTATAACTCATCCCTTTAGACATAATTTAAACTAGAAATTATGAGTAATCAGTGGCGTGTCCTTTATATTGACAGGTCTCAGATGAGCAGTCAGCGTTAGCGGCTAGCGGCTAGCTCCTCATAGCTCAAGGGAAAGTCGCTGCCTCAACTTCATGTTAACAGTCTGAGGTTTGTGTTACTCAACTTGACCATCAGTTGTGTCTACAGTGTTTATTTTTATAGGGAAGTTGATCATGCACTTATTGGACAAAGATGGCTGACCGTCCAAGCGGTCTCTGCTACATTTTATTCATTAGGTAAAATTACATTTCTGCTGTGCATTTAAGATAACGCTGCTTGGTCAAAAATAGGTTGAAATGATCACATTTCTTCTTTACATCTTGATTCTTAAAACTTATTAGACTTGTAAAAGTTTAGGACCAACAAGGCTTCATGATTTTATTTCACAAAAATATTGAATCAGCTTAGAAGGCAGAGGGGTAGCAAAATGGCTCAACTGTGTTTTTTCTCGATATTAGCAAGAAGCTAACCTCTGTAAGCTTTGGCTAGCTCCGGGTTAGCTCAGTTAGCTTGTAGCTACATCGGCTCAGAGTGTCCATCATTCGCCTACACCCTCACAGATCTACCTTTTTGCGCATTTTTTTGTATTTTCTGGGCGTGACGAGATGCGTGAAAGGTCCAAAATGGCAGAGATGGGAACCACCCACCTTATGGGTGACATCACAGAGGTTTTCGTCCATCTTATTTACACAGTGTTTGGTGTTTTCTACTTTCATTAGTTAAAGAAGAAAGGTTCTGAGAAGGTCCAGTCGGGTCTCATGCTAGCTCTCTTTGGTCCCCCTTCTTTGTTTTTTACTTACTGGACTTAAAAAGGACAGTGTGCGGTGTCCAGAGAGCAGATGGACTCACCCAGTCTGCTTATCTGAAGGCAGGGAGATGCCCAACGCGCCTCGACATCTTGATGGGGGTAACTTGCATCACCGTAGATTAGAGACAGATATTTCCATCTTTTGGGGATTAAAGGAGCTTTGATTAGCCATTAAGACGTTGATTTAAGGCGGGTAATGTTACATAAAAATGGCTTTTAGAAGCTTTTAAACTCAGTTCCACAAACACGCACGCTCAAGAAACGAAGACATCGCTTGCTGACTGATGCACATTTAAATTGTCTCATCAGAGGTCCATAATTTGATTGGACAAAAGACATTCCTTGAGTGCTGATATTACAGTATAACAGCACTGGGAATTTTGACAGAGAATTTCACTCCGCTGTACAGAGCTTAATGGTGCGTTCACACCGTCCAAAATGTCAAAAAAAAGAACGGGAAGATTACATGTTAAGTCTACGGTTCAGGCTGTAAGAGTCTCCGCGCTCCTAAGTGTGCTTTTGGCTGTGGTTTTTCTCAAAACGTTTGCTGCTTTCCAAGCTTCAAAGCGGCAATAGCAAGCACTACAGAAGCTAATGTAGCATAACTTCTACCTCCGTCCCTTGAGCGTCAACCAATCAGAGCGTCTCACTGTACTGACATTGCCCAGCATTGACGTTGTCTAGCCAGCCATGATCCACCATTAAAACATCAGGAAGAGAAAGGCCCGCCTACGTGTTTTGCTAGTTGCAGCCTTAAAAATGTATAGGCTTCAAATCATCGACGTTATTATGTCTATGGCTTTAAACCTGTACGTTTCTGAGCGTTTTTTTGACGGCGACAAAGCGTATGGTGTAAACGTACCTTAATATCTGTGTTTGAAACGTTGATGTATAGTAAATGTTTGTTTTGCCAGGCAACAGCCTCGTCTCCCTTCCAGTTGGAACTATTTATGTTGGCAGAGCTTAATAAATAATTAAATATACAAAAAAATCATAATCTATTGTCGATTATTATAATTTTACAAAATTAGCTTGTAGAACTGTTGTATGAAAGCAATATCACAGTCGAGGTGGTGCTGTTGTACTGGATAACAGCACTGGTGTGTCATTGTAGCAAGAGGGGAATGCAAAAGATACGTTTCCATCTAATGGGGTTAAAATATGAGAAATTACAGATATTTGAAGTTTCTTTGTGCATAATTATGATATTAAAAAAAAGTCTATGCAAGACTTCTTATGGCTGCTGTTAGCGATAGCAGCCTGCAACTGTGGATATTTTTTATGAACATGCTCTCGAAGAGGCACCTTTAAACTAGTTCCTGAACCTCAAGAAATTTTTTTTTGATTCGGTCAGAGTAGAAACTGATGGGGTGGAAAGATAATTTTTAATAAATGGAAATACTAGCGCTATATTTATAATCCTAACTCTGAATTTTCTATAACAAATTTCTGCCAGTGTAGATGTTTGACAAAAAAGACGAGAGGACTTCAGGTACAAAGGGAAGAGTGGTTCAGATCGGACCTGGCTGAGAGAACTCTTCTGGTCCTTTTGTGTTCTCTTGAGGTGTTGGGAGTCCTGCAGGGCTCAATTATCGGACCTCAGATCTTTTACAGGCATATCCTCCCCGTTGACAACATGAGATAAGTTTTCCTTCCACAAATCTGGAACAAACTTCCTGATAACTGCAAAGCTGCTAAATCGTTAGATTCTTTCAAATCAAAGATTAAAACTATCCTGTTTAGAGATACTTTTGACTAATATTCTAATAATTTCTTTATGGTTTTCCTAAATTGTTGTTTCTAATAAAATGCTAAATGTTTTCTTTTATTGTTTCTCTGTTTTTAATTTTCATACTTTTATCATATACTTGGTTTCTTTAACACCAGATCATGTAGAGCACCTTGAATTGCCTTGTGTTGAAAGTGTGCTATACAAATAAAACCGCATTGCCTTTCATTGTTACTTGGAAAAACTGGAAGGTGATGATGGTATGCAGGGTTTAAACGATCGCTTCGACGAGTCAAAACTGAGGGGATGATTGTTAGGCCGACTGACTCGTTACAACACCGGCTGTTTGGCAGCTTGGAGAAAATTACTGATTTTAAAGTACACAGGATCAGCAGATAAATTCAGCTTTTTTCCCAAAAAATAAAAGCATCTTGCAGACAGATGACTTAAAAATAGTACTGCACTGAAAAACAAACAGAAAATCAATTCTGAATCGATTTGCAAGTTCAAAGATCGTGTTTATTTTTTTCTAATAGTTTGCGTTTTACAATAATTTTTGCTCCACCGTATGAAAGCCGTCGGCCGCCTTACCTCTGCCCTGCTCTGCTGCTGCTCCATGGCCAAGATGGCGGCCTGCGGACTTGTGGACATCCCCTCCTCCGGTTCCTTGAAGGCCGGAGCCAGGCCCACGTCGCCGCTGATGAAGCTGACCATGTTGTCGATGAGAGCGTGGACCCCCAGCGAGCGGTTCAGGTCCAGCTCCGACTCCTCATAGGAGTGCGCCGAGCTGTAGCTGCGCTGGTGGCTGAGCTTGGACCGGAACCAGGACTCGGCCAGGGAGTCGGGGGAGCTGTGGAGCATTCCTGAAGGAGAGAAAGCGAGCCTTTCAGACGTTCATGTGGATAGAGGAGGTTCTGATGGAGCAGCAGACCACCGTTGCTATATGAAGGTTCTTCAGATGAGGAAAGCCTGATTCATGCAGGAACATATCTTCAGTAGCTGTTCTAACGGTCAAATGGAAGCTGCTTAGAAGAGGGGGTAACCAATAAGTGTGTCCCACTGGTCCTGATCCAGAACTTGTTCCTTTTGGTTTTCCTTCCAGGAATCAAAGCGTTCCTGTAAAGAAGTTCTGATCAACCTTCAGAAGGTCCTTCAGAGGTTTCTCCAGACAACGACCTGAAAACGTCTCAGCATGTCTGTAAAGTATGGAATACAGGCCTGGAAGTCTGAGAATCTGATTTAAATGCTGGGAAATAAATAAATAAAAATCAGCTGTTGGAATATGTTCTGTCAATCATTCACCAGCTGGATATACGCTTCATCAGACATACCTGACAAATGAACGAAGCATCCAGCTGTCTGTTTAATTTTTATTCTAAGTCTAAATCTGCAGCTGAATCTGTGGGTAACACACAGTAACTTCCTAATGTTGTGGATCTGTTTACACATTTGGCGACGAACCTTTGTGATCCTGACCCGTGAGGCCTTAAAAAGCTGCCGCTGACGACCCACAGCAAACCAGAAGCTGCTCCCAATCAGCCGGTCCAATCTACATCCAGGGAGATTAGAAAGGAACCAAAGCTTCAGGACGAAAAAAGTAGTTTGGATCTGAATACAGATGGACGATCAACAGAGGACGACTCCATGTTCAGCTAAACTAATAGTGGAAACTTTATCGTCCAGAGCTCAGGTATCAGAATGTTAGAGTTTGGATTATGAGGATTTTTTATTTAAGGATTCAGGAACAATACGGGAGCTGAAATGCTTTTGGATCATGCTTCCTCAAGAGCAGCTGCCCCTGTTTTTTTTCTTTGCTACATCCTTGTTTTAAGGTTGGATATGGAACATGAGCACGACAGCGCCATCTAGTGTATCTAGGTTGAAGTTACAACAATAAAAACACGATTCCAGCTGTTGGGTTGCCAGGGTTGCTGCCGATAGCCCAGTGACCAACCTGAACTGTGTCCAGTGAGAAATGTATCCTAGATCAGTTTAGCTAACGTTAGCAAAGTTAGCTAGTGAGTTAGCTTACCGATCCAACAGGAAAGTGGCAGTTTCTGCGTGTGTTTGATGGCGTAGAAATATTTTATGTGGGTCCATCTAGTGTATGCTTCACCAAAAACTACTCTAGTTTCTTTTAGCTAGCTAAGTTAGCTAGTGAGTTAGCTTACCGATGATCCAAGAGCAAAGTCTCTGTTTCTGCATGTGTTTGATGGCGTAGAAATATTTTATGTGGGTCAATCTAGTGTAGGCTTCACTTAAAACTACTCTAGCTTCTGTTAGCTAGCGAGTTAAGTTAGCTAGTGAGTTAGCTTACCGATCCAGGAGGAAAGTCTCCGTTTCTGTGTGTGTTTGATTGCGTAGAAATGTTTTATGTGGCTCCATCTAGTGTAGGCTTCACCTAAAACTACTCTAGTTTCTGTTCTTCTGCGGTCACTCCTCTCCTGAGACGGATAACAATATCTCTGGGGCACAGAAGCAGCTGCTGGACTTGCTGACTCCACCGTTCTTCCCAGTACCAGCCCAGCTGTGCCGACCATATAGTTGGATCATAGAGACCGTATCCGTTAACCCGCAATGGCGTCCCCTACTGGCGGGTAGATGCAAACATAACATCGTTGTCGTGCTCGTTTTCAATGTTCAATTTGTTATATTTTAATTCAAACATAATTTTTTAAGGAAATGTACTTTATTCTGCATTCCTCTAAAGGCACCGTGGAGGTATTTTTTAAGTAGCTTTTAATGAAAATGTTCCATATTCAACCTTTAATATGAGATCTCGCATTGACCAGCGAATCAACATAAAACAAGTTATTTTTAAATATAATAACTATAAAATTGACCTGTGCTTGTGCTTTACTAGCAGCGTCCGCGTAGCATCGCGCCAAAACCAAAACATGACCAGCATCCTTTCTGCCCCTAACGCTCTCTGGTAACTATGGTTACATTTAAAACCAACAAAAGTGCATGAAATATAAAATCCACCAAAATTGTCTGTTAAAGTAGCTCTCTTTTTCTTGGAAGTTGAAGGCTCTTCAATCTCCCCAACCTTTTCTGTTTCACAAAGATACCGTTCACACATTATTTGGTGTTTGGTGTCTGATTTAGAAATGTGAACGCTGACTGGATATCATTGTCCAAATTTTCTTCCCAGAAAGTGGAAATGTTTGGGAACCATCCAAGTCTGGTCGATGGTAGTAAAACTAGTTTTGATTGGTTTAAATCAGACGAGAAAGATTTTAAAATCAAGAAAAAAGAAGTGGATGGATGGATGGATGTAAAGATGGATCGATGGCTGGATGGATGGATGGGCGGATGTAAAGATGGATGGATGACTGGAAGGATGGATGTAAAGATGGATGGATGGAAGGATGGATGTAAAGATGGATGGATGGATGTATGAATGGAAGGGTGGATGTAAAGATGGATGGATGGATGTAAAGATGGAAGGATGGATGTAAAGATGGATGGTTGTAAAATGGTAAATGACCTGCATTTGTATAGCGCTTTTTCAGTCAAAGGACCACAAAGCGCTTTATACTACATTCAGTCATTGACCCATCCACACACACATTCACACAATGGTTGTAAGAATGGATGGACTGAGGGACCTGCAGAAGGCCTTGGATCAGAACCCGTCCATGAGAGAACTGGAACTTCCAGCTAACAGGGAGGAGCCAGTAAAGGAATCAGTAAAAGAACCACGACTGAATCAGGAGTTCTGAGCAGCAGATAAATGATTGAAGGAATTCCTCCTGCGTCTGGTTTCCCCATCAGGAATGGGTCGGAGCAGAGCACCAGAATGGAGCAGATGCTGCTGTTATGGAGGATGGAGGAAGCAGAACTGTGAGCTAACAAGGAGGAAACATGCCATCTGTTACTTGCTTGGAGCTCCTCTTGTGTTTGGGGCTGAAGTGCCCCAAAAGAAGCAAATAAACTGATCAGAGAGCAGCCAGAGGACAGAGAGACAGAGGGACACATGAACGACACCAAAAACCACAGTCCTCTTTTACTCAGCAGTTCTACACCATCAGTACCTCTCTTTTTATGCGAGAACGCCAGGTCCAGGTCTACGTTTCTCCGCCCGCTCTGCATGAAAGAACCACACCAGACACAGCGTTAAACTCTGAGGACTCTAAAAAACCTGGGATGGTTGACGGATTGGAGCTTCTTTTACCAGGCTGTAGCTCTCTTCGTCGGACTCGGGCTGGGACAGATCCGACTCGCTCCTGGACTTCATGAGGCGGTAACTGGGGCTGGTCTGCACCGAGCGGCTCTCTGCGCTCAGACTCTCGCTCCTGAAAGCAAAAACACTTCATCACCATCAGCGGACGAACAACAGAACTATGGCGTTACCAACTGCTCCCTGCATCCCCGCTCGTTAAACTCGTTAGTGGGATGAGCTTCAGCAGTGGAGCTCATATCAGTCTGGAAGGAATTTAATTAGAAAAATGTTTGCCAAAGTAAAGTTAAACATTTAAATATTCAAACCAAAATGGATGACAACATGCTATTTTGTTAAGCCAAGATTTTGACATTCTGTTCAGGAGAGTGGATGCTATGGAAATGATTATTCATTGTCCTGAAATAAATGTGGAAGTTAACACTGGATGTGGAAAGGAGACAACTTTACCGATTATTGCTTACAGTAAGAAAAAGCATGGCAGCATTGATTCAACAGATTCGTAAATAAGCACAAAGCCAAAACAAGGCGCTTGACTGAAAGGAGACCCTATTGAGAGTACGATAAATAACGGCCTGCTTTAAAGTGTTGCTACACATAAACTAGAGGAATTCCAATCCAAAGCAAGAGAAAGTACTTATTATTACAGGACTGCCGCTCAAAAACAGAAGGACAACCCAGCTCCAATTACCAGCCAAGTATCGTCAGGTCCAGCCTCCATTGAGCGCACACACAAAAACATAAGGAAGCTTCCTCGAAAGGTTCTACTTGTTCATGAATGGAACATTTCTGTAGCAAAAACACTGGTTATATTTCATCAGCTGCTCCAAAAATCCTGAGAGATTTCAGAAAAAAATCCTGACAATCATAAATCAACAGCCGAAACTGGAAAAGCTGGTTATTTATTTACAATTATCTAATGATGGAAAAACGTGAGGGACTTAACATCGTCATCATCGGACCAGGTCCTATAGGAAATTATGAAAGATATAGCAGGCTTCAAATGCTTCACAAATGGCTTAAGAATACCTGTGTTTACAGGTCAGTTAGGTTTATAAACATATTTAAAACATTCTGTTGAGCAAAACACCTCTTCAGACGGAATGATCAGCACGAACGATGATAAGCGGTCATCTTAGTATTCTCCAACATCATCCTACTCATCGTAATCACCAAATGAATCCCCCTTAAAAACTTTCTCTGACAGACTTATTGCTAAAAATTTGAATCGGAAGCTTGGAGTACACCAGGCCTCTGGGACTGAGTACCAACGTTCTGGAATCAACAGGACCTGGGCTGGCCGAGCTGCAGCATGAATCGCTACGATTCTACTGCAGCTCCGTTGCTGAATGAAAGCAGTAACAGTCATACGTGCTCTACGTTAGACTAACAAAGCATCCACTAACACCATGAAAAGACACTATATTTGTCGCTAGTCGCTTTTTTTGACAAACAGTTGATAGAGGAGCTAAATATAGTGAAACTGAAATTTTCGGTATACTGCCCAGCCCTGATTTATCCTCTATCAAAACTGGTAAAAACAGATATTTGATTTAGTAGGGAACAAGACAGTAGGACCGAAAGAAAGAAAGAAAGAAAGAAAGAAAGAAAGAAACAAAGAAAGAAAGAAAGAAAAAGAAAGAAAGAAAAAGAAAGAAAGAAAGAAGAAAAAAAAGAAGAAAGAAAGAAAGAAAGAAAGAAAGAAAGAAAGAAAGAAAGAAAGAAAGAACTTTTCTCTGTTGGGAAAAAGCTGAAATAATGTTCCATATGAAGAGCTCTTTTCCAAAATGCTATAAATCCATTAAAAAGTTTTCAGCAAGATTACATTTTTAACTAGACCAACACATTTTGTGAATATTCAAGTCATCCTGGTAAAAAAAAAAATTTTTTGCCTCAGAACACATTGAACAATAATTATTTAATCAAACAATATTGTTGATGATAAATTCAAAGTTAATTGCATTTTTTCTCAAAACGCTATAAATCCATCCATTTCCAGACAGAGAGATCCACTAGGATGGATCTTCATCACCAGGCCTGCACTGTCAGCATACTTACCAACCTTCAGACCTCAGAATTAGGGAGACATTAAAAAGGGCCAGACCCACCCTGGCCCCCCTTTAGCCCCTCTTTATTAACCTCCTGGATACGCCCATGCTCAGCAGCAGGAATAACCACTTATTAATCATTCTAAAAACTCATACGAGTCTCTGTGTCGAGAGAAAGTATTTTTTCTTACTTTGGTAGCAGCGCAGCATTGAGTTTGTTGATTTTGCTGTAACTTTGTTTTCTGCTGAAACACAAGCATGATCGGCTCAAAGAGCTGGAAGAAAAAGCCTTGATCCACTTCTGAAGTTACCATCAGGCATCCGAAAGGAAAGGAAACTAGACTTTAGGTCGGTTCAAACTGTTTTTAATCCTAAATATCTCAGAAGATTTAAAAAGTAACTGAAACTACAGCTTTGATCAGTCCCATAAAGACTGTTCTGAAGATTTTTGCGTCACTACTTACAGCTGATTGTTTCCCTCATCAGACGTACGAATCATGTAGTTAAACCTATTTTGGATTCAAAACGCTAAATTTCAACAACAGGTGATGGATTTTCATGACTGAAATGAGGAAAAACTGTACCTCGTAGCTCCTTCCTTGGCAAAATAAAAATGTAATAGATTTTATTCTCCATCCCTCACATAAAAAACGGGGAGTGAACATGAAATGGGACGCCGTCAGATATCGGGAGAAATTCAGGAGAATGTTGGCTGTGGGAGGTTTTCTGGATGGGAACTGAAATTCTGGATTCTTCCGATAAAATGTGGAGGATCGGAAACAGCATCAGACACACCTGTTGCTCCTAGTAGTGACATCACATCTGTTTGTTTGCAGCCTTAACAGAGATCTGCTTCAGAAGTACCTCAGGTTTCAGGTCAGCTATACACTCTATGGAAACATAACGTAGAACGTTCACTGGATTCTGATTAGTTGAGAGGATTTATCGCGGTTAGCCTAAAAATAGGTTCAGCGATTTGTAAAAGAACGGCATCTTTTACCAACATTTTAACAGGGAAATATAGTGGTCTGGCAAGAAACGTGGATGGAGCAGTGAATAAGTTCAGTACACAGCAAAATGACATTACAAACTCACTTTTTTTTTTTATTGAGTTTATCGCGTTTTGGAAAAGAGCTCTTCATATTTTTTAAACACAACTGTGTAATTTGGTTTATAAAAATGTATCTAGAAGTGAGTGCAAAGAGATCGAGATTTCCCCGTCCTCCGCCCACTGCACTCTGTGGATGGTGCCGCTCTGACCTGGTCATGAAGCTCAGACACTCCTGGGTTCCTGTGGCTGATTGGGTCGGTCCCTCCTCCTGGTTCTGCTTGGTCAGCTCGCTCAGAACCGGGCTCACCCCGAGCAGCAGCAGGGCGCAGCGGTGGATGACAGAGTTGCAGGCTGCAGTGTACAGATCCTGGCCTTCAGGGAGACCCGAGCTGCCCCGCCTCTCCTCCTGGGACAGAGCGGCCTCCTCCTCTCCTCCTCCTCCCGACGCTGCTGCTCCTCCCCGGGACGAGGTTCCTGACCCGGATCCCAGCCCGGTACTGCTGCTGGCCCGCTCTCTGTCCCGACTGCGAGCGACCTCCCGCGCTGAGAGGAAACATTGAAAGATTTCTGCGTCGTGCATCGAGCACAAAAACACACAGAACACACAAATGCAGGGTTAGAGGATGAGCAGCAGCAGCCTGGAGATGCAACCCAGACAGCTAAAGCAGAAGCTGCAGACGCACAGTCAGGATCAGAAAATGGTTTTAATATTTAGAAGCGCTGAAAAGTTCAGATTTCCTTCTCCCAAGCAGAGAGACCAAACTGCAATCCCTACAGTCATCTTTGTCTGTTTTATGCCTAACACGATTAGTCGATTCGTCATGACGTCAAAGAGCAAAAGTGTCAACAGAAAATTTAGTTATCGATAATTTAGTGGATGTTTTCAAGATTAATTTTCCTCTTAAATCTGTACCTTTCTCCGCTCTGTCTGTCTACCTGCCCCCGACATATATCCACAGTTGTGACATTTTGGGTTAGACGTGGCATCAGCAGAAAAGCTCCAACGCCAGCATCACGGTGAGCCGACCACACAGCTGTAAAGTTGTGGAGAGTAGCATGTGTAAAAATTCACCTGCTTTCTCTGGCAGTAGGATGGTGATGCTGGAGCACCTTAAAAGGAAGCCCGCTGTGGCTGATGACGGGGAGAGACAGTAGCCTCTGTAAGCTAATTAGCTTGTTAGCTGCTAACATTAGCATCAACATTAGAGCAATATCCTCGACATATCAGCTTTATACGTTCATAGATTGATGAAAATGTCCAGATTCTCTCATATGACGTCCTCTATGGCCCGAGCTGCCGAATGGAAGCTGGTTCTGATCCGTTCATAGCTGCTGCTGTTTATTAATCATGAAAGCGCAAGTGTTACGACAAAAAAACAGCTGCTTATTATTTTAATTAAAAACTTATTTTGTCAGAATGTAGGTTTTAGATTTTAAACGGCTGTGGGCGGGAGGATTTTTCTGGAAGAATCGGTCTTTATTACATTCGTTTTTATTAAGTTTCTGACTGAAGATGCTTTTTTAAAAATGATCTATTATATTGTAAAATTATCTATGGCAATATATCCTTTTTTTATACATGTTAAAATGTCTGCTTCTCAATTTCAAGGTACATTGAGCAGAACAACTTCAAAAAAACTTTAGAAGTCCATTGAAAGAAAATTTAATTGTGCAAAAACTAAAATAAAAGCTAAATGTCATGAAAATAAAGTTAAAAAATCTCTGCTTTCCTTGTTGGTTATTTATACATTTAAAATTGTGAAAGAGGAAACCTGAACATATTTGAATTATATTCCTTTAAGGCTTAACAGGTTTCCTTTCCATTAAATGAAAAACACATTTTAAATATCTAGTGTAAAGACAAAGTCTGAAAATCAGTATTTATCTCCCTTGTGTACCTGGTGCAAAGTATGTAGGCACAGCTTGATGACATCATCAAAATGTGTAATCCCAATATGGCATTGTAGTCAAAATCTCTACCTTTTCCTAAATTTATATAATTTCCAGCCTATACCTTTTATATTAATCACTACTACGCTTAGCACACATGTGTTTGCTGTAACACTAATGTTTTATTTTACAATTAGTTCATAAACGCATACCCAAACTAAAATTAAAGCTGTTCTTTAACCATTTAGCGTACAGATATGGCTGGGGTCTCTTTGGAAAGAAAACACTCTGAAATGTTTTTCCAGAACAGTGAAAATATCCTTAAATGCAATTTTTGCCAACTTATATAATTTTTAATGCAGTGGGGGGGGAAATCTTGCATCTGCTTATTAAAATTGTAAAATACATGCTCAAAAAAAAGTTTTATAATTGTCTGGTGACCCTAAAAAAATTGTGGGTATAAAGTCTGATATATTACCTTTATCCACAAAAAATGACAGCAATAAACCAAAAATTAGCATTTTACATCGTATATGATAAGCTAAAGGTCAAAGGTGCCCAAAAAAGGTTCAATCTGTGCCAAATCTGCTGTTTCCTTCTGATTTAAAAAAACTCCCAGAATCGCAACTGTCTTGTCTCAAACAAAGCTCCACGGCTTCCACCATGTTGTATAATAATAATAAAGTGTGTTTTCACCCAGCAATCAAAGGGTTACTTACTCTGCGTAACGCTACGTAGTCCTTTCCTTTCTGTGTTTCAATAAGCTTCTTTACACAGGCCGTTTCCTATTGCTTAGGAATAGGAAACGGCCTATTCCTAAGCAATAGGAAACGGCCTGTTTCCATTGGCTATCTGATGAGTGAATCATCGGAACACTGCGCTGTGATTGGTTCATACAAACTTGACTTTTTTCCTCAGACAGACTTTTAAAGTTTGCTTTTTGTTGAAAATGTGCGAAAGTAGAAGGTATAATCCGTTTCCTACTAGGTCAAATAAGCTGTTAATTAATAGCTTACACTTTTAGGCTTGAACTGAGAAAGATATTTTCAATAGGAAGCGCATTGGCATACGTGACATCACAGGTCAAGAGTTACTTCCTGTGACGAATCAGGAAAACTCTGGTTTTCGGCAGAGCATTTTTAGACTCTTGTTTTACAGTTTTTATGGATTTATTTTTGCTGTGGACCAACAACTCCGATGGAGGACTTTGATGGGACCCTTATGGATCTATTAAGACCGTTTTTGATCATGTAAAACGGACCACTAAGCAGTAAGCTCAAAAGTTTTTTTTCAATACTTGAATGTGGGTTGGGGCTGACAGAAGGGCTTGTTGCGCTTAGAGCGGTCATTGTGACCTTGTTTCTCATCCATAACTGAAATCACAAGGCTGTTAGCTTTCTAATGATATAAAATGTGTGTATAGTAAGAAAAGCTGGTTTAGACAGTAGAAGCTTTCAACTACCAACGTTTTAGTGGCCCATGGGCAGGTCTTAGGAATGCTAAGGGGTTAATAGTCAGTATTTTAGATAAATCCACGGTCATATTAGAGCAGCAGTGCTAACCTCTGGATCTAAACTTCTGCACAGACTGGTTTCTATAAAGAGGAAACAGACACAACTCAGGAGGTGTACTTACTTCCAGCTGTCATCACTTCATGTTCTCGGTCCTCCTCCTCCTCATCCTGATCCTGGTGTCCGTCTTCTCTCTCGCGGTCGGCCCTCTCCTCGAGCTCCGCCTCCTCGTCGATGGTGCGAGGGAACGGGTGCTCCTGGGGGTCCATGTCCAGAGAGTCCTGGTTGTCTGAAATCTGCACCACACAGGTTTAGCTTTTAATTTGTTTAATTAGCTTAAGTTTTGTCATTATCCAACAGCCTCCTGCAGGAGGATCTTTGTTGACCAACCAACCACTCGCGCACAAAGAAAACAAAGGGCTATAGAGACACAACAAACACTTCCAAGAGAGTCAGCAGGCAAAATCACAAATATAAAACCCCTTTAACATCTGAATCCAGGGAGAGATTTAGAGAGAAACCTAAACTCCCTATTGAGGACAAAATTAAAGTTATTCAAAGCCCTTATGAGATCTGGGAAACACATTAGGGAGACATTTATTCCTGTTTAATATAAAGTCCTGTAAGTCCTCATCGATCAGTGCCTTTAATTCATTTATTTATGGAAATGAAGTCGCTAGGGTTGCAAGAAAATACCGATATGCCAATAGGAGGATCTGTTTGTCCCAGAGAGGTCTGTAATTTTCATCATAGATACACTTCAACTGTGAGACAGTGGATGTGAAAAAAAGTCAATAAAATCACATTGTATAATTTGTAATGAATTTATTTGTATAATGGTGTAGAAAATAAGTATTTAGCAACACAAAACAAACAATTCTGGTGCGAACAGACCTGTTATGTCTTCGTTCCTCCACTTGTTACCTGTATTATTAGCACCTGTTTGAACTTATCGGAAGAATAAAAGACACCTGGCCAAACCTTCAAGCAGCCAGAGTCCAACCTCTGCCATTACAAAGACCAGAGAGCTGTCCAAGGACAAGATTGTACACCTGCACAAGTCGGAAAACGTTTGACTTCTGGCACTGCCAGCTAAAGTCACATTACGAAGCACTGAGGTGAACTTTTCTGTATCATGATGCAAATATTTTTTTATGCAATGTGGTTCCCAGTATTTTTGTTTTACAAAATACTAACAGTTGAAGTGTACCTAAAATGAAAACTACAGACCTCTGTCATCGTTGTAAGTGGAACACCATTCCTTATAACCAAAAATTGTTTGAATATGAAGAAAAGGTTTAATGTTTAATTAAAAATGCAAAATCTAAACACTTGTGTACAACAATTTGTGTTTCTTAATTATTCGAAAAGTAAGTTTATAAGACTATAAGTAAAAAAATAACGCCTTTTCTCTGAAATTTAAAGATTTTAACCCTCAAATTTGACTCCACTGAATTCAATGCTTTTTCTAATACTTTAATACCCCGGCATACCTCTGGCAAATTTTTACATAGAATTACATTAAATAAGTACATTTGCCCAACCAATTACTAATACAAATATTATAAAAACACAAGTGTTCTGTTAAGTGAAGTACGTAAGAGCTTTTAAAAAATAGTCGTTTTTTCTGATTTATAACGACTTCAACTATTGACTGTCATACGACTTATAAGGATAAAAAATTTGGCCCATTTGTAACAGTTATGCTAAATGTCTTCCCTGTATAAGCAGAGTTTTGCAGCCTGGAAACACAGAAGTGTGCCTCTGTAGGGCCTCTAACAACTGGTGGTGGTTCCAAAGTATAACTTATAACGCTCCAGTGTTCAGTAGGGGGTATTATGCAGGTTTTTATGCTTGTGCACGTTTTTTTATTAAAAGATATTTATATTTTCTTCATGATTTTAGGCTAAAACCTATATCTGAACACTTTATACATTTTATAACTTTCAGTTCCTCTGCGATAATTTCACAGATCTTTTTTCAATAGTTGCGGTATTATTTAAGGTTATTTTATTTATTTATGTAATTGTGTGGTGTTGTTTAGGCAAAATTAGTGTAGTGTTTTATTAAGATTTCAACTTATTTTAGTGCAACTCAAAGTTAAAATCAACAAGTTATTTTGAGACGCATTGACATAGCGTGCTTTTGTTCCTTTTTGGGGTGGGGGCACCCAAACGCCTAGCAGCGGCCCTGGTTACATATCAGCTACTGATCAAACCGGAGATTCTATATTTGTTCTTTTTGAAGCAGAACAAGCTTGAAACGTTTTTTGTTGTTGCAGTTTCGATGGAAACTTGAAGATATTGGTGTGATTTCCAGTGTTTTTATCGTTAACGAAAATGAACGAAATAACGAAAACTGAAAGCGACTGTTAACTAAAATAAGATAAAAACAAGAATTTGAAACAAAACGAAAACGAACTGAAACTGTAATGAGTGTTCATTCACTAACTGAAAAGACAAAATTTAATGAGAAAATGTGCTTAGTTTTCGTTTCATAATGTGTCTCATAATATCTAGAAGAACTATTTATATGTCGCTCTGTGTTGTGCCTTTTTAGTCACACAAATGGATTTGATTAAAAAAAAACAGAACGGGAAAGTTGGATACAATCCCAAGGAAAAAAAAACGTCGTCTTTGGATTACAAGCCATCAGAAAAGCGATCGAAACGATGATTAAACCGTCTGCAGCAAAAAACTTCATAACAGGTGAGCTTCAGTGGCTAACAAACAAGCTAACACTGCGACTGCAAGCAACAGCAATGGGGGCCGGTGTTACACAAGAGTTGGACAAATAATATCTCTGTAGTTTTTGGTTATTTGTGGATTTTACTGTACTGCATTATCCCAACATGTCAGTAAAGTCGTCTGTGTTGCTGCGGTCCGCCTAGCGTCATGTTAGCAAAGGTTTAGAGAAAGCGCAAATGTGCAAAACCATCAAAGGCAACATAAAACTTAAGATGGCTTGGTTTTTGTTTTGTTGTGTCGCCACTCAGTGTTTTTATAGAACTGTGGAACCTGCATTAATTGTTTGGCTTTTTAATGCACAGGTGCCATATACTTTTATACTTGCCTGAGTTGTATGGTTGTTAATCTGGCCCATGTCAAAACATTTTTTAAAAAGCATAATTTTCTGAGATTTTTTTAATACTTTTTTTTGGTACTCTATACCTTTTTTTTTGTCCTGCCACGGTACACAACTTGTTTAACGAAAAGACTAAAACTAAAACTGAAATTAATAAAAACTAAACTGAAACAAAGCATTTTCAAAAAACTAAACTACCTAACAAATGGTAAAACTAAATAAAACTAAATAGAATTTGAAATCTTAAGTCAAAACTAAATAAAAACTAATGAAAATGTTAAAACTATTCTAACCCTGGTGATTTCGACTTTAACCGTAAACGCTCCAGGGAGGTGCCATTCAGCAGGACTACAGGAAGTGATGAATATCAGCTCAGAGTTTCTCTTTGGTACAAGAAGATGATATTTTTCCAGCAGCTAAAAACACTGAGAGTCACTTGGACATTGGAGGAGCGCCGACTATCATTTACTTTAAGGTAAAACTGCTAATAAATGAATTATTTAATGAGCCACCAGCCGCTGTAAAAATAAAAATGCTAATAAATAATCTGTTTATTTCAGAACCTTTTCAGGTTTTCTTGTCTGAAATGTGTCCCTGCGACACAGATCGGCTGAAGTTTTAACCTCGGGTCGTAATCCAGGGAGCTTCTCAGTTATTAGCTGGAAGGAAACTCACCCTCCTCTCGCGCGACGAAGACCTCGTCTGGATGAAGTCCATGTTCTTACAGGCCAGCAGGCGGTTCCGTACTTTATATACGCTGCGATAGACTTCGGCCAGAGATTTGGAAGGTTGGTACCTGTTGGGGAAATACGATAGAAATAGGTTGGTGGGGGGAAGAGAGGAAATCAGGGGTCAAAGTTCAGGGGTCGGCTCACCTCCCCTCCCCGCCGGCCTGGCCCAGCAGCCCGGTGTGCTTCAGCAGAGCCGCCAGCACGAACCTGGACACCGTGTCCAGCAGGGACTCGTTATTCAGAGACGCGTTGTCCCAGTCTGCAACAGGACACACAGAGAGGGTCATTTATGGTTCTGATCCGGTCAGACCACGACCCAGACGGCTCGTTCGAAGCAGACCTTTACTGATGGCGTAGTCCTGCATGTTGATCCACAGACTGTTTGCCGGCTCTTTAGAGGAACCCAGAGCCAGATCCACCAGAACGCTGAGGTCCGGACGCAGGGCGCAGTCGAAAGGCTTCTGCTCCTCGTTGCCCGACAGCGCCGCTTCCAGTAAGGAGCTGATGCAGGAATCTGGAGGAGAGCCGGGGATTTCAATGAGACAGCAGAGAAACTATGATGAGACGTTGATCGCGCGAGTCGGTACCGAGGTGCGGGATGTCCATCTCCAGCCCGTTGCTTAACAGCGGTGTCTTCAGCCAGTAAGCCGTGTCCTGCTCTTCTAGTGAGGTTGAAGCGCCCTGCAGCATCCCGCCCAGGCAGCGGCCCACCAGCAGGGCCACGGTCCGCTCCAGGTCCACGAGCCACACCCAGGACAGCGCCGCCGCGGGCAGCGACGTTCCTGAGGCCGGCTCAGCAAAGTCTGAAGTACCTGGAAAGGTGGGGAGGATCCACAGATTTTAACAAGTTCAGCTCATACATCTCAACCCTGACCTGTACTGTACTCTGCCTGTACTCCTGGTTCTGATCTGACTTCTCAACAGTTTGTTTTTCAAATGGACCCGACTGAACCCAGGGTTTAACCTTCTAGCTGCAAAACTCACCACTAAGAGCAGATAAGACCCGCCCAGTAACAGCAGATAAGACCCGCCCACTAACAGCAGATAAGACCCGCCCACTAACAGCAGATAAGACCCGCCCACTAACAGCAGATAAGACACGCCCACTAACAGCAGATAAGACACGCCCACTAACAGCAAATAAGACACGCCCACTAATAGCAGATAAGACCTGCCCACTAACAGCAGATAAGACACGCCCACTAACAGCAAATAAGACACGCCCACTAATAGCAGATAAGACCTGCCCACTAACAGCAGATAAGACACGCCCACTAACAGCAAATAAGACACGCCCACTAATAGCAGATAAGACCTGCCCACTAACAGCAGATAAGACACGCCCACTAACAAATCTTGAAACGGTTTGAATGTCATCTTCCTGTACGCTGACCGTGAAGAGGCCACTGCAGCTCCTGGTCCTCCAGAGGAGACGCAGCCGGCAGCAGCCTGTTGAGCCGGTCCAGGGGAGGCAGCAGGTCCAGCAGGTGGCTCAGCAGCGGCCTCACCACCGCCACCGGGAGCAGCAGCAGTGAGTTGACGATCTGACACAACATGCTGCCCGCAGCCGACACGTAGATCACATCTGGAGACGACACAAGCAGTCAGTAACGTCTGCTCTGGGCAGGCAGGGGGCCGTAAGGGAAGCTAGCTCCTCCTCACCTCGCAGCTTCTCGCGTATGCTTCCATTCCAGGAGCTCTCCTTTATCAGAGCAGCGGAGCGGGAGAAGATGTCCGTGGCGTGAGGCAGCAGCAGCTGCAGGTGTTTGTAGAGCAGAGCCACGCTGCTCGAGTTCTGCAGGAAATACAGCGGAGAGCAACAATCATGTCAGGGTTATGATGAGAAAAGTAAAACTTTATTTATATAGCACCTTTCAAGCGCTTTACAATTAAACACAACACAGAAAGCAGAAAAGCAAAGAGAAACTAATCAAAGGCGATTTTAAAAAGATGCTTTCTGGACAACTTGAAGACATTCCAGGGATTTCTTGTTTAAGCAGGTAAAAAAAGAGTTACAGTAATCGAGACATAATGAAATGAAGGCGTGAATAATCATCTCCATCTCAAAACGGGACACAGTTTGACTCAGCTTGGCAGTGTTTTACAAATGATAAAAACAAGAATGAACCAATAACTTAATATGAGAGTCACCCCAAGGTTCGTCACTGAGGACTTAATAAATGAGGCAAGTGGGCCGAGACTCTTTACTATGTCGGGGAGAAATCTGTCAGGAGCACAAACCAGGACTTCGGTTTTTGCCTCATTTAGTTGGAGAAGGTTGTTATTCAGCCAACTCTGGACAGAATCCAAACACTGATGCAGAAGCTGTATCTTAAAAACATCTTGAGGTTCAAAGTAAATGTATAGCTCAATATCATCAGCGTATCAATTACGGCAAAACGATTATTCTTGTAATAGATGAATCTAGCGATTATTTGTTTCGATGCATCGATTAATCTAATGATACATTTTTCAAATCGATTTGATTTTGATTTTATTATCAATTATTTACCCAAAATTTTGATTTGTATAGAAATTTGACATTTATTAATTTATGTATTTCCATGAAATAAATCTTCATTTGAACACATTTCTTCTGCATTTTCTCTTGTTTCTGACTTAAGATTTGCAACAGAGAGAGAGAGGGGCGCTGTTCATTCCAATAAAATGCTGTTAAACATTTTTCTAGTTTTTAGATGGAAACTTTGAATCCGATAAACTGGAGAAGCATGAAGTAAAAAATAATATTCAAACAGGATGAGGCGTTATTAAACGTGACAATCAAGACTTGGTTGTGGGTTTGCTTTTAAGCACTTAAACAACATGTTGCATTAATGTCCACGACGGCTACGTTTAGCGGGTAGGTAGTGCATTACCTTTGTTAACAAACATGTTTACAGCGGCCAAATAACACACTCACATTTTGGGCTTTTGCTCATAATCAGTCTGTGCGCATTCAGACTCATTCTGCCAACACGGGTCACAAATAAAAAACAACAAAACAGATAGCAGTAACATACACCAGATGCAGCTGTGTGTGAGTATATGCCCTCTACGTGTTTGGGTGATTTATAGGGTAAAATACATAGCGTTAGTAAAAAAGTTGAAAACTTACGGTGTTTAATCATTTGCTGGAACTGATCCTGGATGCCGTCGTGCTTTTATGAGCCATTTCCATTTTGCAAAGCCGGCAGACGACAAAATCGCTCCCTTTTATTTTAAAATAGTTCCAAACCTTTGAACTGCGAGTTCGGATGGAGGTATTTAAGTCAACTGACTCACTCATGCTGACACTACGTGCTCCCGCCATGTTTGTTTTTGAAAGTTATGACGCATTGTCTTTACGCGTCAACGTAAGACTAAGTTTGGATAGGACAGACTCAGCAGTAAGAATAAAATAATCTTAAAATGCCTGCTTAACAAACCAGACCAAACTAGAATACAGAGTTAGCTGAAGAATTAACTAAAGAATACGATGGAATAAACCAGTTGGAACTAGGAGACAAAATAAGTAACAGAAATTACGCGTAGCTGCATACGATGTTAAACATACTGAAGACGTTAGGATCTAACTGAACTCAGTCAGGACTTAAATTAAAATGCGATGAATGAGTAACAATGATGAAACAGTAATAAAGAGAATGAACAACGGAAAGGGGGAAAATCTTCAAAAATTAATCAACAGGATCAGAGTTTTTGGGAACTGTGTGTTCTCCATTTTTTAAAACGGATAAGGATTGTAGGTTCTGGCCTTCGAGCCACAACTTGAGAATCTTTCAAGCAAAATTGCTGAAATATGAAAAGGTTTTGGAGATTACATTTGCTAAAAGAATAAAATACTCTAAGGAGATCTGGAAGGATATTAATCTGAACTAATTCAGAGGTAATTGGGATAAAGAAAGACAAGGTTTTGGGAATGTCTCATAAAGGCAAGCTTAGAAAGAAAGCTAACAGCCGTCCTCTTATTTACAACCAGAATGTCGACCTAATTCACGAGGAACTCAACATTTCCTCACTGATGATTTGAGAGAAGAAGGTGCGGATTTAGCTCCGGTCCCGCTGCTTCTTTCTTCATCCGTCCAAGCCATGGTTTAACTGTAGCTTAGCTAATAGCTACTAGCTAGCATCAGCTAATATACTCTGTAGAGGTGAGCTGTGTTCACAGGGATGTTCTTATTGCGATATAGCGGTTAATAATGTTACCAGGTATTGTGAGCTGTATGAGAACTGGTGAGAGTTAATTGTTAGGGAAAATGCAATTTGTGGTTGTTTGTGATGAGAAATTAAATAGAAATAGAAATTAAATAGAAAGTAAATAGACTGTTGCCTGGTAACTGTTGCTACGGAGTCCTAGTGGGACGCTGGTGATGCTACAGTATGTAAACATGGGAGGGCGTTATCGGCATCCTCTTTTAGATTTCTATGTGCAAGGATGTGACATAATTTCGATCAATATCGATAAAGAATCGAGATTGTGACATCCCGAATAAATACACTCCAGCCGTAAAACGTGTTACATTTGCATTTTACCAAGGAAGCTCCTATGGGGTACAGTTTCCACATTTCAGTCATGAAAATCCATCACCTGTTGGCGGAAATTGTCGTTTTGAATCAAAAATAGGTCAACTATGTGATTTGTGTATCTTTGATCAGGAACACGATCAGCCGTAACGCAGAGGGCTGCAAGGTTTTATGAGAACAGTCTTTATGTGACTAAACAAAGTTGTGGTTTCAATTACTTTTTATATCTGCTGAATTATTTAGGATTGAAATCTGTTTCGACCAACCACAAGTCCAGTTTTCTTTTATTTTAGGTGTGTGATGGTAATTTCGCGAGCGGATCAGGGATCTTTTTCCAGATCTTTGAGGCAGAAAGCGCAGCTGGTCGTGTTTTTGGTCCGTCAGACACCAAAGTTACAGCTTCAAAATAAACAGACTCGAAGCTGCGACCAAAGATACAAAAAAATACTTTCTAATGCTCTCCGACACAGGACTCCTATGGTTTTTTAGAATAATTAATGAGTGATTATTCCTAAATGTTCAGTGCTGCTGAGCAGGGGCGTATCAAGGAGGGTAATAAAGAGGGGCTAAAAGGGGCCCAGGGTGGGTCTGGGACTGTAGCACCAGAATAAAAGCAGAGATTTTCTTCTAGTGGAGACCCAACCTGAGCTGGTCACATTTTACTGTTTTAAACCAAAAACTGACTTAATAAAGTCATTCATTTTGTTAAGGTTTATGTCAGAATGTAGTCTATTAACTCTGCTAAGCTTGCTTTTCAAAAAAATGTCAAGTGATTGGCGAAAAATGAAAGAAAAATCACATTGCAACTTCTGTTGCCGCAACATCAGGAATTTTTGGCCGCTACAAATCACAAAAAAGTGCCGCAAAATCCTGGAGGGACTGATGTTCTTCCTGAGCGGGGACTGAGCATGAAGTATTGGATGGAGACAGCGTACCTCGGTGACGGGGTTGATGTGACAGTAGGCCAGGAGCTGCTTCTGCAGGGAGCAGAGTAGCTGATGGAGGTGAGCCGGCTGGCTGCTGTCGGAGGACGAGGTGCGCTGCTGCAGCTTATCGCTGTTCTTCTCCAGCTCGCCTAAAGCCTGATCCTGCAGAGAACAAAGGCACAGAGGAGCTCTAATCCACTGGTTTCTGCAGCAGCCTTCCTCACCAACATTCATGTACCATCACACACCCAGCAGGCAGGAAGAACAAAACTAGGGTTGCAACAATACCACTTTTTCCAAACAGATACCATACCGATAGTTGGATCTGAGCACTCGTTGTTTCAGAGTACCAATGCCAATAATTCTCCCATTGACTCAAAATTTACTCTAAGTGGCTCCAAACTTTTCTGGGTGAGTAAATGAACGTGGGGGAACGGATAAAGGCGCATATACTCACCGTGTAGAAGCCCAGGTTCCTGAGCAGCGTCTTCATCAGGATCTCAGCCAGGTGGGTGTCTGGGTGGGGCCCCGTGGCGCCGTAGCTGGGGTCTGGGTATGCCGCGAAGGTGGCGCCGGAGGACGGGACGTCGGAGCCGTCGGCCGGAGAGCTGTAGCCGAGCAGAGAGGCAACGTGGGTGTGATCCTGGAGGCTGGTCAGGATGATGTCCAGCTGCATCCTCTGAGGAGGAAAAACCCACAGAATTAAAAAGTGTGATTATAATAATATAATCACACTTAATAAGGAATTAAATGTTCCTCTTATCCATTATTTAAATTGGTCAAAGCAAACAGACTATCACTAAATATTAAAAAGTCTAATTATATGTGGAAGGAACAAAAAGTACAACACTGACCATATTAAAATGTACATTAATCATGAAGAAATTTAGCAATCCAATCCAAACTTATTTATAATGCACTATTAAAAACAACAGAGCTCACCAAAAATTGGTAAGAGAACGTGAGGAGACGTATACCTTTAACGGGTCAGCCATTTAAACGTGTGAGAACAAAAAAAAGCGCTTTAAAAGAAAAACAAAGTTGGAGAAATATGATCGCATTCCTGTGAACCAGTTAAAAGACGCGCTGCAGCATTTTTGTACCATTTGCAGAGACGGACTAATACAGGGAGTTACAATAATCCAACCTGGTAGCGACAAATGCATTAATCAGTATTTCAAAATGATTCACAGAAAGAGCAGATCTAATTTCAGACCGTTGCCTTGGGTAAAAGAAACTAGCCCTGACTACAGCAATATTTTGTTTGTCAAATTTCTAATCCCCATCCATTTCTACACCGAGGTTGGAAGCCCAGGGCCTAAAGAACGGTGTTAATTTACAGGACTAGTGTTTTACTCTCACTGAACCAAAGGAAATTTGCTAACGTCCAGGATTTATCTTCATTTAAGGCTGGCACACACACTACAGGATACTTAGGATAATTTTTTTCCCCATCTCCCTGTTACAATCAAAACTAGATAAGGCTCGATTGTCCGGCGTATGCAAACAACATGGTGTCTGATTTTCCTGCAGTGTTGGACGTGTTAAACGGTAATTCTGGGTTTTTTTCTAACCTGGACCTTATTTTTAGAACATTTTATGTTTTTTTTCACTCACCCTGAGAAGTTTGGAGCTAGTTTAAGGCGTTCTGCAGTATTTATACATCCAGTCCTGATCAGCGTATATCCTTGGAACGGGAGTGCTTAGGGAAGTCCAAATGCCGCTTGTAATAATAAGGTTTAAAGGTTTAATCTGCCCCAAACGCCTTAATGTTAGCATGTTTATATTCTCCTTGGATTTACGAACGCCTCAGAAGTGCTTCTGTATTTCCGGTTCCGATATGGACATAAAACAGATTTACGCCACAGCAGGACGGCCAGTTTGTGTTTTACCGCGACAGATTTGCCAGGTTTTACAGTCCTGCTGGCAGATTAATCAGCTTTTTATTATTGTTTTATTGTTAAGCCCCCAAATGAGCCCATAATACAATCAGGAAGAACTTCCGAGGCGTTCGTAATTCCAAGGAGAATATAAACATGGTAAAACTAAGGCATTTGGGGCAGATTAAACTTTATTACCAGTGGCATTTGTCCTGCCCCGATCACTCCCGTTCTACATATTTACGCTGATCAAGACTGGATGTATAAATACTGCTGCACAGCAGGTCTGGAACTAAACTATGGAACAAAAATCATCTTTATCAGTTTAACTGTAGCAGTTTGAATAAAAGATTTATAAAAGACAGTAAATGTGAATTAAAAGGATTTCAAATATTTATGACACCTTGTAATAGAATAGCATAAAAAAAAAAGAGACGTGTATCTATACATGGGGTAAAAAATGGAATAAATGGAGAACTTAAATCAAGAATGCAACAATATTTACTTTTAAAAAGCTTATTAAATATGAAATGCTGAACTTACATAGGTCTCTGTTATATAAATGAGAAAAGAAAGAAGGGATGGGGAGAGAAACTTGTCCTTTTCCTTTTTCCTCCTTTATTAACTGAAATAGTTAGCCAGCCGATCCAGAATTCTCATTGTTCTAAGTTAGTTCATAATTATTTTATTTTCTTTGAATAAATGTGATTTTTGTTAAAAAGGGGCAGATAACTTAAGTTCTTCTTCTTTCTGTTCATTTTTTTATTTTAGTCTTTGTAATTGAGTGTTATTGATTTTTACAATACGAATTAATGAAATTAAAATTTATTTTTTTAAAATATATCAGTTTATAAAAAAAAGGTTGGGAGTAAAGTATTTGGAATAAGTATTAGATTGGTTATTGATACTATGATTTATATCCAATTAGTAAACATTATCAGGTTTATTTTAAATTTATTTATTTCGTGAAACAGGTTGTCCTTTTTTTAAATCTTTTAAACAATGTATCAATACATTTTATAATAATTGAATGTATAATAATTATATACAATACCTTAATAAAGTAAATTTTAATTTGAGGGTGCGGGGGTTAATTTAAGCACTTATTGGGCTTCTACCCCCTACTTACATATGACCTTTTGTTGGATTTTTTTTATGCTCAGTAATATTTTGTATTTTAATGTGTGTTAAGAAAACAAACAAACAAACAAATGATGGCCAGGATTCCATTTATCAGCTGCAAAAAGCAAAAATATCTAAATCTGACTAAACAAACTAAACCAAAGCAGGAAACAACATCTGAAGTCTCTGATTAGTTTTTAAGTCTACCTGTCCTTTGGAGAGACTCTCCCATCTGTCGGGGCCCTGAGGCAGCAGAGAGTGAAGCAGCTCCATCCTCTCCCTCAGCGGAGGCAGCAGCATGGTGGCCCCTACAGACAGCGTCTCGATCACAGCCTGATGGGAAAACATACTCAGTTTAACCTAGTCTGGATCAGTAGACAGTAATTCTAGCTTTCAAAGTGAGGATGAGGAGGATCTGAAGGTGCAGCTCAGCCAGCGCCATTATGCTGTTAAATGATGAATGCGGGATTCTGTTCCTCTAGGTTTTGATACAACATCAGCTCCAAGATCACCTCCTGAATCTCGTCCGGCACCGAGGCGTCCATCAACCTGAAGAGCAGGTTCCTCAGCGGTCTGGCCTGCCGACCCAAAATACTCGTGGCCACGCCCCCAGCCAGAGCCAAAGCCAGGTGATTGGATAAAAGCCGAAGGCACAGCTTGAGGAAGTTATGGTGCTCCCTGTGAACATGGGGACGTGTTTATTCTTCGTCTGCTCGGCGCATCAGTGCCGACACCTCGATCGGTGCGAGGTCCTTACCTGGACGAGGGGAAGGGCAGCGGAGGAACGTCGCTGTTGATCCCGTCACAGTAGCGCTCCAGGAAGGAGCGCATGTGAGAGAAGGTGCTTTCCTCCAGGTCGACGCAGTACGGCCGGTGCCAGGCCACCACCTGCCTGCAGAGACACACAGAGAAGAAGGTATCAACTCCTGGTGCATCAAAATGGAGAGGGAAACCAACAAAGAAGGCTAGAACATCAGCGACAAAGAGTTAGCTTAGCTCAGGGCTTCTCAAATGGTGGGGCCCGCCCCCCTGGGGGGGCGCATAGGGGTGGTAGGGGGGGCGCCAGAGCACCACCCCCGCCCCCACCCCCTTGTGCCTCCCGGTAGCCGAGGCTTTTATTCATACTTTAACGGTGATTAAGCCTCCAGTCACTACGTGGCAGCAGTGCTCAAGCTTATCAACAGGCCTGTTCAGCCCAGCAGAGGAAGTCCACACAGAGAGGTGAGGGTGCTGTAAACCACGGTGTGGGAAAGGGAGATCGAATCGCCAAATTTAACCGCAAAAAATGGGTTACACAATTAAAAGATGGTCCTGTAGTGATCCGGCGGCTCCCGCTTTTGTAAGGTAACAAATATTCACAGTTTAAAAAAGCTTTAAATGTTACAGTTTAGTTTAAAAATGCACATCCCAGTGAATCATTTGATGTTTTTTCTGTTCTGAGCATAACACAGATTTAGCAGTCTGGATTAAATTTTACCTACTGAGTTAATAAACTGAACTTGGAAATAGTGTTAAGACCTAAAACAATAAAATAAGATGTGACCATTTGTAGTAGTTTCATCTTATTTAATCTTTTTTTCATAATTAGTATATATTGTATGCAGTGTGCTGGTGCTAGTGGTTTGTATCAATAAGTAATTGAATATTTTCAGATATCAATCTGGCGGTGTGGTTAGGGGTCGGGGGGCATGAAAAAAATTCTGTTCTCTAGGGGGGGCATGGCTGAAAATAATTGAGAAGCACTGGCTTAGCTGAACAGTCAGATAAATATGACCCATCTCTCAGGTTCGGTCTGGAAAGGTTTCCTGTTTACCGAGCTCTTCCCCATTTTTGGGCTGATACTTTTCTCCCTCTGCATCAGGGAGTTTCCTCAGATGCCATCAAACTGACCCAAAGAAGTGTAAACATTTTCTGTTCATATTCGTCACGGTTTATTAACAGGTTTTTAAATCTGGTTGAAAAGTTGGCAGTTTTATAATGAGTTATGAATACTTCATGAACAAAGATTAATTTCCATTTTTGAAACAATATGTAGTAAATATGTGAGAGTTGAGAAGCTTTCTTTCAATCCTTTAGCTATAAAGCTAAAGTTGGACATAAATTACCGTCAGAACAGAGGCTAACATCACGATCTAGGCTACTGTCTACCATTGTAACCCAGGCTAGCATCGCGTTCTAGCCTACTTTTATGACCAAGACTGGCATCTCAAGCAAGGCTACCTTTATCACCAAGACTACCATCCCGATAGAGGCTACCTTTTTGACCGACACCACAATCGCGACCAAGACTACTTTCGCAACTGACGCCATCTTCGAGAGCAACCGAGGCTACTGTTCTGGCAAACTACCATGGAGCTCCTCTTCCCCTTCAATCAGTGGGATGAGCCAGGTGAAACAAATCTTCCAAGCAATCTGGGCGTGGCACTACCTGGATCTGTTGTCTTTGCACTGCAGTGAAAGGAGCATTTATAGCACCTCAAACCCAATCAAGCTCCTTGTCATCTTTGCAAATCAAGCGCTCCACAAAACAATGAAGGACAACCGGTAAGCGCCATATTGGCCATGTTTTGCCTAGATTGCCTTAATCAGTGCCACATTTATTGTTTGACCAACAAACGTTTGAATGGTTAAGAGGAATTTAATCTGCAGAGTCTTATTAAACCAAGTTCTTAATTCATTCAAAATTGTATGGGTTAAAAATCTTTCACTAAAAATTGTAAGCTCTAGTAACTTGGTTAAAAAGTATAGAAAAATGATTTGTCTAAAAATAAAATGAGATCTGTTAATTAAGCTGAATAAAGTTAAAGAAGTTATTTGGCAAAATGTGAATTTAGCTAAAATTCTGATCATTTGAGTTAAAATTACTATTTTATTTATTACTCAATACTTGCTTAAAAGCAGAGACTTTATTTTGACATTAATGTGTTTGAGTTTATTGTGAATAATTTTGTTTCATTTGTCTGTCAAGTCAAATAACTTGTTTGTAATTTCTCTTTTAAGGTTTTTCACCTGTTTACAACCAATAAAAGTTAAATAAAAGGCGATCAACTGATCATTTGGCTGTTTATTGAGTGAAATCCAGTTAAATATCTTCATGTGGAGAGACTGTCCCTTTCAAGTGGGGAATTGCACAAAAATTTAAAGGCAACTTGACAGCTACAGTTGCGACAGACGTTAGCATCGGAACAGAGGCTACCATTGCGACCGAAGCTACCTGCTTGATTGAGACCAACATCGCAAGCAACCAAGGCTACCATCACTACCAAGGCTACTTTCATGACTGATGCTATTGTCGCGAGCAGCAGAGGCTACTGTTGCAACATAGGTTAGCATACGGACACAGGCTATCATCGCAACCAAGGCTACTTTCATGACTGAAGCACTTGAGGCTAACTTGAATTACCACGAGCAAGGCTACAGTTGGGACTAAGGCTACTTTTACAAGTAAGGCGACCTTTATCAGCAGGAGCGAGGCTAGTATACAGCAGACAGACATCGTCCCTCTTATCCAGCTATCAGAATACCTGTCCTGCAGGTGAACAGGAGTTCACACACCTCTTTGGGGTCAAGACCTCACCTGTCTCTAGGCAGAGCTGTCCAGGCAAGGCTGTGGGACGTCCCTGCTGAGATCTGCTGGATCGCCACTCCATCCAGGCCGACCACCTTCTTGGGTTTGGTGATGGGTCCGGTGGAGTTGCCCTGGCCACACTGGCCCATGGAGTTGTTACCCCATGCATAAACCTCGTTGTCTGGGTGAAGGTAATCAGAGCAAGCATCAGAAACCGGGGTGAAACCAAAACAGATGGAAAGTAAAGAGAATTAACGTGATGTCAGGAACCAGAAGAACCTCTGTGAGCCGGTCCAATCCACTGACAGAAGACAAAGATAAGAGCAGTACCGTGAGACAGGGCCAGGCAGTGGCTGTCCCCGATGGAGATGTCCACCACTCTGGTCGTAGCCAACTCCTCGATCAGTTTGGGCCTGAGAGACGTGGCTTCAGAGGAACCGCAGCCCAGACAGGCTCCGCAGCCCCAAGCATACACCTGGAAGCACAGGAGGTCCACCTGGTTAGAGCAGGTTAGTGCTCACTATGCTTTAACTTCCAGGAAACAGTTTCCAGTTAGAAATCAAACTAAAAACTGTCTGGGGAATTCAGAGTGTAAGTCTAAGTAAATACGTTACTAAAGCTCATCAAACACTGATAGAAGTAATTAGGGCTTGGCGATACAGCCTCAAATCTGTATTGCGATATAATCTAAAGCATGTGTGGTAACGATATGTATGGCGATATATTCTTTTTTTTCCCTTTTATATCTGTCAAAATTAGTTATGAACATCCTCTCTTTACAGACACATTGCAGCAGAACAACTTCAAAAAGGTTTAGAATGCCATTTAAAAAACATTTATTATGCAAAACTGCTTCTAAAAAATATTCAATTATTGAAATTATTAAAAACGTGACACAAAAATTCTCAAAACATAAACATGAAGTTATTTTAAATAAAAGCTAAATATTATGAAAATTAAGCTCAAAACTATCTGTTTTCCGGGTTATTTATATTGCACACAAAAAAATCTGGATATAGTTGAATTAAAAACGCGTAAGCTTAACAAGTTTCTTTTCCGTTGAATAAATAAACGTAAACTTTCAAAATGTAGTGTGAAGACAAACACTAAATAGCTTCTTAAAAATATGTAGGCACAGCTTGAAAACATCAAAAATGGGTAACCGCAGTCTCCATCTTCGGCTAAATATATAACATTTCTACCTTTTATATTGTCCACTACTAGAAGAAATAAGAAAACAAAATCCCATCCTACCTGTCCAGTAGAGGTTAGAGCCAGAGACGACTGACTCCCGGCACACACTTTCCTGATGAACATTCCCTGCAGGGCTTCCACCACTTTGGGCTTGTAGACTCTGTTAGTGTCTCCATGTCCCAGTTTTCCTGCAGAGAAAAAAACAGCCAGCATTAAAAAAACAAGTCGGTAAAAAACCATCCAAAAACCTGAGAGCAAAAGAGCTGGGTCATGGTTTAGTTTTCAAAACGTTTCAGAATAGCAGGTCACACCATTGTCCCCTCCTCCAAAGGACCAAACTGTGCGTCCATCCTTGGACAGAGCGATAGTATGGGAGCTTCCACAGGACACCTCCCCGACGTTGCTGATGTCTTTGACCAGAGTGGGAATATTGCGGCTGTTGCTGTCGCCGTGTCCTGAATGTGGGGAGGGACATCAGAGAGTTTGGGAACGTCAGGCAGGAAGGTCAAACATATTTACAGTTTGGAAAGAGCTGTTGAAAACATATAATTTGAAAAAGGATATTAAAATTCTAAGTTGGTTGGCATATTATCAAAACTTCATACCAAACAGTATTGATTCCACACTTAGGACTTGGATAAGAAAAAGGTAATAAACGTGTTTTTCCAAATTGTAAATGATAATCAATTAGAAAGGTTTGACACACTGCAACACAAATTTAATTTGGAGAACGAAGACTTCTATCGATATTTACAAATAAAAGAATTATTACAATTAGGATATTAAACAAAATGCATCTGATTACAATTCACTAATTTAAGCATACAAATCACAACTTACAAAAGGAATAATATCAACACGATACAAGAGTATTACTAATATTAATAATAATTCAACAAAATATATAATAGATAAATGGGGAAAAGAAGTAGGAATTATCATAACAGAAGAGGAGTGGTATATGGAAAGAATTTTGTTGGAAAAGTTTCTTTATAACACCCTATCAAAGTTCACATATTTCTCAAGGAAACAGTCACTGTTAGAGAAATAGTGGTTGCCAGATAGCGCTTCATTACCATGTATTCTGGGACATATTAGGACACTTTAAGGTCAATATTTTTGGAGAATTTTGGCCTTAAAGTGTATTTTTCCACATTAACATTCACCTTGAACATTAGATGGGTATGTCTGGAATATTCTTTTAGCTGCAGCTAAAAAAACTATTAAAAAAAAAGTGAACTACAGATGGATGTATCATCCAAATCATCATGGACATTTACAAAATGGAAAATATTACTTTGATAGTGAACCTAAAGATGGATCTGTTTGTTAAACACTGGGATAAGTTGGAAAATATGCTAAACAATATATGCCTGACATTACTTAGACTATTCTCTAACTTTACAATGCAACAAATTGAAATGGATGCCTTGTTTTTATTTTACTTTTTTATGTATAATAACTTGAATTAATCCCAATCTTGATAGTTATATCTCTATGGAATTCTGCCATATCAAACGCTACACTTGTTTACTATCTGGGTGTTCAATGGTTACATTTTATTTTCGTTTTTGCCATCCTTGTGGTGTTAAAGGGCCTATATCATGCAAAATCTAGTTTTTGAAGTTTTCAACCATCTGGTAATGCAATTTTCTCATACAAACCCCATTAGAGCGGTTTTTGTCTTAATTCACACATGTCTGAGTAATCCTCCCGAATCCTGTTCTCTGAGTAGCTGCCCCTCCCTCTCCTAGAAAACGACTGAGTGGTAACATGGTGACGTATTTTATGTCACTGTGCTACCACTACGAAGTGCTAGAGGTGTCTGCACCGCCCCTGCAGAGGGAGCGGCTTACCTCTGCTAGAGTTGCACACACACCCTCTACCCTTTCTCAAAGCTCATAGCTGCTCCGGTTTTAGCAGCTGAAACACTTTTTTTTGTTGGATGTTTTACTTTCCCTGTGAAAACGCCTGTTTGGCTGCATGGATTACAGGATTTTATTCTACATTCCTAAAGAACAGCAGCTGGATCAAAGAACAAAGACGCCTGATGGACCGAGAAGTAAGTGGCTTCATGCTAATGCTAATGTTTGTTAGCCATGTATCAAGCTGCTTATGTGGTCTTATAATAGCATTGTGAGGTTAATTAATTGATCTGCAGCATCTCAGAATGTTCAGTAAACGGGAGCAAACAACACCCACAGCTTTTTTATATACTGGGCTAGAGAGATTTGCTTGCTGGACTCAGCTATATTAGTTCGGGCTTCGTCTATAGCAGTGCTTCTCAATTATTCTCAGCCATGACCCCCCTAGAGAACAGACTTTTTTTCACATCCACCACACCGCCAGATTGATATCTGAAAATATTTACTTATTGATACAAATCACTGGTACCAGCACACTGCATATGATATACACTGATTACGAAAAAAAGATTAATAAAATAAGCTACAACCATTTGAAGTAGTTGCAGCTTATTTTATTGTTTTAGGTCTTAACACTATTTTTCTAATTCAGTTTATTAACCCAGTTGGCAACCTTTAATCCAATCTGCTCAGTCTGTGTGATGCTTAGAACAGAAACAGATCCAATGATTCACTGACATGTACATTTTAAAACTAAACTGTAATATTAAAAGCTTTTTTAACCTGTGAATATTGATTACCTGTCAGCTTCATCAGTTTATCACTTTTCTAAAAGGGAGGCTACAACTTCTTCTATATCACCTTCACAGTTTTTACTTTTCAAATCTTCAACCCTATGAAATGCATTTAATTGTTAGAAATTCTTTAATAATTTATTTATATCTTTTTTTAACCTGCCTGTCCTTAAATTTTAATGTAATTATTTTCTTGATTATTGTCTTATTGTAATTACTTTCTCGTATTCAAATAAAAGTGATTCATGCTGTGTTCCAATTTTAATCATGTAAAGCACCTGGAATTGCCTTGTGTTGAAAGTGTGCTATACAAATAAAATTGCCTTGCCTTATTTCAAAAGTTCCTTTTTTTCTATTTTCCATTCCATTAATCAAAACCTGAGTTCATTTTATTTGCTACTCCTTCCCAGAGTGAAATAAATGTATGTCAGCGTTTTTATGTTCAGCACTCTTTCCGCTGCGCTCCGTTTGCGTTATTTTCCCCTGACAGATGTCGTTTCCTCTCATTTCTAATATGACCCTGTGACACTGGTTGTCACTGTGAGCTTACAAAACTCATAGAAAGATTGTTCTCCACATCTCTGACCCTCACGCTAAGTGTCAACTTGTTGGGGGGATAACATTAACTACAGGATACAAGTGAAATTTTAGGATTTAAATATATATATATATAAAATAAATTAATTATATATGACACCAAAGGTAACATTTTATCATATGTCTATCCCAGAAATTGAAAGCTGTAAAATAGGATGATATAGGACATTTAAGTCTTTTCTTGTTGCTGTAAAAAAAACAAATACGGTTCTGGACTATCTGATGAACCCCATGTTTAATGTTTCTCATCCCTCAATAAAAAAACATTTAAAAAAAACAGAATATTTTCCTCTAGAAGAAACTAGATTTTTAAACACATCCGTCGTGTTTATGTCGATAGTCGAGCAGAAGTTTTGCGATGCAAACGGGGACAAACAGAACCGTGTTTATTTCTGGAATGCTGTGAAACGTGCCGCCAAAAGATTCATAACAGGATTAGCACATGAAACAGTTGGACTAAAATCTAAACAACGCTGAAGGGAAATAAATATTTCTATCGATTTTCTAAAAAGAGCAAAGCCAGCTGAGATACTGCGAGTGCGACATACTCACCTAATCTCCCAAAATCTCCTTCTCCCCAGGTGTAGAGCTCTCCGTCCTCGCTGACGGCAGCGCTGTGTCTGTAGCCGGCAGAGACACACATGACCACCTGCCACACACACACACAGTTAATTAACATCAGGACAATCACACACTCCCACTGAAAAAACATGAAAAGACATGAAAGTTTTTAAATAATAAACACAATGGTGCCTTTTATCATTTTGAACATGGAGGACGTCTGAGAGTGGAACCTTTTATTGTTTTTCAACATAAGTATAAATGGTCCAAAACTGGCTTAAAGTATTCAGTCACCAGCAGCAGTGTGACCCGAAACAACTTTTTGTTTCTAACAAATTTTATTTTCTCTGTTCTAGAAACCAGACAGGGACGTCCTGAAGAGCCACCAATCATTTGTTCAACAGTTTTTTTTTGCAGAAATCAATACAGAGAAACTCTTAGAGCAGTGGTGTCAAACTAATTTCCATTTTGGGCCACAACAAGCGAAAGAATACCCTTATAGGGCTGAATGTGGCAGAAAAGTATTGATAAAACTATAACAAACTGTTAAAATCACCCTCCGCATTCCAAAAGTATGTCTTAAAATTAAATAATACTGAACAACTTTACATAATTATGTGATTAAGGACTGTTTAAATAAACACTGATTTTATTTTACTATTAAAATTGAATCGGTGTGCACATAAAAGGGCGTAAATTTTCTATCTATAGGTTTCTCTAGAGTTTAGAGGGCCAAATAAATGACCTTTGAGGGCCGGATTTGGCCCCCGGGCCTTGAGTTTGACACATGTGTCTTAGATTCTCAACGAGCAGCTGGTTGTGTCTCTTCATGAACCATCATCATGTCCCAGAGAAATTTGGCCAATTAAGAAAAAGAGCAGGGCCTGAAATTCACATCACAGGTTAGGGCTGAACGATTAATTGCACATGCAATTAAATCGCGATTTGGTAAAATGCGATTTCCTAATTGCAAAGGCTGCGATTTGACTTGATGTAAACATATCTGCTAAAGTCATGTGACTTGCAAACAATGCAGGGAGAGAAGGAAATCCTGCAGTTTAACCTGTTATAAAATGACCAAAAGCTTAACAAGAATCCAACACTACACAATATTTGGTACCAAAGAGGAACAGTACATCAGTTGTGAGAAATTATATCTGCTATGAAAACGTTGATGCTGCGCAACGCCAGGTATTATACAGAACCCGTCTTGGTATTATTGCTGCCTCACGAGGTAGGCTACAGTACGAACCTTTATCAACACCTAAAAACATCACACCACCATATATGAGAGTTGCACGCCTAAACTGACCGCCACCAGTGTTTAAATTTCCAGTAAACAAACTTTGAGGCGGCAGGGATCTCTGACCGAGCTGTTTGAAAGAATCGCTACTTACGAACATAAAAAAACAGCACACTGAAATAATTCGGGCTATAACAGGTTTTATAGCCAAAAGTATGCTTTGTTAAGCATGATGAATGACCTAGGATTCAATCTCACGAACACATTTTAGCCACATTTTACCTGCGCTGTATAAAAACTGCCGACAGAAAGTTAAAGCCGCACCGAAAACAGCGGAGTATTTTGCAACAACTGAACTGTGATCAAACCGCTCTACGGAGCCATACCAGAGTCTGAAAATGCCTTAGATCGATGGAGAATTAAAAATTCTTGTTCCTTCAAGCATCCTACTTCCTGGATTCTGTGGATCCCACACAGAGGAAAACATTGCAGCCGTTGGGAATTATTAGCTGGGATCAAAAGTAAGAAAATCTTGATTGCAGAACAACACTGATGACCATCCAGTGTGATGATTAAAAGTAGATAAAGTTTGTAATATTTTCCTTTGTCTTAAAATAAGTAAATAATTTTATGGAATAGAATAAATTATGTATAGAAATCTGTTTATAATACACAATATTTTTGATTGCATTAATTAAAAAATGCATGACAAAAGCCCCACAAAAATAATTGCACATTAAATCGCAATCTCAATATTGAAGAAAAAAAATCGCAATTAGATTATTTTCCAAAATCGTTCAGCCCTATCACAGGTACATTTCCACTGTGACAGACGGTAATTTTTTTTAAATTGAAGAAATTTTATTGTTTGTTTATTTTAATAATATCTTTATAATTTGTTTCTGCTAATAAGCATTTGAACACTTGGCAATCAGCAAGAATTCTAGCTCTAAAAGACATGTTAATCTGCCTTTAAAAAATCCACCTGTACTCCACTTATTATTCTAAATTATTAGCACCTGTCTGAGCTCGTTAAAGTCGCCTGTCCACCCCCACAGTCAGTCAGACTCCAACTACTACCATTGGCGAGACCAAAGACACCAGAGACCAAAGTGTAGAGCTGGACAAGACTGAAAGGACAATGGGGCAATTACCAAGCAGCTTTCTGAGCAATTGTTAAAAAATGGAAGAGGCTAAAGTTGACTGTCAGTCTCCCTGGGACTGGGGCTCCATGCAGGATCTCACCTGGTGGGGAAACAAGGTGAAGAAAGGTGAGGAATGAGCCAAGAACTATGTAGAAGGATCTCTTCAGTGACATGAAGAGATCTGGGCCTAAAGTTTCAGAGGTTCCTGTCCATAGAACACTACGACATCATGGTTTAAAGTCATGCAGCGCTGGAAAGGTCCCCCTGCTCAAGTCTTCACATTTCCAGGTCCATCTGAATTTAGCCAGTGACCATCTGGATGATCCAGAGGAGGCATGGGGGAAAGTCATGTGGTCAGAAGAGACCAGAATAGAACTTTTTGGGCTAGAGTTTAATCGCCATGTTTGGAGGAAAAAGAAGGATGAGTTACATCGCAACAACACCGTCCCTGCTGTGAAGCATGGGGGTGGAACCGTCATGCTTTGGGGCTGTTTTTCTGTGAAGGGGACAGGACGACTATTCCTCAGAACCTGCTTCCATCAGAGTATTGGAAATGGATGGTGGCTGGTTATGCCAACATGACAATGATCCAAAACAGGAGTGGAACCAGAACCAGATCAGTCTCCAGATCTAAATCTGGTAGAAAATCTTTGGAGGAAGCTTAAACTCAAAGCCTGACGGATGTAGAGAAGATCAGTGTGGAGGAGTGGGCCAAAATCCCTGTGGTAGGGTTTGGAAACCTGGACAAGAAATACAGGAAATGTTTAACCTCTGGAACTGCAAACAAAGTCTTCTGTACCAAATATTAACACAGCTAGTGGAAGGCAAATATGGGGATTGAATACTTGTATAACCTTGTTTTATCGTGCATTAATTCTCTCCTATTATGTTTCTAAAGACAGAGTTCTTGGACTGCAGAAAAATGTATCCTCCTGCCAGGAAACTTCTAAACCACGAGAATGTGATGTTTCTCTGAACACTTGGCTCAAACCTAGGTCAGCTCGACCCACACTAATCGGCCTGGCTGATGTCCTTGGTTGACAAATAGTTCTATCGGAGCTCTTAGGAGGGAATCTGCTTACCATGAACTGAAGTGTGTTTGTGTCACTTTGACGTGTGCTTTAGTTATAAAAGGTTCTGTCGGAATAAAGTCTGTGGAGTCCTGGGGTAATCCATGAAAATGAGCTGACCGGTACCATGACTTCAACTGTTCAGGAACAGGTACAACTCTGGCAATAATTCAATAAACCAGCAGGCTGTGTAATATTGCTGTCAGATTATTTAACCCCTTAACATTCCGACGGCCCGCCGGCGGGCCCATCCGCCATTTTTACTTTTTAATCCATGATATTCGTATTTATAATTTCATTGAATTTATATGTTTTATATCATATAAAGCTAATAGTATTGTCTTTTTAACCATATATGCCAATAAAGGAAACAATCATAAGTGTGAACACATCAGTTGTCTTTGCCCCCCCCCCCTCCCCCATTCCTTCCCGGATGAAGAATTATGCACAACTCACATTTTGCAGCCTGCTGTCTCTCACAAATCCAATCAATCTTGAACAAACTGTTTTTACATCCACAATGATCCATTTGATGTTCTCCAATAAAATTGTTAAGTAACCCTTTGAGTGCTGGGTCAAAACACACTTAATTATTATTGTACAACATGGTGGAAGCCGTGGAGCTTTGTTTGAGACAAGACAGTGATGATTTTGGTAGATTTTAGAAGGAAATGGCAGATTTGGCACAGATTTAACCTTTTTTGGGCACATTTGACCTTTAGTTGAACGTATTTATTTATAGATCATGTAAAATTCTCATTATTTCATTTATTGCTGTCATTCTTTTGTGGATAAAGGTAATAAATCAGACTTTGGACCCACAATGTTTTTAGGGACACCACACAAGTATAAAACTATTTTTTTGAGCATCTATTTTATAAATTTTAATAAGCAAACAAAATTGAAGCTTTTCCTATGTATTAAAAATTATATACCTGGGAAACAATTGCACAAAGAGATATAAACAAAGACATATGTTTCACTGTTCTGTTAAATATTTCTGGGTGTTTTCTTTCCAACGAGACCCCAGCCATATCTCTACTCCAAACGGTTCAGGAATAGCTTTAATTTTAATTGGGATATGCGTTTTTTATATATTTTCGGAGGAAATTTAAGTAATGTTAAGGGGTTAAATACCACTTATAAATACGGCCGCCCAGTAGTTTGATTCACAATAATATAAACTACTTATTTCTTCTAGTCCCTTTTGTCTATTTAGCCCTGATATGTTATGAATCATTTCTAAACATTCATATTTGGACTAAAATACAGCTTTAGCCTGGTTTTGTCAACATTAAGGTCTAGACTTTGAGCAACAGTTGAAAATAAACCCATTTGTCCTGTTTTATCATCTTTTTATTGCGGATGAATATGTCTGTAACTTTTTGGGCCCACGGTGCTTTGCGTGTTTTGGCCGCTGCAATAAAAAAAAAAAACTTTTGCAGCTTTCTAGGGATGCAACGATACCACTTTTTCAAACCGATATGATACCAATACTTGGATCGGAGTACTTGCCGATACAGAGTACCATTACAGATAATTCTACCACACAAAATAATGCAATGAATTCGAGACGATTTTATTTTCTTCCTTCTGGTTGTTACAACAAAGATGGTGAATCAGATAAAAAAGTAAAATATTAAGAAAAATCACCACAAAATTAAAACTTCAAGTTAAAAATAAAGATTTTCTGTTGAATTATTTTCACATTTTAAGTATCGGTTCGTGGTATCTGTTAACTTTAACCAATACGAGTATATTAGTCAGTATCGTTGTATCCGTACTGCTTTCCGAGCTTCAAAGCAGCAAAAGCTAGGTTGAACTAGCTGAACTTTCGGCACCATTTCCTGCCAAGCAGAGAAAGAACCACCTACGCACTTTGCAAGCTTCAGCCTTAAAAAGATACTGGCTTCAAACTAGTTACTTTTTGAGGTTTTTTTTCACCTAACTTTGGTTTGGTACTGATATTGGTGCAGAGAACGTGGATTTTCGCCGGTACCTGTACGAACACAGAATTGTTGGTACCGTGAAAATACTAATCAATGCTGTGACCGGTCAGCGTTCTTGGCTGGACACCACGGGCCTGGCGAGGGAATAAAGTTCCCCTAAATGTTTTTTAAAATGTCCCCTCGAGGTGGGACATGTACTGTCCCACCTGTCCCACTGTTTTGTAAAAAGCGCGTCGGATGAAGATGAGGACTACCTTGCCCTGCAGCGGCCCCTGGATGAGTTTGGGATATTTCTGAGTCGAGCTGTTCCCGTGTCCCAGTTTCCCGTAGTCGCCGTCACCCCAGCTGAAGACCTCGCCCTCCGTGGTGAAGGCCAGGGTGTGGCCGTCGGAGCCCTTCGACGACGACACCTTCTTGATGGCTCGGTGGGGTTCGAAGGTCAGCTTCTTGAGCGTGGATTGGTTGTTTGAGTCTCCCAGGCCCAGGCGGCCATAGCTGCCTTTCCCGCAGGCCCGGACGGAGCCTTCAGAGGAAATCACAAAGGTGCAGTACTGACCCGCCTCGATCTGCAGCGAAAGGAAACCATTAAGAACAGGTGAAACTTTCTGTAACGCTTCCCTCTGCTCTAACTCACAGCGCCTCCTTCTGGCCGACCGCGTGAATGCCACTGTTACAGGGTTTCTGCAGAAATCAGAATTTATTTTTAATGCCATCAAAAGCACTCACAACAATTCATGAATATACATGTACCTTAAAGAAAAACGTGCATTGTGAAGTACCTTGAGGTAAATATCAGAATCAGAAGACTTTATTCGTACCCAAAGGTGAAGGTGTTTTGCAGTAGATGAATCATAAACATTAAGACATACAGACATTTCCACATAAATCATAAAAACATAGAAGCTAAGACTTATAGCAGATAAAACTGTTTCTAAAATGATTTGTTCTGCATTTCGGCATTCTGACTGTAGAAGCTGGAAGGATAAAACAGATTCAATAAAAGCTCGATAAAACAACTTGAACAGTATTTTGTCTTCATGAAAGGACGACAGTTTTCTAAGTTAATGCAGACGCTTTTTCTCCTTCCTTTACACCGCCTCAAGAGTTTCAGATCACAGAACACATTCCAAACTCTGACCTTTTATTTTTGTTGGCTCTTGTTTCGTGGGGATTTTCCTAAAATCGATCATCATAAAACGTTAATGTGCGAGAAGGAATCAAAGTCCTGTATGGCTTCACCATGCCCTCAGCAGGCTAACAACCACCACAGAGCCATCTACGTATTTAAAAAAAAAAATACAACTTATGAATTGTTCCCATAATAGTTTTCACCACACCTGTAGGTATAACGTCTGTGCTGCTCACAGTAGCTGTTGGTTACGGAAAAGCTACTATCCATACTTAACTACTAAGGCTGAATACTTCTATAAATACTTTTCAATACTAATACCTTAACAATACCGGGTTTTAACCGTAACGGACCTTATTGATACTTTTTTCGACACCATTTTTAAGTCAGATCTCAAGAGAATAAAGCACTGAAAGTTTTTTCAAAACATTTTTATATTTGATTGATTTTGTATTTGATTGATTTTGTATTTATTATTTTCTATTTCTATTCTTTTCAAAGCAAAACCCAGCAAACATTCAGGTGCAAAATTAACGTATTTGTATAAAAATAAAACTACCCTGTTAGTGATTCTAATGCTTCACTTCAAGAAAACAGGCCGGATAAACTACATTTTCTAATGCTAGCAAAAAACAAACTTCCCAGCGCATTGTGAGCTGGGAAGTTTGTTTTATGACATATTTATGGTTTTCCAGCCTTTCATCCTCAGTCATCTCCAGTGTTTTTGTTGCTGATGCAGAGGAGGAAGAGGAGGAAGAAGGGTGTGGACTCAGGTCTGCTTTTCTTGCAGTCACAGACGGTACAAACTTCAGCTCGCCAGTTATTGCCCTGCATGATGAGGTGCGGCGTTAAGTTGCCGCTATTACCGTTTTTTCTCCCGCAGTAAATATCTTCTTGTAGATGTTGCATTAAGTTCCCCGGTTACTTTTACAAAACTCAGGCAAACATTAGCTTTTTTTTGGGTTTTTCATCCGCGAACTTGTCAAGCTTTGCTGGAGAAGTGATTCAGATTTATTGAACATGTTATACAATAAACAATTTGTAATATATCTAATTCAAAATTACACATAAAGAAAATGTTCAATGGGATGGGAAAGAAGCTCTACTAGCTTATTAAATCCCTCCCATTTTATGCAAAACTCAAAATCAAAAGTTCCTTTCCTTGTATCCGTGGTGCAAAGCTACATTGTTATATCTTTTTATGATGAATCACACTGGCACATAAGTCACACACGTCTCCATCTACACCCAGTTAAACAACAATAAATAGACAATTTACAATCACATACAACACCAATAAAGGATTTTCTTCCTCCTCCATAAAATCTATGATTAACGTTTTCTTAAACTGTTTTTTTAAACTTATGCAATGTTGGACTTTGCTTAAGGTTCTCACTTAACATGTTCCAAACTTTTACACCCATAACAGAAATACAAAAAGATTTTAATGTTATTCTAAAGTATGTATGCCTAAAATTAGGTTTATATCTGGATTATATACATTTTCTGCGTTTATAAATAAGGTTAGTAAATTATATCATTACATTACATTATTTTATTTGAAAAATAAATAAATTTAGAGCCGTTATACATGTTTTCCAGGTGTCAGAATCCCTGTTTATAGAAGTATTTTTATTACTAAACTCCTGAAATAATTTTAATGCAGTTTAAAATTGGATTTTGTTATTTTTAATGCGATTTAGGGACTTCATTTCCATTTAATGCCCCGCGCAAACCCTGTGTTAAAGGGAGACCGACGCCACCTTGAGTGGCCACGTCAAACGCACTTTATTTAATAATTTCATTTTCTGATAGACGTGTAAACTGCAGCAGCTTCCCAGAGGTTCCCTGATAACCATCAGCCTCATCGGTTCACCATCAAAACCTCTAAACTCTAAGATGGGATCTTTACCGTGTTTAACCCGTTTACGGGGTTGTCTCCGCCTCCTCCACCTACCGTCTGGGCGTCGGCGAAGCTGGCGGCCAGCTTGGGCTGCAGGATCTTCTCCTGCGTTCCCTCCACCAGCTGATGGCTGCTGTTGCTGCCCCACACGTACACCTCGCAGGTCTCGGAGACCGCCGGAGCCTCGCCCGTCTGGATGCTGTCGGGGCTGACGCAGGTGCGGGAGTAGTCCGACGCCATCCGGCACAACTGGAACACAGAGATGTAGCCTGGTTTTACCGCAGCGAACCAGAGTAAACACTGGAGGTGTCGCTCATTAAATTATCCACACCAACCTGGCATAAATGTGCATTGCTTCCGAGGCATTCGTAAGTCCAGGTGGATAATAAACATGGTCAAATTACGGTGTTTGGGGCAAATTAAACCTCATTACAAGTAGAATGTGGACTGCCCCTACCACTCCCGTGCTACGGATGAACGCAGATGGAGGAAGTAGGGGTGCCCCGATTGATTGGCCACAGATAATTATCGTCCGACTTCCGTGGAAAAGTGTGTGATTGGTGTTCGCAGATCACTGCCTTTCATTCCCGATCACAAGAACTGGTACTGACTTTATTCTTATAGTCTATGTACAGACTATGAAACGCTTACTCTTCCCAGCTGGCGTCTGACTGAAACAGCTGCGTTAGCTGGCGTCTGACTGTTTCAGTCAGACGCCGGCTAACGCAGCGACAGTCAGACGCCAGCTAACGCAGCGACAGTCAGACGCCAGCTAACGCAGCGACAGTCAGACGCCGGCTAACGCAGCGACAGTCAGACGCCGGCTAACGCAGCGACAGTCAGATGCCGGCTAACGCAGCGTGAAAGTCAGAGCGCTAAGCAAATTTCTTATAGATTGTGTTACTGATATTAAGCAATTTGAAGTGTTCTTCAGTTGACATTTGACTAAATTGCTGCTGCATTGTACTTGCAAGGTTTTTTTTTCTCTTTAAAAATGTAAAAGCATGCTTTTTCTTAATTAAGGTGATTTTTATTGTTCCTTTTTCCAAATCATGTAACACATGCAGTAGCTAGGGAAGGAACGACGCGTAACCGACTTAAATACCTCCATCCGAACTCGCAGTTCAAAGGTTTGGAACTATTTTAAAATAAAAGGGAGCGATTTTGTCGTCTGCCGGCTTTGCAAAATGGAAACGTCTTATGAAAGCACGACGGCATCCAGGATCAGTACCAGCAAATGATTAAACACCGTAAGTTTTCAACTTTTTTACTAACGCTACATATTTTACCCTATAAATCAGCCAAACACGTAGAGGGCATATACTCACACACAGCTGCATCTGGTGTATGTTACTGCTATCTGTTTTGTTGGGGTTTTTTTGTGACGCGTGTTGGCAGAATGAGTCTGAATGAGCACAGACTGATTATAAGCAAAAGCCCAAAATGTGAGAGAGTAAACATGTTTGTTAACAAAGGTAATGCACTACCTACCCGCTAAACGTAGCCGTCATGGACATTAATGCAACATTGTTTAAGTGCTTAAAAGCAAACCCACAACCAACTCTTGATTGTCACGTTTAATAACGCCTCATCCTGTTTGAATACCATTTTTTACTTCATGCTTCTCCAGTTAGTCGGATTCAAAGTTTCCATCTAAAAACTAAAAAAATGTTCAGCAGCATTTTATTGTAATGAACAGCACCTCTCTCTCTCTCTCTCTTGCTAATCTTATGTCAGAAACAAGAGAAAATGCAGCAAAATAAATGTTTTTTGTGAATAAAGAGCAGTTTTTTTGCATAAAGTGAATGTTAAATTTTGTTTGCTTATATTTTTTTGCTATTTTCTCTCCTTATTCATATGACTTCTTTGCACAACATTTAACTTCTTGTTAAATGCAATTTCTAACATAAGATTGTATTAATACTACAACTTTATTTGGGATTTTTTTTACTATTAAAACGTGTTCAAATTTTATTTCAAATATTTCATGGAAATACATAAATTAATAAATGTCAAATTTCTATACAAATTAAATAATGGGTGAATAATCGATAATCAAATCAAAATCGAATCGAATTGAAAAAATAATCATTAGATTCATCGATTACAGAAATAATTGTTTTGCCCAGCCCAAGCAGTAGCACTCACCATAACTAAATGAAACATTGACAGCCAAACTATGTGATCGGTATCGATGATCGACAGCCTGAAACCTGATCGGAGCATCCCTCGAAGGAAGTGGATATAAATACTTCTGAACAGATCGGACTGGCTCCAAAATTCTCAGGAAGAGTAAGAAAACATCAAACTAGCTAAAAAATAAGGTCCAGGTTGAAAAGGAAAAATGGAATTCCCCTTTAAAAACTCATCAGGGGTTATTATAAAAGGAGGAAGAGCTGGCTACTGGGTTTAATCAGGTTAATCTTTGTCCAGTAGTCTGTAAGACAGCCAATGTGTACATTTATCACCTCGACCTGTAGAGTAGGGCTGTCAACGAATATTCTAAGTTCGAATATATATTCGAATAGTTTTAAAAAACAGAAATTTGGACGTGAAAATTAATATTCGAATGTGAGGCACGGCTGTCTGCTTTGCGAGTGGGCGCGCGCTGCCGTCAGGCATCAGGGACAGGTCACGTGAGTTGCACTGTCTAGCTCAGCGTCACTGGTGAAAGTTGACTAATGGAAGATGGCAGAAAGTGCAGAGCCCAATTCGACCGCAGCAGAGAAAATTATTTTAACCCCCCAAAATCTAAAGAGCCATGTCTGGAAGTACTTTGGATTTTGGTCGGTAGAAGGTAAAATTGTGGAGCCGCGAGATAAAGTAGTATGCAAGCTATGTAAGATACAGCTAGCATACCATTCGACCACTAGCAACATGAGGTCACATCTCGCAAATGTGCACCCAAATGAGCATGGTATAATGTGTGGAACTCAAGCTAAACAGCCACGTCTGGACAATTATTTTGCACCACCCGCCACAAGCTCTTTGTCTGCAACACGACAAGAGGCCATCACGCAGAAATTTATTTATTTCATTTGTAAGGACATGAGACCGATCAGTGTCGTGGATGGGGCAGGCTTCAGGGATTTCTGTCAAGCAATGGAACCGAGGTACCGTATCCCTAGTCGTGGAACAGTCACCAGTAGAATCGTAGAAGTGTATAACAGCACCTCAGGGAAAATAAAGGAATCAATCAAAGACAAAAATGTGGCTCTTACCACGGACGGGTGGACATCCATAGCGACAGCATCCTATATTACAGCAACGGCCCATTGGATTAATGATGAGTGGGAAATGCTTAACATTGTGCTAAAAACAAAAGAGCTTAATGTAAGCCACACTGCAGAGAATGTAGGCGAATGCATTCAAGAGATCTTGGACGCTTTTGGGATAGAAAGGGGATCTGTGGTTGCCATCACAACGGACAATGCCACTAATTACGTTAATGCAGTGGAGAGACATCTTCAAACAGAAAATATACCATGTGTGGCGCATACAATAAACTTGGCTGTGCGTAAAGGGCTCGGGGTCAGAGCCATTGAAATCCCCGTTACTAGGCTGAAAGTGGCGGCCTCACATTTTAGCAAATCTTCCGCCGACAGCTACCTCCTTCAGCAGAAACAACAACTGTTGGGACTGAAAACTGAGAAGCTGATTAACGACTGTCCAACGCGATGGAATAGCACATATGAAATGATCTGCCGCGCATCGGAGCAACAAGCAGCTGTGTCAGGTGTCATCTTCGAGAAAAAACTGTCAAGAATGGAGCTGACCACAAGCGAGTGGTCCCTAATGGAAAAGGTGAGCATATATGATATATATATATATATATTTTAATAGTATAATACCCTAATTAACTTTGCGTGAATATTAATAAGCTGGATAAATGAAAACCTGTCCTAATTAATACGAACGCATTTATTTTTACTTATTTATCCCAGGTGCAAGAGGTCCTTAAACCCTTTAAAGTGGCAACAGAAGCACTTTCAACTGACAAATATCCAACAGCGTCTGCTGTACTGCCTTTAATACATGTTCTGATCGCTCAACTAAAAAAGCAAACGCCAGACGTACCAGAACCACCAGCAGTGTCAGAGATGAAGACAAAGATCATCACAGATCTGGAGAAGCGTTATAGTGAGGAAAAGGGCGCATTTATGCTGCTTAACAAAGCGAGTTACCTGGATCCACGCTTTCATCGTCTCGTTCATTTGAAAGAGGAGCAGAGACGGCAGGTGCAGTTGGCTCTACTGGACGAGATGAAACAAGTGAATGTGACAGGAGGCACAGGCAGTGAGGCCGCTGCCGGACAACCCCGTGATCAGCAATCCGCTGAGAAAACTGCGTTATCTGCTATGGGGTGTCTCTTCGGCGACACGTATTGCATGGACAGCCCAGACCAGGACACCAGTCTGCTTCTTCAGAAAGAGATGTCGATGTATGAACAAGAGTCTCCGATACCTACTGAACAAAATCCTCTCATGTGGTGGAAAACTTTGGGCTCTGGGAGGTACCCCCACGTCGCCCAGATGGCAAAGAAATATCTTTCAATCCCCGGATCTTCAGTGCGCTCTGAACGCGTCTTTTCCTCCGCCGGGAATATAGTAAATAAAAAGAGATCAGCACTGGCTCCTTCAAATGTGGACTATCTTGTGTTTTTGACCAATAACCTGTAGGCTTGTATGTTATTTTAAAAAAAAATTTTTTTTTTTTATACAAGCACCAAGAATGTAAGTAGCCATTTTCTTTTTCAATAGCACTTTATTTTTTATGAACCTCAGGGTAAAAGTTCTTTGTCACATTTCTCGGAATTGTGGGCCTCATAGAAAAGTTCCATGTTTATCACAATACAACTCACGCGAAGCGTTCAATGTCAGTTCTATTGTCTGACATTCTATTGTCTGACAATTGACAGTCTGTCAATTCCTTCAGTTTTTTTAGAGGGAATATTCGAGCGTCATTTTTGAGCAATTTTGACAGCCCTACTGTAGAGATGGATGTTTAGTTGCTGGTTGAAGTCCTTACCTCCTCGAACAGACAGAGCGCCGCCTCGTATAAGGAGCAGAGGCCGTCGGCGGTCCTGCTGGGTTCCCTCCACTGGCTGCGGTCCGCCGTGGAGCCCTGAAACCGACAAACCAACCGTAACCATGGAGACCAAAAGTTATGTCTCCGTAGTGTTCAGCTGAAATCCCGATATTCGACATGTACATCTAGATAGTTTCCTTTCCCAAGCAGTATCTAAGCTACAGGTCTCAAATGTCTCACAGGGACTTTTATTGGCATCCAGCTGTAGATGTACATTAGAGACAAATAAAATATCTGTATTTATTAGATTAGTTTTTTGGTTGAAAGGTTTTATTCTTCCGAAGCAAAATAGTTAAAGCTTTGCTATTAAAGTTATTTCTGGTCAAACGTGGGCTGGTTCTGATAGGGCCAAGAAGACGACACTTATAGAAACGATCTTCTGATTACATTAAAATCCAAACGTTCTCAGGCCACTTTAAGCGCCACTATCCAGCGGCTACTGTGCCTTTGTGGAAAATTTGTGCGTCAGAAAAATGAAAATACATACAGTCTCTCCTTCAGCCTCCCAGTTCAATAAACTCTCTAGAATCCCATTTTCTGTTTAACTATAGAGTAGGGCAGGACAATATGAAAAACAAATATATATATATATATCACAATCAGAAGTCACGCTGAAACACGACATGTTTTTGTCCATCGTTTTTGACAAATTGCTTCTTTTATGAAGTCATTGTAAACAAAAGAAAATTTCTTTGAGTAAATGTATGGCCAAAAAACTCAGAAATTCTGAAATTAAAGTCACATATTTTACAGGAAGAAAAAAAAACTCTGCAAGTCGTAAGATTACAAGTTAAAAGACAGATAAGAGTCAGATATTTTCTAGGGAAAAGAAAGCATAATTCTCTGATGTAGAAAATTAGAAAACCTGCGAGAAAAAGCGAACAAAATTCTATGATTAAAGGCACACATTTTCGATATCTAAACTAAGATATTTCTGACATTGTAAAGTAAAAAAATTGTAAGAAAAAAAATTGTGCCTGTATTCATAGAAATTTCTTCGTTTTTTTCTCACCAATTTTCTACATTAGAGAATTGCGCTTTTCTTTCCTATAAAATATTTTAACTTAATCTAAAGTTTCTCTTTTTTCTTGTAATTTTACTTCTTTTTGACAGAGAATTTCCAAGTTTTTTTTCTCCTGGAAAATGTGTGACTTAAAATACCATAAAACTGATGTTAAAAAGAAAAAAGGTGTTCTAAAAACGTCAGCATGCTGCCAAGCACTACGCCTTGAAGCCTTTTTGTGTCGCTATTAGGGGCGTCACGATCTCGATTTTGTTTCGAAATCGATCCAAATTATGTTACGTCCTTGCACACTGAAATCAAATAGAGGATCGTGATCACCTCCTCCTGTTTATTGTGCGTCCCACTCAGACTCTATAGCAACAGTTATCAAGCGACCGTCTATTAACTCAGATTTCCTCATCCTAAGGAACCAAACATCGTATTTTCCCTAACAAGTAACTCTCACCAGTTCTCATAAAGCTCACAACACCATGGTAACATTTTAACTGCCTGTATCCCATCCCCACACGTCTACAGAGCACATTAGCAGATGCTAGCAAGTAGCTATTAGCTAAGCTACAGCTCGACCACGGCTAGGATCGATGAAGCAGCGGGACCAGAGCTAAAGCCGCTCCTTCTACTCTTAGGCCACGTCCACACTAAGCCGGATAATGCCTTAAACGTATAATTATTTAGTCTACACCCCCCTATCGTCCACACTAACCCGGCGTCGTTTAAGGTCTAGGGCCGGATAACTATTATCCGGGTAAGAGAGGCGTGTAAATCTTAATTCAACGGCTAAACGTGCTAGTGTGGACAGCTTCCCCGGATAATGAAAGGAAGTGGCGTCAATGAATGCTGCGTCAGTAACAATACGACGCTACAGACAAAGACAACAGCAAAGAGTAATAAATCGATCTTGTCGTCTGTCCACACCAAAATCTCTCTCGTCTTCTGAGCAGCTGTTGTTCTCTTCGGGTAACGGGACAAGCAGATATGTACTGTGCTGTAGAGCTTCTTGTATATATTATTTAGGCGCTGGCGTCACGTAGATTATACGCGTGTTCCGTGCGTCTTTTCGCGCATGCCCAGTATTTGCACAGGTCGGTATGGGATTGTGCAATCATGGGAACTGAAACGGACCTTAAACTCCCCGTATAACCTTATCGGCTTAGTGTGGACGTAGCCTTAAATCACCAGTGAGGAAATTTTGAATTCCCACGGAGTTAAATCCACATTCACAATGTAAACAAGACGGCCGCTGTTAGCTGCATTTTGGTCGGTCCATCAGATATCTGGAGCTTTGTGTCTCCAGTCGTTCTGCAGTAACTATAAAGAGTCACTAGATGGCAGCCACCCTCTGTTATTAGTCATTTCTGTTATTTAAACAATACTTTTACATTTTCATTGTAAATAAATAATTTCAATTTGACCATAAATGCCTAATGTGATACATTACACAAGAATAATAACAATTTCATGAATTTCGTCTTTTAAAATAAGATTTACTGTACAAAATGTAACGAATGAAACCAATGATCGTAGACTAGTCTAAAAAATTAAATGAGGCTCTGTACTGTAGAATAAATGAATAAAAATCCCGAATTGAATCGTGTCCCCAAAATCAAATCAAGGATTTGGAGAAATCGTGACACCCCTAATATATGTATATTTATTTACGATGTAAGAAAATATCGGTAAGCCAATACATTGCGATATTTCATGTAGCTATTTTGCTTCGATACTCAAAAGCGTTGTATTTTAGATTATTATTTTTTAGAACTTGAATGCAACCATTAATGATGATAGTAATTTCTGTAGTTAAATTAAAACCATGTCCACTAGTTAGTGGCTGTTTTCACCTTCTTGTTTCTAGTGGATCATCTGGATGTGTTCTGGATGAAACAGGTTTAAAACACTTTTTCTACAGTTAAACTCACTAAAAAGTCCTCCTCATAGAATAAATGCATTGTTCCCTCATTCAGGTTCAGCAGATAGTATGACAGAAAATAATATCCGGACAAAACTGTTGGACAGACGAGAGGTTTCAGTTCAAAATAAGCTGCTGGTCTGCGTCTGATACAGTTATGTGTTTGTTTTTCATTTATGGAAGTTACTTGATTCGATTTCGTCTTTTAAAATGAGATTTAAACTGTACTGTGAACGGAAAAAATAAATAAAAATCGAAAATCAAATCACATCGAGGATTTGGAGATTCGTGACACCCCTAGTCATTATTCATTAAAATATATCCAACTTTGATGCATGATTATTGGTTTAGATGAGACGTTTTTCTTCCTCATTTTTCCATAAAACCTCATTTAGCTGTGATTCTCCTCCACTGACCCTGAATAAATGTTAAGTGGACTCTAACGTCAAAGCAGAAACCTCGTCCTCCTCACCAGAGGAAGGTGAACTCACCAGCGATCGCCTCATCTGCAGGAGGATGTTCATGAAGCAGTCGTACCCGATGAGGCCCTCCTGGCTCTGTGTCGGCGCCTCACTCCGCTCCATGGCGCTGACCACGGCCGACGCCGCCAGCGCCATCTCGATCCACTCCAGCAGGTAGCGCAGGGAGCCCCTCTGGGCCGCCAGCCCCAGCAGCAGCTCCGAGGCCAGCCGGCGGCCCAAGATGTCCGCCCCGGAGTTGGGCATGGTGACGCCCTTCAGGAAGCCGGTGACCTGAGCCAGGCAGTCCAGGCCCATCGGGGGGATCTTGCTCTCGTTGGCCAGGGAGAGCGGCGGCAGCGAGCCCACCACGTCGATGGCAGTGTGGATGACGTCGTTGCACAGGTTGACGCCCCCGGCGCCGCCAGGAGGGGGCGTCATCCAGCTCTGGCGCAGCAGGGCAAACAGCAGGCTGAGGCCAGTGCGGACGCCCATCTCGATGAGGGCGTCGGTGCTGGAGCGTGGCCGCTCGCTGACAGAGTGCGCGTCGGCTGCGCCCGCGCCGCTCTCCGGGGAGTGCGGCTGCTGCTTCACCTTGCCCTTGTCGTGGTACTTGTTAGAGAGCGCGTAGAAGATCCGCTGCAGCACCAGCACGCGCCTGCGCAGCGCGGCAGCGAACGGCGAGTCGGAGCACACAGTCTTGGCCAGGGCCAGCTGGCTGCCCAGCAGGGCGTCCAGGTAGTGCTCCTGCTCGTCGCTGGAGAGCGACTCCCGCTCAAAGTCCGGCAGCTGGGGGCCCTTCAGGCACAGCACCTGCTGGGGGAGTAGCACCGCCTCCTTGTTGGCCAGCAGCTTGGCGTAGAGCACGGACACGCCGTCCCGCGTGGCGATGGACTCGCTGTCCTCCGTGATCCACGAGCTGTTCAGGTGCTCCAGCCATTTCAGCTTCACTGGGGGGATCATCAGAGCCATGGCATGTCACTCTGGAGCCATCAGTCCTGCAGGCAGAGAGAAACACTTCTGTTTAAAAAAACATAACCGTATTACGGTATTTAATGGCATTTTTTTCCATACAATACTGTTCATATCCACATTATCTTATAAGAATAAAGAATATTAAAATGTGCTTTAAATAGCCCATTTTACTGCCATATGGACTGCATCATGTTGTTTTTTTCCAGACACAGGTGAATGATATGAAAATAATTAAAATGATTATGATTCTGGTAGATATTCTTGATGTTTTAAGGCTGAAAGTATTTTATTTTAAACCTCACGTTGGTGCAAGCAACAAATTGCATCTTCTAATTGCTTTGCATGTAGTACTGAAGAAACACTTGCCCCTACTGGTTACTCACAATAGCGTTTGTAAAAGGTATGCCGTTTGGTTCTCGTCTGACATTTTAAAGCCGATAAACTTTTTAAACTATAGACGAGGCTCCTCTTTTTTGGAAACACTTCATCAGAATTGTGTGCTTCCTCCTGCCAGCAGCTGTACTTAGTTAAAAACTGTATTTTCTACACTGTGTTGAAGAACGTGTAGCAGTGAAATCGGTCCTGGCTGAAACACTTCCCGTCATTAAACGTTCCGGAAGTTGTCCGAGCTATTCACCGGTATAGGGGTATATTAAAAATTCATATCATAACGACAATAAACACCGGTTTTCGGTATGAACCGGTATACCGCCCAGGCCTACTTAAAACCCTCAACATTCCTGCGAATTCCACCCAAAATAGTTTTACAACGCATACGCAAATTAAAATGAGACCTGATCTTGACTGAGATTGTTGAGTCTTTTGGTTAATTTGAAAAAGGAAGAAAAAAAAGGTAAAAATAAGGGGTGTAAATAATTTCGTTTGTATTCATATTTAAACAGAAATGCGCTGATCAAGCTTTATAAATGTTTCGATGCCTCTGTTTACAGTTTACCTTCTAAAGTCATGCTTCAGCACATGTGCCACAGTTAAGTTTCATTTCAATTAAGTATTTCATTTTTCTCCGGACCATTGGACCGCACAGCCCGTTGGTGTGTAGACTAGTATTTGATAATACACCTTGATAATAATGTTTATTGATGTTTGTGTGCATTAATGTTTACCATAGTGTGTCCGTGTCAAGCTCTCTTCATTTTTTAAATGCTGGGAAGTTATTTATAGCTTTGGCGTTCAGTAACGGGAATGCTGTGTAGTATTTAGCTGAAGTTGGAACATTGATTATTCAGTGCATTTGGCGACAGAAAGTGATGTGAAAGAGTGGAAAATTTGTTTAATATGTAATATGTTCAAATGACTAAAAACTGTCCCTCTGTGATGCAGCTGTGTGGTGTGAGTGTGCCGAGCAACGCTGAGCATGTGAGCAGTAGCATTGCTGTGCGCATGCCAGGTAACACAGGGCATTCTGGGAAATGTAGTTAAGGTAGGTTTTGAGCCACTTCTGTTATATTTTATTACTATGGCTAGTATTGTGGACTTTGTTTGTCTCTTTGCACAATATATTTAAAGAATTGATTGAAATTATTTTATATGTTTTATTACTTTCAGGTTTATGACCTGTGTGCCTGTGAAAAAGAAAAGGAAAATAAACAGAAAACACGAGTTATACCATTGTGTGCTTCCTGACTAGCCTTTTCGGAGGGCAGGAGGCTCTTTGGAAAGAAAACACTGAGATTTGTCACAGAACAGTGAAAATATGTCTAAGTGCAATTGTTGCCCACTGATATAATTTTTAATACAACAGAGAAGATAAAATTTTGTGTCCCCTTAGGGCTGGGTGGTCGATTTAAATTTCATGAATTGATTCAGTACCGATTCTTAAGAGTTAGAATCGATTATAACAATTCAATCTGATCCAGTTCTATATTGATATGGGTCAATGCTATTAATTTTTTTTTGAGCGGTTATCTTAATTATATGCCTGTAATTCGATATGCCAACCTGGGGAAACTGTATTTCCCCTTTCAGACACAAGATTTAAAATGGCCGTCGGGACTTTACCTTCCTATTTTAGTTGTAAAAAGGGAAAACCCAAAAAATAAAATAAAATCGATTTTTGAAATTGTGACTCAATTCGGTTCGATTTCTCTAAGGATCGATTAAGAATCGATTTAACGATTTTTTTCAACACAACCCTATGTCCGCTTATTAAAATTTATAAAATATATGCATTTCAGAATTGTGTGTTGACCCTAAAAACATTTTGGGTCTAAAGTCTGATTCATTACGTTTTTATCTACAAGAAAATGACAGCAATAAACCAAAAAAAAAAGAGCATTTTACATCATATATGAATATCAACTAAAGGTCAAATGTGCCCAAAAAAGGTTCAATCTGTGCCAAATCTGCCATTTCCTTCTAAAACCTCCCAAAACCACCTCTGTCTTGTCTCAAACAAAGCTCCACGGCTTCCACCATGTTGTATAATAAGTTCAATTTTTAAAACATTCGAATTATATTCGAATAACGAGGTTCGGAGTCAAAGCTTTAATGCTTAATCAACATATTGTAGGTTAAAAAAATACAAATAAAAAAAAAAAGGCGGAGAATGTGACCCATAAACTTTTGACAGTGGCGTTGAAGCAGTAAAGTTAAACTGTTCGGATAAAAGCCGAACATTCATCTGCAATAACGCGTTACATTTTCAGTACGTACATGCACGTTGCTATTTCAATCTGTGATTTTCAACATTTTCGCGGCAGGCGTGCTTTTCCCGACATGAAACCAGTTTTTAACACGAGCAGCTATAGGTGTGGGAAGGGCGAGGTTGACACGTGGCCCCTTCAGGGTTTTTTAGAATGATTGTTCCAACTCGTTTGCCTGACTGTCCAGTAGGCCCCTGGTTACAACTGCACGAGGAGTTTTGAGTCCAGTGTTGCCAACTGTCCCTGACAGAAAGCAGCTGAAGTTGCACCAGAAAGTCGCTAGATGACGTCACATGCTAATTTACATATCAATGACATCATGGTGTCACGCTGACATGGTCCAATACAAATAAAACCAGTTTCCAATAAAAACTGTAAAACCACTGTCTTCAGACATAGAAAATAATAACTAATAAATAAAATATAAATAAAAGAGGGTTAGATGAAACAATATTTAAAACAGGGAAAATGTGTTACTGGAAACAGTGGAATATTTTATATTATTATGAGAGAAGGGAAGGGGTACCACATTTACAAAATATCAAATTATAACTGGACATCCAATACCTTTTAAGCAACATTTTCTAGTTCTAAAGAAAACCTATATCAGCACTTTGTTTAAAAAAAAAAAAAAAGCAGGGCATATTTAATGTGCACCAAACATTTGGTCGCCAACAGCTACTGAACTGACCTTAAATTTGGAAGGTTCCTGGAAGGTATCACAGGTGCAAATACAGTGTAGAGACAATTTCTGCATTTCTCCACCTTCGTACAAAGATGAGAGATGAAGGTAAAGAATGTTAGCGTGTCTTAAAAAAAAAGAACGATCTGTATTATATTCATGCACATTTCTTTTTTTTACTCTTTTACTTCTTTTTTAATTCATGTTGAAGATAAAACTTATTTTTTGACTGCGTGAAATCAGCTCCATCTGTCTGACACTGGGTGAAATGAACCGAGAGACGTTTATGACGTGTGGTCATGCTGTCTGGGTTTTTTAGCAGATCATTCCCCCGCTGAAAGACGGTTCAGAACAGAGCACATCGGATCTCTAATGTTTGGGGAATATCAGCGACAATGTGTCACAGAAAGTAGCTGAGGGTGGTCAGAAAATATCGCTAGGCGCCTTTTGGAAAAAAATTTTTTACGGGACTCTGAAAAGTCGTTAGAAATAGCGAAAAAGTCGCTAAGTGTGCAACACAGACTCATTTCAAGTCTGGAGATTTGTACGTACATGATGCGTTTACATGCTGGTAGACTGCTGGGTCATCTGAGTATTCCTTTTTTTTTTTACCTCTAAACCTGCTGCTAAAGTAAAAGAAAAAAAATCTTTCGGTTCTAATAATTAGAATGACACTTTAAATTTGTAAAACTGTTTAAATATACATGTATAGGCAGAACTTTGTGCCATAAAAAAATTACTTTTAGGATGTTTGATTGTTATTTATATTATTCAAATGTAATAAAAAAAATGGTCAACTTTAATGAATGTTAATAAAAAATGAATCTGAATTTGTTTAGTTTAAAATCCAATCTATTAGTCTGGAAATTATAGTCATGAAATTGAAACAGATTTTTCTATTTTGAATATTAAATAATTTGCTTTGAAACTTTGCACAAATGGGTAGTGTATAGGATTTCCCATGCAGCCATGAATGCACCACAGCCGAATAACTGACAGTGTTTGTGATTCACTCATTAATCTTTGTGTTTAGTCCCAACTGTATTTGGATGACTTACAAGTTTTTCCCTGATTCTTTTTTAATGTGCAGTAGCATATCGTTTAGAGCCATGATTCTCAAACTGGGGTACATGTACCACTAGTGATACTGAAAGTTCTCCCTAGTGGTACTTGGAGGAAAGTTCTGAATATGTTTTGAAAATAAAATTAATTAAAAATGTATAATTCACACACAGTGTGGCTGTGGCTGGCAAGAATTACCAATAAATAATCCTTATTAGGAGTGAATAAGTCTCTTTGTTAATTGTCTATAGTTAAAAAGGTAAACCTTTCTGTACTATATGTTTAGGTTGGTCATGGTCATGATCGTGGTACTTGGAGAGCTCGACATTTGCTCAGGTGGTACCCACTGTAAAAAGATTGAGAAATACTGGTTTAGAGGGAAAGCGATAGGAATACTTAGATGACCCAGCATTCTACCAGCATTTAAACGCATTATGTGCGCACAAATCTCCAGATGTGAAATGAGTCTCAAAACCCCTCGTGTATTTGTAACTCTGATTTTTGCGTAAATGTGGTTTTGTCTGTGTGTATCAGGCAATCGGTTCGTACGTACTCAATGATTTGTTGCGTAGCAGCCGTTTTAAATTCATAGCCATTTTTAAGTTAGTCTAATTTGAAATTGCGCGCGTGTAAATTCATTTTGTACTCGTATTTTTTTATTTGTGTGTCTCCGTTTTACCAAATATGTGCAAGTACCCCCGAAGTTACGCACAAAATGTATTTTACGGTTTACAAATAAGGTTTTACACATACAAGTACCCAAAGTTACACACACAAACAGGCTAATATAAGTTACAAATGAGTTATTACGCACACAGATATTTTGAGTCTATTTTCTCTCCATATATTCTAAACCTTTTGGAAGCTGTTTGTCTCCTGCTACATACCTGGAAAGTGGGAATGTTCCTCAACAGTCATTTTGACATTCATAAACAAAAAAAAAGATATATATACACATATATCGCAAAAGATATAGTTACTGCAAATGCTTTAGATTATATTGCAATATGGATATGTGACAATATCACCATATAGAGGCCATTTTGGTCTCTGATTGCTTCTGAAATTGATTTGTCGGCTTGTAATTCTCATTTAAACAGATTAAAATAAAGTGAAATTGGAAGAAGTTTATTTCTAAATTAATTCTGCCCATTAATTATAAAAATATATTCTCAGAAAGACACAAACTAAGTGCACTTTATTTTTAATAGCGGTGCAGTACTTTGCTTTTTGTAGTCGTGCCCTTCGCGTACATATATTATTTTTAATTCTATTTTTATAACTTTTCTACTTGTGTGAATCTGTATCAGTCACTTTGCTGCTGTTACAGCTGAATTTTGCATTTATGGGACAAACAAGGAGCTTTATCAACATTTTGGATGAAGTAATAACCAATTAGTTGGTGGTTAATAAGAATAAAGCTGGAAAACAAGACGTGTCTGATAACTCTGTGGTATTTTGTTCCCTGCATGGAGAGCCCATCTCAAAGAGTTCAGACTGCTGACAGCTGCAGGCCTCAGTGCAGCAAAATTATTAGTGCAGCAAAATTATTAGTGCAGCAACATTTTTAGTGCAGCCGGTGGTCATAATGCTCTGCCTGATCTGTAAATGACTCAGGATTGTTCTGGGCTGTTATTTTAGGCCTTTTGTTTTGCAGGGACAGCAGCCGCCGGTGAGGATGGATCCGTCCGCAGCTACCTGCTTGTTTAGCGCCAGTCCGCGTTGAAAGGCTCAGAGATCAGGGTGCTGATTATGCAACAGGAACGGGTCAGAGCTGGGGGTACTTTCTGCCCCCGGCTCAACCAGTCAAATCCAGCCTTTCACTCACATTTCCCCGCAGGTTTTGTTTGCGCTAAATTCACACTGATTTGCGCCCGTTTTGAGCCGCTTTCGCACATGCTGACGATCTCTCATAAACACAAATAAACAACCGTGAATACCATCTGCGTCTCGGTTCTGGCAGGAACCCATGACCCGGCCGTGATGCGTCCAGAACCCTGGTTCCTGCTGCTAGCATTACTAAAACAAATCTGACAGCTCGAAAGCAGACTGGTACCCAGTACAGACATGCCGCCGTCCCACTGGCGCCAGCAGCCTCCCCGGGTTCTGTTAGGAACCAGAGCGGTACCAGCTTGTTGACAGTTCGGTTAGTAACGGGACCAAAATACAGTTTGACCAAACCTCCGCTACTGCGGCTAACGTTAGCTAGCTCCCTCCCATTAAAACAGGCAGAACAAAACGAAATAAACAGCCAAGCAGAGACGTGACAGCTTTCGGTGGAGGTGTAATAAAAGGGGCTAAGATACGTTACCAGCTCTTAGACCGGTCCAAACGGTCCAACCTTATGAAAGCAGACCCTTTCGGGTCAACGCTAGCCTGGTTCTGAGCTGCATCACTACGCTGTGCCAAGCTAGCAGCTAACGGCTAACAGCCGCGCGGCTGAAGTCAGCCTCCGATTCGCCTGTGCAGCTAAAGGGCCGTTCCGCTCTTTTTAGTCCAGTTAATTTTATTTATGAAGCACATTTCATACCACTGTCATAAACTCAATGTGTTTAAGGGTTAGCCAGATAATCCTTTTTGAAAGACTGTCGTCTTATTCTCAGCTCTGGCTCAAAATCTAGGAATATTCTGTCAGTTTGGTCAAACTTGTAAAGAATGAAATGTTAAATTATGATTACAAAATTACATTTTGGGATATTTGAACATATTTTTCCTCCTTCTTTTCGTTTTATTTTTCTAATTTTCTCAGAGATCTAGCTTTGGCCCTGAGTAGAATTTTATTTGGGGACCACCTTTCTGTTAAAGAATATTCTACCATAAAGTAAAAATGTGTCTGTTGCTATATTCCCCAGAGTTAGATAAGTTAGAAAAAAGGTATTTAATAACCAGTCCTGTAATTCCCCTGATCTGGCAGCAGTTTGTTTGCTTTATCTTTATCCTAGAATAAATCAATGTAAGTGAATTGGAAGTACTAGCATGTTAGTAGTTCCCATTCACTTACATGGGTTCATGCTAAGCTAAAGCAACTCACTCATATCTCAGTTATCAAACTGTAGGGAATTTGGCAAAAAACAATCCTTGAATTGGCGGTTGAACTTCCTTTACGACGCACTTAGCATCACATTAGCTGAGTTTCAATCACCAATGAAATTGTGTAAATTGAAGTTGCGAAAATAAATGGAAACACGGCAATTTTGAAAAAAACGTACTTTTTTCGATAACCAGTTTCTGCGCTTGGATGAGGTTCTTTTTCCAGCGTATCGAAATTAATACATTTCACAAAACAGCAATGGAAACACATTTTTCGCATCACACGAGTCACATGATCAACAACCGGACGTTACTACGAACGAAAACAACATCGACGTTGATGACATGGGAAGTAGTAGTAGGAGGAGAAAGATGGCGTGGCATGTTTGGGTTCACGTAGAGACAGTTTTCGCATTTGGTTTGTGATCTTTCATTAAAAGTCTTTTGTGTCATTTGGAAGTGTATATGTGAATATATCTGCTGTAAATATTCACATCCGTCGCCATGTTTCTTACTCACATGAAAGCTTGTGATTTAAACTGAGTTTGTCATTTAATGGAAACACAGCTGCAATTTCACACCCCCCCCCCCCACATTTAGACAATATCGACAAAGTTTTGCGCATATTTGTGATGGAAACACAGCTATAGTTACTATAGTAATTCAACAATAAAACAATGAAGATAAGTCTTTGTACTTTTGGAAAGTTCTTTAAATCTTATATTTCAATTTTAAATTAAAAAAAAATCTTTCTACTAACGTGTTATGAGATTCACTTTCAATAAAATTCAGTTAATTATATCGGACCAATTCACAACAGATTATCATCTCAAGGCATTTTACAAGAAAGCCATTTCAATACAATAACAAAAACTTTCCAATCAGATAAAAAGTTAGAATATAATAGAAAAATTCTTAATCGTCCCAGAAGGGGAAATTTGGTCATAACAGCAGTAAAAAAACACTTTTTTTTTCAGAAGAAAATAAAATTAACATCATGTACAATAGTTACAAAAACAAAGTACTGTACAGTTATTAAGGTTAAGTACAGATAGTGGTAAACCTAGGTTGTAGTGTATAAACAGAGCAAAACTTTCTCTATTTAAGGAATCCCAGCAGATTGTATCAACGATGAAACTACAATAAATCAAATTTATCAATTGATAAATGTAAAAGTTTTAGATCTATGGTATGTACTGACATGATTCAAACACCTTTCTGAGGCCCCTTTTTGTCCTGGTCTGACTCGGTCTCCAGCCTCTCTCATAAAAACACAACCAAAATCCAAATAAATGTTTCATTTGGATGATTTATATTGAAAAATATTTGATGTTTAAACTGATTAATGACGTAACTTGTCCAAGCGAGGTTGTCCCAGTGCCAAAAACATTCCAAACTGCTTTCGTAATGCTCTTTCACAAGGTAACAAATGATTACCCAAATCACAAATTATGTTTCAAAGAGTCCCTAATTGAAATAGAATAATCAAACCCAGGTTCTACTTTTCTAAGTTTTTTTTAGACATAATGTTAGATGATCTACCAGAAAAGAAAATACCATCACTATGCCTATTTTGTTATTTATACATAGAGTCACATGTTCATAAGCTGTTTATTAAAATAGAGTAAGTGTAGGGTAATGCAGTTCGTGTTTCGTGTTCACAGCAAGGCGGTCCAGAGGCTCTAAAAACAGCGGAATAACCCTTTAGTACAGCACCAAATCGTAAGCTAACTTCAAATAATAAACCTCCCTCACCGTTAAGGTAAAAGGCCTCCTCTTCCTCCTCCCAGTGCAGAGCTTATACAACAAACCGGCTGAGGTTCAGCAGCAGCAGCTCGGTGTCTGATAATCTGCCTGTCTGCTTCCAACCACTACAAACAGGAGTGGCTCCTCTATGGGGTCAGAATGATATCGGCTTCGGATGAAACTGAAAAGAAACATTAGCACTGAAATTATATATATATTAGTATCTGAAAATCTTAATTTTGAATCAGAAATAAGTGTAATGAAAAATTCTGCATTGAAATTGAAACTAAAATAATTGAAAGTGGTAAAAAAAATAAATGAAACTAAAAATATTTACATTAAAACAATTTACTCACTTACAATTAGGTTTTCACATTTTAATCTTTTTTTTCAGTGTTGCAACTATTCATCTTCACTGAGCTACTCATTTCACGTTCACCAAATATATGAGATGTGAGATCCCAATTGCTGTGGTGGCCTAGAGGTTTCAGGCAATGACTGAGGGTCCTAGTTTTGTAGGTCCAAAGCCATGTGTCAGCTCTTTATCCTTTTTAATTAACATAATTTTTGCCTTGTACACAATTGTAATTTTGTTAATTTTTCTCTGATTTTTATACTGGGATAATTGTTACTATTTTACTTAAAACGCACTTAGGAATATTTAGCATAATGCTGATGGAGTCATAAAGCTAAAAGTTTGTGCAGCCTTCAAACCATCAGCGGACTGAGGTGTAGGGAAACCTGGTCGAAGAAAAATATTTAACAGCCTAAAAAAACTTAGCCTTCAAGGGTTTGAATTTACAACTTAAGGCTTACTAGGCAACGGCTAAACTCACTAGGCCACCACAGCAACTTTTTCAGTGCCAATATTTCTATTGAGTTTCATCTTAATTTGATATCATTCTGACCCCATATTCCTCAAACTGTGTCCACATGTACAGATGAACATCTGATTCATGTGACATAGATTTCAGAAAAGCTTTCCGCATTAAAGATGATTTGATCTTTTCAGACTGTATTCAGTTTAAATTAATTCAAAAACACTTTGATTGCAGAAGAAAAATAAGTGTTGTTGTTGCTCAGTAGGCTACTACCCAGATAGCATACGTACGTCTTGCCGACGTCTTCCCGATGCATCAAGCTCTATCGCCGAGACGTTGTATGGAGAGCGTTTGGTCATTGGCAAGATATCGCCGAGACGTCGGCCTTTGATCGAAAACGACCACCACCCGACGTCTCGTCGATCAATGAAAGCAGGGCTCCCGCGGCCAGGCGTTCCATATATTTAGCCTATAAATAATTAATACGACCTTTATTCATTTAGGTCGGGCCTTTTGAACTAGCTAGCATACAATATTTTACAAACCAATATGTTTACATATCAAATCAATAAATCACGGTTGAATGAAGCGCAGCGCCGTCAGGCTTTCTGACAGACACTTCAGCTGCAAGCAGACGCAGCAGGTGTCAGTGATGACGCCGTTGCAAATATGATGATGCTTGGTAAGTGGGCAGTCTTCTCGCTGTCTGGATGCTGTCAGAGACTTAGATTTAAGTTGAATATAGGTGGACGTTCGTTTCATAAAACGGACGTCCCTCCAACCGAGAACTGCGCTAATAAAGCAGCTGCATCATCGCTCGCTTCTGGAGGCGGTGGATTCGGTTTTCAAGAAATCTCCTTACATCCCAGAAAATACATGTGAGATCTACCAACAAAGTAACCCCAAAATATTAATAAATTGTTGCTTGACACCGGAGGAACGTGACATCCTATTATGTTACTGTAAAATACATGATCGTCTATCTTCCAGTTCATGTGTCCGCAGGTAACTCCAAATTAATCTGGAAATGTCTTATTACATCCAAAGAACCAGACAACAATTTATTTGACATTTGATTGCATAGAATATTTTATATTAACAATCAGTAATTCATTTTTACAACATTCAGTTGTAAAAATATTTTACCTTATAGATATTATAGAACATAGGTATGTCATAGAAATACTGTCACAGTTACTTTGCTGAGTAACTAATTACTTTTACAGTGTATTAACTGAGTTACTAACTCAATTACATTTTCGTAAAATTAATTTGTAACTATAACTAATTACTTTTTTAATGTAAGATGCCAAACTCTAGTCTGTGTGAGCAACACCAGCTGGTGGTCAATGATTGGCTACTGGAAGGATGCATGCTTGACTGGAGAGAGATGCACTGAAAGAAATGGAACATTAGAGTTAAATAATAAAGTGACGTCAGCCAGTCCCACAAAACTATTTTGTTTAAATTGGAAAAATACCAGATGACTACATTTCAGCAAACCATCTTAATTAAGCACAACATCATGTATAGTTATGTTGAATTTACTGAATGTTACTATGTTGAATTTACTAAACATTATGTAGAATTTCTGGAACACCACTATGTTCCATTTACTAAAATCCCTTATTTTACATATACTAAATATACATTAGTTGTATTCATGTTAATAATAATGCATCAGTTTTATATAGTGCTTTTCAAGACACCCAAACACGCTTTACATTACTGAATGCACTATTCATTCACTCACATTAATACTGCTACCCTGGGACAGACTGATCACCACCAATCATTCATAGTCAATCATGAACCAGCTATGTTTTTACTGGAGGAAAAGAGCGTGAAGTGTCTTTCCCAGGGACACAGGAACAGATTTCCAGAAGTGATTCCCAAGAGGGATTTGAACCGTCAATCTTCCAATCATTGTATGACCATCTGAGCTAGCTGAATCCTGTTGTAAGATTTCAATAAATATGACTTTAGTCAATGGAAATTCATATTTCATTTATTTATAACAACAAAATTTGAGGCCAAAACATGGCATCTCCAAATGTGACGAACACGGGTGTTGTGTTTTACTTGCTCCTCCAGAAGGTGAGGAAGAGAAAGAGTTTAGATGAGGAAGAGATGTCAGCGGCCAGAACAGCAGAGGGACTCGGAGCTGTGTAAAAAAACAAAAAACAACACACTTAGAAAGTATGTATCTGTGTGTGTAGAAGGTGTTTGTGTGTGATATTATTGAAATAAACAAAAACAATGACAGCCATCAATAAAACAGTATGTGTATTTTTCCATAGCACACAATATTGTCCTGTTTTCAGTGTCAGCCAATTCAAATGCTTGCCCATCCCAGCAATTAGCAGACGACAGGCAGGGTAAACCCTGGACAGATCGCCGGTCTATCGCAGGGCTAGCTGTTGTAAATTCTAATTCAAAAATAATGTTTTAGTATAAGTCAAAATCATAGCATTAACTTAATCAAAAGACTTACTTATAGCTCTAAAGTCCTTGGCCTCAGCCTTCTCCCTTCCACCCTATCCTTGCTTAGCCGGAGCCAGTTCTGGATTGCTGCTTCCACTTCAGCCTGTGTGGTTTGTGGAAAGGACCCATTTCTAAGAACCAAGGCTGCAAGAAAAAAACAAAACAAAAACAAGAGTTAGGCTAAACCTAAGCTGGTCAGTGTTAGAGTTAGTCATTAACCCCAAGAAATAAAATTTTGTCAGGATTGAAGCAATAGTGGACATAAATGCAGGCATTCTCGAAAGGATTTAATAGAAGTAGAAAAGTAGAGAAGTAGAAAATTGACAATCAACTCAAGCCTAAACAAAGACACTGAACAAAGTATAAATAGAGGGATCACAGTGTATCATTCAAACTGAAAAACAGTTGTAGTAATACTTACTTAGTAGAATATCATGACTGTCTGCCCTTGATTCCAGTCTTCATTACTTTGAAAATCTTAACTGGATTTTTGCTCATTTGCTACGGTTGAAAATATTTCAACTTATAAAAAACATTTGAGCATCTGATACAGTTTGGTTGTGTGACCAATAGGCTATTTATAAAAAATGATGAGCCAAAAAAGAATATTTTTTACTTTTTATAACTAATTACTGTGGGGGGAACACATCCTGACTGACGTAACAGCAGTTGCCTTGGCAACGCATCACAACGGCAGATAGCCCACTCAGCCGTTTCTTTAGAAAAACTTACAATTTTATCGGTTAAAAAACAACATTAACGTAATAATAATTTACCCAATATTTCTTTCGTTCGTAAATGACCATGGTATCAGTGGAATAATACCGAGGTGTCCACAATCAGAAATGAATGGAAGACGCTGAGGCATGAACCGTCAAATACGAAGCAAACAGTTTTAGTGGCCGTTCTAGTGTAAAGGAGGTTCAGTTTCAGTCTCCTTTCTATGATGCTAGAAACCACATTGACTTCATACAACAAGATACATGCCGACAGTAACCTGACCTATATGCGATAAGAGAACAGGATGTCGAAACAAAGATGTCAGAATATGATAGCCGATCGGCACACTTCTTTTCCAACCAGATAACGCAATGGCAGAAAAACAACAGGACTTTCATTGGTGTCGGCTGTAGAAAAACTTGTACATATATCACCGGAAACGTTTAACTTTCACAGAGTACAAGAAATTACTTTTTTTTTTGGCAATTTGTGGCTTACCTGAAACTCTGAAATTCACACCGACGACACCCCTGGACTGCAACTGATAGGATAGGTCCCGCCTTCTGGGGTCTTCCGTGTGTGGGTAGATCTGGGGCCGACTTAAAGCCGACGCAGCAGAGATTTTTGATGAGCAGGGGCTATGTATGAGAAATGTGCCCATGGGCCGATGCTTGACAGATGGTAAAAATTATAGGGCCGACGTCCATTCTTGGGCCGACGTCGGCAAGACGTACGTGTGCTATCTGGGTAATTAATCAATTCCTATGTAAATAATGTATAATTATATACATTATACTAATATATTATACATTACTTATATAAGTATACCCTACAATAAACTAATGTATAATTGATTCTTATACACAGGTAATAAATTCAAAGAGAAAGATGAGGATGAGCCCAATTATGGAGGACCATTCCTGCCAAAATTGACAATAAACAAAAAAATAAATAACATAAATAAGTGTATAAAAATGTATATGTTGATAAATAATAAATACAAATACAAATGCATTTCTTGATAAATAAATATAGCAATAAATAAATATGTGGTAATAAATATATATATATATATATATATATGTGGAAAAAAACAGTTAAAATAATTCGTACAAATACAACAGGGTTCCCTGCGTGGCCTTGGAAACCTAATAAAAAAATGTGGGAATACATAAAACATTTAGTAATGTATTTACACATTTATTTATAATTTTAGTTTATTTTCATATTTATCTATTTATTTCTACAATTATTTAGATAGCTATACATTTATAATTTATTTTATTTTAATCTATTTATTTCTAAAATTATTTTGATATTTATACATCTATTTATAATTGCATTTTATTAATTTCTACATTTATTTAATCATTAATTTCCACATTTATTGTATATATTGGCATTTGTGAGAAATGCTGTGATGCCGACTCTATGCTGGTCTGTTAACAATAATGAAAGACACTGGAGTCTGTGGCTGGAAAGGGACAAAATGTGAATGAGGGGAGTGGATACTTTGAACCCAGACAACTTTATTCATAAAGTACTTTAATTACAGGAAAATTATCAGCATTATGAGCAGGACTTCATTCAGTCTGCGGGGACATGATGACACCCATGTGGTTATCAGGCTGACCCAGACTGAGCGAAGGCCGCCCTCAGGAACATTTCCTATCTTATCTCTGAAGCTCATGTTGGTATTGTCAGGGTTTCATTTTCTCTCACTGAGAGACGTGTTAAAAAAGCAACAGAGCGGACTTGTTTCTACCAGCTTCATCAGAACTTGGTTCGCCTGCTTGGTTTCCTTTTCTGACCTCTTTTCCCACAGCAGCAGCTGCCTGAACGTCCTCCTGGGTAGAACAACACAGTCATGCTTTTCTGCTGCTGCTGTTTGAGGAGGAAAACCAAAAAAATTTGAGAGAGTCACAGCGTCAGCCCCAGTTTTACTGTCCATCTGATTAAAATAATAAAGAAGCTGGGGGATTGTCTGAATTCAGTAGCTTCAAGATTGTCATTTAAAGTAAATCATAAAATATATTTTAAAACAAGAAATAGAAAGATCCATGTTCCTTTGTATTATGACACGCAAAAATATTTTTAAATTTTTGTTTTTAAGGCAAGGCAATTTTATTTGTATAGCACACTTTCAACACAAGGCAATTCTAGATGCTTTACATGATTCGGAGGCAAAGACGCAAAATATACGATAAAAGTATGAACATTTAAAACAGGGAAACGATAAAAGAGAACATTTAGCATTTGATTAAAAACGCAGTTTTAATCGTAACCCTGGAAGTTACGAAATTGCAGTTCCTCTCTCATCCACTGGGTTCTGACTCCAGAAGCGAGCAAGTTGACTCCCATGTTAAAAAAAATATCAACTTCACAGCAAAAAATAAATGTTTACAGCCTGGTTCAAAAACACCTTTCCAGGTTTAATAGGTCAGGTTTACCATCAAGACGACTCAGTTTTTTAGATGTAATTTAAGCTTAAAGTTATGAATAATTTGGCGAGTGTCCTTGTGATTGACAGGTCTTAGGTGAGCCGTCAGTGCTAGCAATGGTGGCTAGCAGCTAGCTCCCCCTTAACAGTGTCGGCCATTTTGTTTCTCTGAGATTGACATTCAGTTTTGTCTGCAATCTTTATGTGTGTTCAGATGTTAATTGTGAACAAAGATGGCTGCTGTGGTATCGATTGCACTAAAAGATCGTCTAAAAAGTGTCGGTTACACTTTTTTCAGTAAGTAAAATTATATTTCTGCAGTGCATTTCAACCTGGACCTTATTTGTAGCAATGATTATGTTAATTTACTCACCCAGACAAGTTTGGAGCCACTTGGAGTCCTTCGGGAGAAGCTTATATCCTCTGATCAGCGTATATCCATATAATGGGAGTCAATCAGGGCAGGCACTTGTCGCATCTGAATAAGGCGTTATCCGCCCCAAAACTCCTTCATTTAACCATGTTTTGTTATGAATAGTTAGCGATATTCCCCTGTGAGTTTGGAGCGTCTTGGATATTCTTTGGTATTAGCTTCTGGGTGTTTTTCCAACCAATTACAATTTATAGTAACCTGGGATTTCAATGATGTTGCACCCGTCCGTCATTCCAGGTATAGTCTGTGTAGGTTGCAGAAAGGGAGCCTGTAGAAGCTGAACTTAGTCCAACTGGTTATTCAGTTACTGAAATTTGGATACCCTGGAACAGAACTAATAAGCACTTCCAAGATGTTCTAAAGGCAGAAGGGAGTAGTGCTAACGATTAATAGGAAAACATGTTTAAATGAAGGAGAATTTGGGGCAGATAATGTCCTGATTGACTCCCATTATATGGCTAACCTCTGTTAGCTTTGGTTAGATCAGTTAGCTCATAGCTACATCAGTGTCAGTCATCCGCCCACACCCTCAAAGCTCCGCTCTTCTGGTGGGTTCACACTTGATGCTTGTCAGCATCAAGCAATTCTCCTAACGCATTTAGTTTAACGTATATACATTTTTAAACTGAAGCTCGCAAATCACGTAGGCAGGCCTTTCTCTGCCGGATCTTTTAAACACTAGCGGTCGTTGATTGGCTAGACGTCATCAATGTCGGGCGACATAACTACAGTGAGACGATCTGATTGGTTGCCACACTGCGTCAAGTGCGTTAAGTCCGTCAAAAGTTCAGCTAGCCGAACTTCTGCTTTGCTTGTGTTTGCTACGATTGCAAAGTTGACGGAGCCAATGCACACAAAGCAGAGACTCTGACGGACTCGACCATAGACTTTACATGTAATCTTGCCGCAACCGACGCTGGCGTTTGGGGCGGTCTGAATACAGCATTACCTCCACTTCTTTGCCCAAGTTTGTTTTTTCTGGCCGTGACGAACGGTGGGAACCGCCCAGATGGCTTCGGTTCAGCCAGAGCTGGTCTACAGAGAGCCGTGCAACTCTCCATTTAGTTTCATTGTAACGAAATTTGGTTGCAGTTCCACCAAAGTTCCACTGGGGGCGATCTCCATGAGTGCAAGATAAATGGGAGTCTATGGAGCTAGACGCTAAATTAGTCTCTGAGAAATCTCAGATGTGATTGTAGGTTTAACAAGTTCATCATTGGTTATAGGAGGAAAGCTGCATGAACGAGTACGTATGTCCTTTGGTTTTCTTACAGGTTGAGTTGTTGTTGCCCATAACTACCTAGCATTTTGCTAATGACCGCTGATTGGTCAGTGAAGGACTGATTACAACCAGATGTACCGCTTGTCGACATCGTAGCATCCGAAGTGGTACCAGAATGTTAAGGTGGACTTTTTCTCCCAAGTTTTTATTTTTAAACCTAACCACTTTTTTTGGCTTTATCAGAATTTCTTTGGTTCAGCTCTACAGAAATCTACGTCACCAAGGCTCTGTCCATCTATACAGTCTATGTTTCCACCTGTTGTTTATTAAAGGAGACAGAAGCTCATGTTGATGTTTGAAGCCCTTCTTCCTGTAGTGACCTGATGGAAACAGAAGAGCTCCTCTAATGCACACTCAACATGTCAACAGCATGCAGGGTTCTGAGGATGGCTCAGTGGGCCGGCGGTTGGTTCCAGGAGCCTCAGAATGAGAGTGTGGTTAGGTCATAAGTGAAAGTGAAAGACCATGATTTTCAGTGGTTGTTGGGTTGTTGACGGTGGGGATTGGCCTGGGGTGGCAGTGGCATCTGTCGGCTGGCTGCTGGTCCCTACTGCCTTGCGGCGGCGGGGAACCCTTCCGTTCTGAGCATGCTCAGTGCGGTCAGTACCTCTTCCGTTCTGAGCATGCTCAGTGCGGTCAGTAACTCTTCCATTCTTAGCATGCTCAGTGCGGTCAGTAACTTTTCCGTTCTGAGCATGCTCAGTGCGGTCAGTAACTTTTCCGTTCTGAGCGTGCTCAGTGCGGTCAGAAACTTTTCCGTTCTGAGCATGCTCAGTGCGTTCAGTAACTCTTCCGTTCTGAGCGTGCTCAGTGCGGATAGTAAATCTTCCATTCTGAGCGTGCTCAGTGCGGTCAGTAACTCTTCCTTTCTGAGCGTGGTCAGTGCGGTCAGTAACTTTTCCGTTCTGAGCGTGCTCAGTGCGGTCAGTAACTTTTCCGTTCTGAGCGTGGTCAGTGCGGTCAGTAACTCTTCCTTTCTGAGCGTGGTCAGTGCGGTCAGTAACTCTTCCTTTCTTAGCGTGGTCAGTGCGGTCAGTAACCTTTCCGTTCTGAGCGTGCTCAGTGCGGTCAGTAACTTTTCCGTTCTGAGCGTGCTCAGTGCGGATAGTAAATCTTCCGTTCTGAGCGTGCTCAGTGCGGTCAGTAACTCTTCCGTTCTGAGCGTGCTCAGTGCGGTCAGTAACTTTTCCGTTCTGAGCGTGCTCAGTGCGGTCAGTAACTTTTCCGTTCTGAGCGTGGTCAGTGCGGTCAGTAACTGCCAGAGACCCTGCAGAGAGAATCATCTGGTTCTGGTTCCGTCTGACTGCTTCAGGATCCGATGTCTTCAGGCCTTCAGAGTTCCTCAGTGCTTCATAAGGCAGATGTTTTAGTCTGTGCATCTGCTGCTGAACCCTGCGTGGTTTCATTCCCCTGGATCCTGCTTCTTACCGCTGCTGTCCGGTCTCGGCGAGGTCCAGGTCGATTCCAGACAGCAGCTCCCCCCCGCCGGGGCGGTTCAGCAGCTCCTTGAGCGCTTCGTTCACGTCGTTGTTGAAGACATTGGAGAAGCTGGGATACCCTCCGCCTCCTCCGTCCGCCGGGAGGGAGCCCACCACCTCCTGCACCCACTTCAGCTCGTTGCTGAGCTCCAGGCGCAGAGCGTCGAAGTGACCCTGCCTCTCCTGGAAGCGCTCGCTGACGGCGGCGAGGCTGCAGCTGAAGGCCCGCACGTCGTCCTGCAGGCTCCGCTTCGACGCCTCCACCTTCCTGAACTCGTAGCGGATCTGGGAGAGCTCGTGTCGTACGGCCTCGCTCTCCTCCTTGTACCAGGCTTCTTTCTCGTTGTAAATGGAGACCAAGGTGTCGACATCCTCCTGCAGAGAGTCCTGGGCCGCCGCCAGGCTCAGGAAGGAGACCTCCATCTGGTCCATGTCCTCCACCACCTGAGCGAAGCGCTCAAAGTTGACGTAGGTGTTGTTGGGCGGCATGCTGGAGTGGGACTTGATGGTGTATTCCCTAAGACGTTTGGTCTTCAGCTGGCGGCGCTCTCGCTTCTTTGACTCCTGGGATTTATTTTCCTCTCTCAGCTCGTTGGACTGAAGGGACCGACAGCAGCAGAGGTCAGAGAAGCAAAGAGGTTATCTGAGATGATTTTTCAAAACTAAAGACATCACCTAAAACCATTTTAAAGGACAGTTACAGTTCTTTTCAACCTACATCTCATTGACAGATGCAAGACAATAATTTACGCACTCAGGCAAGTTTGGAGCAACTTGGAGTCCTTTGGGAGAAGTTTGGATCCATTGGTGATCAGCGTTTATCCATATAATGGGAGATGTTGGGGCAGTAAAAGATCAGCCTCTAAATAAGGAATTATCTGCCACTAAACTCCTTCATTTCACCAATGGTGAATCCCTAGCACTATTCCACTGGGAGTTCGGAGCCTCTCAGAGGTGCTTTGTTGCTGTCTTCAGGAGGGTTTTAAAGACTTTTATTCCAACCAATTCCAACATACAAAAAACGTAATTTCACTAATGTCACAGCTCTTGTTTGTTTGTTTTTTGGCCAGGACAAATACTTTAATCTACTTTGCTAGATTTAGGCTATCCATCCATCCATTTTCTGAACCGCTTAGTCCTCAAGGGGTGGGGCGGGGGAACTGGTGCCTATCTCCAGCTGTCAATGGGCGAGGTACACCCTGGACAGGTCGCCAGTCTATCACAGTAGATTTAGGCTAGTATCCACAAAATATATTGTGTGAAGGGAGCTGGCTAAAGGTTCTAACGATTTATGAACCAAAGGGTCAGGTCAGCAGATTCTGGTGGGCTACCTATTAAAACATAGACAGAAAATAATTTGGAGTGGGAATGAGAGTAACTCTAAAAGATCTGTGAAAACCCTGTCCTGAGTAGGGATGACAAAAACGATTATTTTGATAATCAACTAATCATCTATTTGTTTCGCCGATTAGTTGACTAATCGGATCACCCAGAAATAGTATCTAATCATAGCAGCTGCTAAAATATATACATTATTAGCCTGCAGCTGGAAGTGTTTTCTCTAAGTAGTATGTGCTAAAATACTGACTAATTATAATTAAAACATTAACGTTACAGCAGAAACATGAGGCGCTAAGGGAAATAAAATCCCAATCACTACTGTTAATGTTACAGAGATCAATATAAGTAATTAATAAAAAGTTCCATTTAATAGATAACCTCCCGCTTTGTTCAGCCTTTTCATATTTTTTGCGTCCATGAGACCAACAGGTTATTGGGATGCTGTCATGAACAGAAATAAATGAGCCAGCTGTCTGCACTCCTCTACAATTGTCACAACCTTTCACCATTCTTTAATGTCTTGTAGGCAGCAGCAGCGCTACGGTGTCTGCTTTGAACGGATCAGAACCAGCAACCATCCAGGTTCTGGTGACATGAGACGCAAAGATGACAAGTCTGGGTAAAAGAAGATGTTCAGTTAATCTCTTCTTGCCTGTAAAAGACCTTGGATCATCGCGGTCCATGCTGCTGGCCTCTTGTCTGATGTCTCCTCCCTTACTCTAGTCCTTACTATTTTGGCTTAAAAAATAAATGAAAATGTAGAAGGTAAAATTTTATCCATTAGGAGGAGAAGTAGTGGAGTAACTGTGAAAAGTAACCTCAAAGTCCCTCTCATGCCATATCATCACCCTCTTAAAATAATTGCGTAAGTCATTTTTTTAAGTTTTTCACAAAACTCAAAAAACTGAACAAAATGTTCAATATATAAACTGGATTAACAATTTGAGTCAAAAAGGTTGTGACAATAGATGATTATTGATATATTAAAAAGTAGGCAAAATTACCAGAGGTAGCCAGGATCACTTGGATATGATTTATGCAAAAAAAGTAAAAACAACGACTGTATTTTTAGGAAGGTGACGATATATTTTATCACACCCTCCCTGACCTGCTCTGTTTATTGTGGAAATTAAGATTTCTTTCAAATATGTGGAAAACAGTAAATGTCTGCACATAAATAAAAGAGAAGTTGATGTTTATTTTTGCATGAACTACCTAGGAAGGGTAGTTACATAGCTAACATTAGTATTGTTAATCAGCTTAACATGATGTACTGGATTTTATTAACCAGGCTTCATTTAGCTAATATTATCTGCATGCAACAGTATATCTCAACTTACAATGAACTTACATCTTGCTCAAAAAACTGTGCAGCGTTTTTCACCTTTTGCTGGACGACTGTGCTGCTCTGCTTTGCTGTTGCTCTGCAGCACCTGTTGAGATCTGCTGATGCCGTGTATGCCTATGGTGCGTTTAAGGACGGCTCGTAAAAATAGGTTGCCGTATATTAACGGACTAAATGGCTGGGAAAAAAACGAGGAGCACCGACACAGGAAAAGTGGATGACGTTTTCCCACACATACCCTGTGTCTGTGAATGCCGTGCAGGCAATTCAAAAGCATTTAATAATGTAATTAAATACACTGCAGAAAATTAGCGAGGTCCGCACCTCGGTGTCCTCAGTGTTAGATACGGCCTTGCCACTAGCCCTTTGTTTCCACACTACACCCCCTGTGGACTGATAAGCATCGGCCTTTAGGATCCCCTCCATTTATACATGCTCTCTTTCCCAACTCACACAAACACACACACAAGTGGTAGCGGCGTTTTTAAAGATATGTTCTTTTCATTTTTCTTCTTTCTATCCCTATCAGTGGTATCTGTTTGATTTGGTCTCATTTATCCATTTTCTAGGATCGTTTGGTAGTTTTGTAGGTTGCATGCATTGAATAGATGGGATTGTTGACAAAGTGAATAGCCTGTAAGGTTGAGCTCACGTCCTTCCAGAGAGACATTTACATTGAAATTGTCTAATTATTATTATTATTATTATTATGAACTCCCTAAAAAAAACTGGGTTAAACTCAAAACAACTTGTTTCTTTGTTTTTTTTACCCAATACTTGGGTAACTACTGGACCAACGCAGCAGTAGTTAATTGGACCCAACAAAATGGGTTAGACATTTAATTTAAAGTGACAGTGTGTAGTTTTCGCAGTACATCTTTGAAAATAGCCATTAAAATATGTAATAATAATTACGTAAAGCACATTAATTCTAGGCTGCACGGTGGCGCAGTGGTTAGCGCTGTTGCCTTGCAGCAAGAAGGTCGTGAGTTCGTATCCCGGCCCAGGGTCTTTCTGCATGGAGTTTGCATGTTCTCCCCGTGTATGCGTGGGTTCTCTCCGGGTACTCCGGCTTCCTCCCACAGTCCAAAAACATGCATGATAGGTGAATTGATCACTCTAAATTGTCCCTAGGAATGAATGTGAGTGTGAATGGTTGTCTGTCTCTCTGTGTTGGCCCTGCAACAGACTGGCGTCCTGTTCAGAGTGTACCCTGCCTAACGCCTGATAATTGCTGGGATAGGCTCCAGCTCCCCCGTGACCCTGAATTGGATAAGCGGTTAAGAAAATGGATGGATGGATGGACATTAATTCCAAATTATTGGCGATATTGTAATATATGACTTTAAAAATCAGTTTTAAAATACATAGGCGCGGGTCCTCTTTTCAGGGGAAAGCCATGTTAGATTACGTCTTTACTTCTACAAGAGCCCGGACGGACAAAGCGCACGGAACACGTCCGCTATTAAAACATTGATTTCCCCTCAAAATGTAAAAAAGTTTCACCATAAATACATTTTTACCTCTTTGCTAGTTCCAAGCGATGAAAGAGAGACTGATGTGCTCGTCATGTTGCTGCAAATAGATAATTCTCAGGGAATTGAGCGTTTGAAAACAGCACTAGTTGGACCTCCGTTGTTGAGTTTCTTACTCGAAGACACAGATACCGCATGCTTGTGATAATTTTGGTATGCACTGCCCCCTACTGGCCGAAAATTACACACTTACGCCTTTAAAATGCTGGGTAAAATTGATATAAGTATAAATTGTTCACAGCCCAGGCATACAATGGCCAAGTCCTCCAATTACAAGATGAACACTCAACTCCTGAGCTAAATTAGCCTTCTACCTATAAGCCTAGCAAAACAGCGGACAGGTTGGGGAATTCAAACACGACCAAAAACCCGCAAATACGTATTTTTCATTAACTCATGTTGTAAATGGCTAAAAACAGATGGAAAGCATCCATATATGTTTCCATCATTAATTTATATAGCACTCTTTCAACACAATGCTGATGTTGACATAAAGATACTACTTAAATATGTAATGATAGTGGGACGCTGTGAATTAGATAATTAAGCCTACAATGTGCACAAACTAATGACTTGGCCCGACACTGGATGATCCATTTGGAAAACGGGAGAAGCTGACGTCATGATGCATTGATGTTCAAAGCATAAAAACCTTCATTCATTCTTTTGTTTGTATACTTATTGTTGTTCAATAAAGTTCTTTAAGTAAATAAATAAATAAACAACCCAGGTCCTGAATCAACTGATGTTTGTTGGGTTTGAACCATAGACTGTATATACTGTAACCCAACTCTGTTTAACCCAATGCACAAAAATGACCGTAATAACCAAAAATGGGTTACACATTTCATAACCCAGCAGTTGGCTTGATTAAATAACCCAGCATTTTTTTGTGTATGTAGGAGTGGTTGTTGTTATATTAGTATAAAATTATTGATCATAACTATTGCTGTTGATGTAAACATGACACTAAATTGCTCATTATCTGCATTCTCTCACTAACAGCAGTGAAATCACCGGTTGGTGTAAGTTGCATTAAAAGCCTGTAAAACACGCCAGCAGACAGCAACCAAGCATCTCCGAGACACTCTGAACTCCCAGGGGAATAGTGCTAGTGATTCCCAACTAAACATTGGTGAAATGAAGGAGTTTTGTTGTAGATATTGCCTTATTCACTTTTGGCTGCCCCAACAACTCTTATTATATGGATATACGCTGATGGATCTAAACTTCTCCTGAGGGACTTCGAGTCGTACCACAATTGTCTGGGTGAGTAAATGAACGTAATGCATGCTGGAAAAAAACGTTAACTGTCCTTTAATCTCCTGTTTGGTGTCATATTTTCTGATTGAAACAATCAGATTACCTTGATCCACGGGTGACTGAGAGCATCCTGAATCGTTAACCTTTTGCTTGGAGACAAACAGAATAATGAGCAGCTCGGATCACGAGCACCACCATCACGTGGGAAGATCAGACCTCATTGACTACCTCTTATCTTTCTCCAGCAGCTGACTGATAAACTTCTTGGCCAGGTCGCTGGTGTGACCGAAGAACTCCTCGTCGAACTCGTAGTTGACGGCTGAGATGTTCCCCAGCGTGTCCTGCTTGGTCTCCCCCAGGAAGGGAGACGCCCCGCTCAGCCTGGAACGAAACAAGACGTCAACCGTCCCGTTCACTTGGTTAAGGCGCTGCCTGCAGATGGAGAGGTGCTGCTCAGGTTATCTGAGGTTCACTTGCAGGATGTAGGTGATCACGCCGACGCTCCACATGTCCGCCTCCAGTCCCAGGGGCTCGTAGTTCACGATCTCTGGAGCTTGAAGAGCAAACGAGACAGAAGTATGAGCAGACTGGATCCGTAAGACGCAGCTCACACCCGTCCAGAACTAACCAACAGCACACCGGATCCTTTCTGGAGATGCTATTTTCCCCCAAAACCATCTAAACCAGACCAAGCAACCTGAGACTTTTACTCCAAATAGTTCCTCTGCTGGTCAAATATGTGCAGTTTTATGTTTGAAGTGGTTGAACAGAACCTTGAGATCCAGCTTTGACAGAACCGCTGAGATCAACTGGGATTGAATGAGCATGTGGGTGTGAGAAAACTGAAAACTGTGGGAAGATATCCTGAATGGAAGGTGAAATAAAGACCTGCCATTGGACAGAGGAGCTGCTAGAATAACAAAGTTCTTCGCAAGGAGAATAAAAAGATGAAACCATGATTTAAAAGAAAAATAACAAATTAAATAAGAATAATTATTACAAACAAATCCAAAAACATGGTAATGATGACCCTGGGGAAGACCCAGAACTCGCCGGAGGGACCACAAGTTGACCTCATATATGATGCGTAACCATCGCGGGAGCAGCCGATTAGAATCTCAGACGCTCAAATAGTACCTGAACTATGACAGAAAATCCAAGAGGAGTTGAAATGAAGACGTCATGGCTGCAGAGAAGGACCAGAGAGGAGAGAGATGTGGAGGAAGTTCAAACCATCTCTTCCATACTTCATTTAATGGACAAGAATAATCTCTCCTACTCCAATATCTCTAGTCATACGGCCAGAAAGAGATTTATAGAGGAGCGGCAAAAGCAAGATGGACAGCAGGACGGAGCAGGATCTGGTGGCTCACATTTCATTCATTTATTTCATTTAAGGCCTAAAGAGGAAACCAGAACCAGCGTAAAACCCGTTTTATGAGCCGAATCTGTGGAACAGAAACTTCTTTTTCGAAGTTTAATGACTACAGTTGATACTAAATCTTCAGTTGCACCACTAGTAAAGTAACAGGAAATACTAATCACAGGGGTCAGAGGTCGTCACAGCAGGTTGGAGACGGACAAAAATCATCTTTTGAGGTTCTGTGTGTCTCTCTAATACTGAAAGAAACAATTATCCTCCTATGCATTAATCAGCTTAACTCAAGTTGAGAAAAAAACGTGGGAATTTTCTGGTTGGTCATCTGGAGAGGAAGTTGTGGGAAGTTTTGTTCTGGGAAAACATGGAGATGATGGCTGCGTCGGGTTGGAGTTGTAGAGACGAAACTAATGACCAGGAAAGGAGACTAATCCCAGAAAGTTCTGAACAAACTTCCCCAGATCGGAACCATCTTCACGCTCCAGGGAGAATGTTCCGGGGGAAATCGGAAAAACAATCCTCAAAGATAAACTGTGATTGTGGAAAAACTGGAAACACAGGTTGGTTTGAGTTTTATCTGCTGCAGGAACATTGAAGAGTTCCACTTGATAATCGGCCTTAAGAAAGAAAAAAGCATTTTCTGTTAAAATTGCTACAGCTAGCATTTTTTGCTACAGCAGATGTTTCTTCAAAGCTAACTCTTTTCTTGTTAGTGTTGGGAGATGAGCTGAAGAAGCAGGAAATAAAGGTTGACAGGAGTTTCAGGTTAAACCTAAAAATCCAGAAAGTATTCATAAAAAGATTCATAACAAAGATGGAAGAACAAGATGATATCAGAATGAAAAAAGAAGGAGAACACGTTCCTCCTGCGCTCTGCAGCAGTTTTGACCAGCAGGGTTTCCATCATGAGATGAACTCTCAGTCTGACATGGATGGAAGGATTGTTTAACTTTATCCTTCCTGCTTGGTTCTAAAACTCACAAACAAGGAAAACGACGTCTCACCAACAAACTCCGGCGTTCCGAAGATGTTCTTAAACTCGACTCCGGCTTCAATGGTGTGGGCGAGGCCAAAGTCGATGAGTTTGATCCTGGGCAGCGCGGCGTTCTTGTCCAGCAGCATTATGTTCTCCGGCTGCAGAGACACAAGGAAAAAGGATTCACTGTTTTTATGCAAGAAACTGAAGAATCTGTTAAATCTGAGACGGGAGAAATCTGTATCCATCCATCCATCCATCTGTTCATCCATCCATCCATCCATTCATCCATCCGTTCATCCATCCATCCATTCATCCATCCTTCCATCCATCCATCCATCTGTTCATCCATCCATCCATCCATTCATCCATCCATCCATCCATCTGTTCATCCATCCATCCATCCATCCATCCATCCGTTCATCCATCCATCCATCCAATCATCCATCCATCCATCTTCATCATCCATCCATCCATCCATCCAATCATCCATCCATCCAATCATCCATCCATCCATCCAATCATCCATCCATCCATCCATCCATCCAATCATCCATCCATCCATCCAATCATCCATCCATCCAATCATCCATCCATCCATCCAATCATCCATCCATCCATCCATCCATCCAATCATCCATCCATCCATCCAATCATCCATCCATCCAATCATCCATCCATCCATCCAATCATCCATCCATCCATCCATCCATCCAATCATCCATCCATCCATCCAATCATCCATCCATCCAATCATCCATCCATCCATCCAATCATCCATCCATCCATCCATCCATCCAATCATCCATCCATCCATCCAATCATCCATCCATCCAATCATCCATCCATCCATCCAATCATCCATCCATCCATCCATCCATCCAATCATCCATCCATCCATCCAATCATCCATCCATCCAATCATCCATCCATCCATCCAATCATCCATCCATCCATCCATCCATCCAATCATCCATCCATCCATCCAATCATCCATCCATCCAATCATCCATCCATCCATCCAATCATCCATCCATCCATCCATCCATCCAATCATCCATCCATCCATCCAATCATCCATCCATCCAATCATCCATCCATCCATCCAATCATCCATCCATCCATCCATCCATCCAATCATCCATCCATCCATCCAATCATCCATCCATCCAATCATCCATCCATCCATCCAATCATCCATCCATCCATCCATCCATCCAATCATCCATCCATCCATCCAATCATCCATCCATCCAATCATCCATCCATCCATCCAATCATCCATCCATCCATCCATCCATCCAATCATCCATCCATCCATCCAATCATCCATCCATCCAATCATCCATCCATCCATCCGTCTGAGCTGCGGATATTCTCTCCATCATAACAAAAGTTACTCAGTAATTCTACATTAGAGATAAACATGTCTTTTTTTGCACAAATTCATCAGACATTTTCCACGACTCTGATCAATTTTTTAGCTGTCTTCTTCAAAGAACCTCCAAATTCTAAGAGCTGATTTTCTGCCTTCTTTTTGTCGGAAAAGAATAACTTTTGTTTCTGCTTCATTGGGGGGAATTCATGATTATCGTACAGTTATGGAAAAACAAATGAGTCCAGCCGTGTGTTGATCATCTGCTGTGTCTGTGCAGAAACTGCTGAATCATGAATAGCGAGCGGTGACATAATCACAGCTCCTGAGGTGACTGAGCGACACCCCAGCTCTGCATGTGACCACGCCTCCTGAGAAACGGGACGAACCTTCAGGTCGAAGTGGGCGATCTTCCTGGTGTGGAGGTAGTTCACTCCTTCCAGGATCTGCTTGATGAACTGAGTGGCCTCCTCCTCGCTCAGAGACTCCTTCTGGGCCAGGAAGTCAAAGAGCTCACCGCCAGAGACCCTGAAAGGCAAAAACCTCTAAAGTAACAAAGCTGTAGCATTGCATTTAGGCAAAATTAGAGTGAAAACCCAGTTTTGTTTGGGCCTCGGGCGTCCTGTCCTGGGAAATGCTTCTAAAAACATGTCTCAACAACAACTGCTGCCTGTTCACAAGTTGAGCAACATTTCTCTTAACATGTTCTGTGTTTTTCATGCATCGGGTTACATCATCAGTCGGGGTTGTTATAGATGAAAACCTTTCCTGGAAGCCACTTATTAAAAGTATTAGGATAAAAACAGCAAAAGCAGTTGCAATGCTTTATAAAATAAATAAAAAACGGTTGAATAATAATGCTCGATATCCATTATATAATTATGTGATTGTTCCATTTCTGACTTTTTGCATTAAAATTTACGGAACTACATATAGAACATCCGCGAATCAATATATTTTTTTTTAAATAAAAGAGCAAAAAGAATCATTAGTCAGAGCAGCTTTAAATATCCATCTAAATATAAAAATTTGGTGACCTAGTTGAATTCAGTATTCTAAAATTAATGTATGAACCTCATGTGAAATCTTTGACAAAAAATACCCATGATGAATTTGAAAAAAATAGGTAGTTGTTAAAATTAAAAAAATACATGAAATATTTATAAAAGCAAGATTTAGGACTGATGTGTTAATGCAAAAATTTTTGTGAAACAATCTGGAGACAGAAACAAATGAAGCAAAATCCTTCATCGTCTTTAAAAGGAAAGTTAAAGATGCCATGATAGCAGAGCCGGCCCAAGGCTCAAGTGGACTGAGCTGTTGCTAGGGATGCACCAATACCGATTTATTAATATATATCAATTTACTTGGATCTGAGTACTTGCCGTTACCGAATACCAATACCGATACGTCTACCACACACAAAAAATATGCAATGAAAAGCAAGACAGGTTTTATTTTCTTCTCTGCTTGTTACAACCAATGATGGTGAATTAGATTCAAATATAAAAGATTAATAAAAATGATCACAAAACTAAAATTTCAATTAAAAAAGAAAAATTTTCTGTGAAATTAATGCAGAGTTTACACATTTTAAGTATTGGTTCGTGGTACTGGTTACCTTTAAACGAAGCCATCGGTGCATCGCTACCCCCCCCATAAATGCTGAAATGGAACAGACTACATATGTCAAATTTTATGAAAATATGAATATTACTCCATTTGATGTAATTTTGTTTCAGTGCAGATTACTTAAACATTTTAAATTGTTAAAATTTTGTGTAGTAACTATGCAAGGTTCTTAGTAACTAATTAATTTATATATATATATATATATATATATATATATATATATATTATTTGAATTCTATATATTTCAAATATTTTTAAGTATTGCAAAAATATTTAAATCAGACACATTTAAAGGAATAAAAATACATCTACTGTACATTTTAATGTAGAAAAAATACGCTTTTACGCTTAAAATTTTGAACGAAGTCAAAATAAAAAATTAAATAGTTTAATTGTTTGATTGTTGTGTTACCGTTGTTACAATCTGATGCTGCAGTTTAACCTTTCTATTTGGCTTGAGCTTCAGATTGTCTCAGCTAATATTAACAATTACATCTGATTAGCTGCGTTTCCATTACAAATATGCGCAAAACAGTCGATATTGTCGAAAAAGAATAATCTGCAATTGTGGTGTTTCCATTAAATAACGAGGATGTGAACCTTTACAGTAAGGCAAGGCAATTTTATTTATATAGCACACTTTAGACACAAGGCAATTCAAGGTGCTTTACATGATTCAGTGATAATTATACTAAATACATGATTACAGACGCATGATTAGAGAAAAACAGAAACATATAGGTTTAACAGATAGACACAATCAATCAATAAGAAAAGATGATGTAAGGAACATATTTATGCAATTAATATAGATTAAAAACAGATAAAACACAATAGGTTGAAAAGGAAAAGAAAAAATAAGAATAAAACTTATACCACAGGTTTACAGTAGTAAAGTAAGTAGTAGTTACGGTAGATATATTCATATTGGCACACGGCACTAGCGCTCATTATCAGCCAACAGAGGAGGAGACGTAGACGGCTTGTAGAGGCATTAGAGCGACTTTATGGATGACCTGTGGATTCACATATATTAATATGTGCCATATATATTAGTTGTGCCTTTATCATGACGGGCCATCTTTCTCCTCCTACTGCTGCTTCTGACGTCATCATTTGTCGCTGAGAAATCTCAGATGTGATTGTAGGTTTAACAAGTTCATCATGGGTTATAGGAGGAAAGCTGCATGAACGAGTACGTATGTCCTTTGGTTTTCTTACAGGTTGAGTTGTTGTTGCCCATAACTCGCAAGCATTTTGCTAATGACCGCTGATTGGTCAGTGAAGGACTGATTACAACCAGATGTACCGCTTGACGACATCGTAGCATCCGAAGTTGTACCAGAATGTTAAGGCGGACTTTTTAGTTCAACCTAACAACTTTTTCTGGTTGCTAGCTCTGTTATCTGCTTATGATTATGTATTTAGTGTGAAATTTAAACGAAGAAATAAGGATTGCTGTAAAGCTGTATCTCTGGTCGTACGATGAGTATAACGTCATTGACAGTTTAAATGACTTTTTATGGCAAATAAGTGACTCTAAACAATCTAAAAACACCCAGCAATGTGTCATTTCTAAAAATTACTTAACAAAATATTATATCCTGAGAAAAGTGGATTTTAGGGGTATTGCTCCAAAGACCTCCATTCATTCTGCACTCGCCATGAGAGCGCCCTCACATGGAAATAGAGTCGAACTGCAACCAGTTCAGAACCCGGAAGTACCCAGTAGGAGTGGGAGTTCTTTCTTTATTAGGCGTTCTGTGGAGCAGGCAGATTCCTGCAGGTGAAGTTTTGCAGGGGGAATTTTTTTGCTTGCAAATATAAAGTAAAAAACGAATTCATATACAGAATTATTATAAAAATTCAGTGTTATAAAATCAATGTTTAAAAAGAGCTAGATTCTGATGAGACTATATTTCTTCTTCCACAGAAAAACCACCTCATCCAAGTGCCATATTTTTTTTCACAACTTCAATTTGCACCACTTCATGGGTAACGGAAACGCAGCTATTGAGTTTTAGGCTCAGCTAAATAAACTCCGCCTCCTTTCCCAGATTAGACCAAATCTTGATTGAAACGTCCTGAGTGAAAAGGCCCCATGAGACTTTGGGCCGGCCCTGCATGATAGGTAAATATAAGGAATGATGTTGATTAGTTTTTCCGTCTTTATATCGCATTATGAACTGGTAGGTGACACAAAAATAGAAAATAACGTATCTGTAAATCATTGGCATGTCTGTTGGTAGCTGTATTACATTTTATTAGTTAAACATCTTATTTATTGATGATTTAATGATGTGTGTGCCTTCTGCCCTTTTCCATTCCAGTGATTTTATGCTATTTTGTATTCATTTATGTAACAAACGAAGTAAAACTTGAAATAAATCAATAAATGCCGAGGTGGTTCGGGGTCACTCACAGCTCCAGGATGAGCACCACGTCGGTCCGGTTCTCGTACACGTCGTGCAGCGTGACGATGTTGGGGTGCTGGACCTGCTGCAGGATGGTCACCTCCCGCTCGATGTCCTCGCGCCGGACTCCCCGCGAGCTCGCCATGCTCTGGCGCTTCTTGATGAACTTGGCGGCGTATTCCAGGCCCGAGCGTCTCTCCCGGCACTGCTTCACGATGGCGAACTGCCCGCTGCAACACAGACGCAGGAGGATCTCAGCAGGAGAGGCAGAGCTTAGGGATGCCCAGATACCGATACCTGGTATTGGGCCGATACCTTTCTAATCTACTCGTATGGGTTAGCTAACTGATACCAAGAACCGATACTTAAAATCTGTGATAATTTAAAACAAATTTTTTTCTTTTTTCAATTTAAACAGGGGTGCAACGATCCGACTTTTTCAGTACCGATACTGGTGCCTGTATTTTGTCGATACCTGGTACCGATACCATAATATTGTTGAATTAATAAAGTGTTTATCTTCCCCCTTATACCTTCTTGAAGAGACTAAAGGCACCAGATTTTACTAACTAAACATAACTAAGACAAAATAACAGATGTAAAATATTAAATTACCACAAAATACAATTGCAAGTGAAAAATTAACCTTTTTTTGTGAATTTATTGCAGATTTTCAACATTTAGAGTATTGGTACATGTACATCAGACGGTATCAGGGGCAATAGTCGATACCCGTATCGATATTGGTGCATGCCTAAATTTAATTTTATTTTTTGTGATCATTTTTGTAGCTTTTAAAAAAAATCTAATTTACCATAATTTGTTGTAACAAACAGAGAAGAAAATAAAACCTGTCTTCCAATTGTTGTAACTCATATTTTTTGGGGCTACTTTATATAACAGTCTCGTATTAAATATGTTTATATAATCTTTAGTTAGTATTCAGAAAGTAAAAGTCTGTTTTAATTAGCTTGCATGATGGTAAAAATATGTCTGTCAGTATTGTTTATGGGGGTAAGCTTTTAAGTCGTAAAACTCTTGGCTAAAGTTTATTGCATGTTGTAAAAGCAGGATGTTTAGATAAAAAACAGATCTGGGAGGACGGCCATAAACTATAAGCTATAACTCAGGAAGGCCTTGGTAATAAAAAGTCTGGTGGGAGGAGAATAAGTCATGTGAATACTTTCTTTGTCTTCCTTAATAAAAATGGTACAGCCCTGTAGACGATGGTTCAGGTCTGGCTGAACCCCATCTGCAGGTGCGTCCAAGAGTGAAACAGAAATTCTGTGTCTGTGCATATTTACTCTCTCTGTCTCTCAGCTCTGACTTTTATTTTGGAAAACTCCCCGCCGGGGTTTTGAATGTTGGCGCCCCATACACTCTCCAGAAGCGAGTGGCCGACCGCATGGTAACTAGAAGCCAACACAAGTCATATTTTTTTTTGTGTGTGGTAGAAATATCTGCCTTTTGTTCCTTTTGCTTGATGTTTTTTTTTGTTTAATTCCAATGGATGGAAACATTTCTTGGTTTATAACTATTTAGTCAGAGCTGATGCGGGTGTTTGTATGCTCACATAAATATAATTTCATTTTTCTTAACTATTTTACATTTTTTATTACATGAAACACAGTGGTCTTGAGGTGAGCTTTGTTATTTAATTTATTTTGTTTCATATGGCGAAGATGTTAATGTTATATATCTTCTATCTCTCAATGTTTTGCTTTGTTTTGTCGGAAAAAAAGAAACAAATTCTTCATCGTGTTGATTTTTGTTCGCTGTTTGTATGCTTTCTCTTAAAAGGCCTAATAAAAATAAAAAGCTTTTAACTATCAGCAGAGGTACTCGGTATTGAAAATTACGCAGATCCGATTATCGGTGTTGTATCGGCTTGACAAAAGTGGTATCGTTGCGTCCCTAATACGGTTGTTTTCAATCATTTTGCCACTATTTTCAAAACCTTGATGTAATTTTTCACAAAAAGGAATTTCACACATTACATTAAATTTCCTTACAATGATCTAGCTATCAATGGATGTAACTTCTTAAAATGATAAGTAACTGTTGCATTAATCTTAATGTGTAGTTTTATGGAAACAGAAAATCTTCCATATTCGAAGATACTGTGACAAGATTTGTCACCACTTGGCATGGAGCATGAACCAATTAGACTACAATATATCGTACTGTACTGTATTTCATAGCTAATTATTTTTTCTTGGATTTAAATAAACCTATTTTCTGAATGTGCTGTAGGGTTTTGCATCAAACCTTTACGGAGATACATTTACTTTAGATGTAGTACCAGAATGAATCCTGTTTCACCTGTTTTGTCGTACATTTTATGATTGTCAGAACAATAACACAGTGAAACTATGGGTTGCTTGTGTGTTACCGTAGTTATGTTTGATTGATGCGATTCGATGTTTTGAACATTAGCCTGTGTTACACATAATAACCGTTTTGTGTCTTGTGAAAATAGTAGCAAATTGATTGAAAAAAACTGCAATAACGATATAGAAATCAGAGGTTGTTAGTGACTAGTCACATTTACTCAGATATATTTACTTGAGTAAGTTTTGTTGGGAATAAAAATTACTTTTAGGGGTAATTTTGTTATGCTATACTTTTACTTTTACTTGAGTAATATTCTAATGAAGTATCACTACAGTTAGTCTAGTAAAATGTTGGATACTCTGCCCACTGTGAGTAAATTCACTGAATAAAGAACAAACCTATTTTAACACCTTCAGTTTATTACAGGAGACAAACTTTTGTTTTCTAATGTATTTTTTTGTCTGCTGAGCTGGTTGTTGAATTTTGAGTTCTAATAAAAATACTTTTTAACCTCGTTCTAAGATGTTAATAGTCATTACTTAATGTGAGCACTGGTATTATATTCAAAAATTGACTTAGAAAGTCTGTCTTCTGCTTAAAGTTTGGTTCTAATCCAATTATGTAATCTATTCGAATCATTTTTTTAAATACCAGAATTTGCCCATAACTCTTTTAATTTTTAACATATTCAATCAGATGTTACTCTTACCAAACACTTTTTTACTTTAGCTCAGGTCATTTTTTGAATGTCTACTTTTCAGTTTTACTTGAGTAAAAATACTCTGAAGTTGTGCTGCTCTTACTTGAGAACAATTTTTGCGTCCTCTATACACCTCTGATTATACAATTATACTATAACTGCGTCACCATAATCTTTTTAAAACTTGTTGAAAAGGTTTTTACCAGGATTTGATTTGTTTAACTGGATTTTTTAAACCATCTTCTATCCAATGTCTTGCGAAAGTATTCACCCCCCTTGATCTTTTTGGCACAGCTGCCAACCTAACATGGACGTCCGACCAAAATGAATCAGAGAAGCAGCCAAAGAAGGTTACGGTAACTTTGGAGGAGCTGCAAAGACCGGCTACTCAGGTGGGCCAATCTGTGCTCATACCAACCGTCAGTCATGCAGTCCAGAAGGCTGAAATCCTGTTTTACCGGAAACAGTGAGAACAGAGCGAATGTTTTCTGCATGCGTGACAAAATGCTCTGAGAAGACAAGTCCGACAGCGAAGCATGGTGGTGGCAGCGTCATGCTGTGGAGATGCCACCACTACAAACATAAAGAGAGACTCTTCTGGAAATTATGCAGAAATAAAGGGCGGATCTCAGTGTGCATAAGTTACCCAAAGGGGGCGCTTCACACAAGAAAAAGAGCTCAAACTTTTAAAACGTTCTCACGGTTTATTCTTTAATAAATGCAGAGCCACCTTCACCACTGCAGGTAAAACAAAAATTAGCTGGTTTATCGGTTGAGCCGACAGAATGAATGTTCTGCTGTCCTGGTGCTGGTTCTGATAACAGTCTCTCTGTCTCACACCTTCTCCCTTCTATTTTTAGAGCTTAATTCTGCAGAAAGATGTTGCCGCACGCCATCCGCCCGACACGAAAGCACGCAAAACATGCCACACACGACTATTTAACCCGGCTATAAGGCGGCTTCCTCTGCTCCAACTCAACATGTGGTAACCAAACACCGTGACCTGCAGCCGCTCTGACAGAAAACTGCTGCTAAAGATAGCAGAGGGCTTTAAAAAGCAGCGCGACATGCAGAGCATTCGTCAGCTGCTCGTCTCTCCAAGAGGGAAAAAAAACTCTCTGACTTTTTATTCCTGCAGGTAACTTCCATGACAAGGACTCAATGATTCAGTTTAAAGTGAGAACAACATCTGCTTCAGAAATCAGCAGCCCTTTAAATGTAAAATTAGCACAATTTCCCCCTAAAAATGTGAATAACTTACTTTTTTCATTTTACCCTTTTTCAGACTGGTTTCTGTAATTCTGCAAATATGTACGAAGGGATATTAGGGCCATTGTAAACAAAAGAAAAGTATTTTAAGAGTAAATTTCTGCCCCCAAAACTTAGAAATTCTGAGATTAAAGTCACATATCTTTTCTAGAAAGAAATTGGAAATTCTCTGATGTCAAAAGGTAGTAAAATTACAATAAAAAATCTGAATTTCTGAGATTAATTGCATATATATATAAAAAAACAATAACTCAGAAATTTTCTGTCACAAAAGTCATAAAATTATGAGTTAAAAGACATTTTGAGATTAATTGCAGATGTTTTCTAGTAAAAAAAAGCATAATTCTCTGATGTAGGAAAGTAGAACATTTGTGAGAAAAAACAAAGAAATGATTAAAGGCATACATTTTTGATGCATAAACTAAGATATTTCTTACATTGTAAAGTGATAAAATTGTATGAAAAATGTATGCCTACAAATGTTCTACTTTTTTTTCCCCCTTTGTGATTAATCTCAAAATGTCTTTTAATTTGTAATTTTATGACTTCTGTGACAGAGAATTTCCTTTTTTTTCCTAGAAAATATGTGCAATTAATCTCAGAAATTCTGAGTTTTTACTCGTACTTTTGCTACTTTTTGACATCAGAGAATTTACAGTGGGGTTTTTTCTGGAAAATATGTGACTTTAATCTTAGATTGATTGAGTTTTTATGGCGGAAATTAACTCCAATATATTTTTCTTTTGTTTACAATGGCCCTAATACTCTGTTGTAAATATGTAATCAAAGAAAATAAGAATAAAGAAACCAAATGAGAAGCTTAATGAATGGTTAGAACAACTTGTTGAATTTTTGTTGAGGTTGAGAGTTTAAATGAAGACAAGTCCAGCTGCCTTAATTTAAACCTCAAGAAGATCATTTCCTGGATGACTGAGAATCCACATCAACAGATTTTAGCTCAGGTTGTCTCAGAAATGACAATAATTGGATAGTTAAAATGTAAAAATTTGTTTCAGTTTGTAATAATATAAACAATTTCCTGAATTTGAGACTCGAAAACTTAAAAAATGCAGAAAATCTGTGGAAGTCTGAGTCTTTTCACAGCTCAGAAGATCAGTGGATCTCCAGTTTGAAACTGGCATAAACTGAGGAAAAAGATTGGAGGAAATCTGCACATTTCCATAAAAAAGAACATCATAAAAAAAAGGAATCTGGAAGGTTTTCAAAAAATATTTTAAAATGTCCGTCCTCATCCAAAGTGGTCACGCAAGAAAAGAGATTAAACATGTTGCTGTGAGTTATTAAAACTTTTAAAAACCTGTTAATATGGAGGACTAAAACTGGCATTATTAAAAATAAAAGCAGCAATATTAAGATGTAGTTTTTCCTTTTCCTTATATGTGTGTTTTTGTAAAGAAATCTATATATTTTGTTTTAAATTTTTCTTTTTACATGCATTTATCAATACATTTTTTAAAAACGTTTTCTTATACATGCAACATACAGTTTTTGCCATTTCCTCATATGTGCATTCCTTGTTTTAACATTCCCTCCTCTCCTTTTTTTACTTTACCTTATGCATTTCTGCCTAAATGCAAATGAGGAAGGCTGCCCTTCTTGGTCCAACGTACAATGAAAAGGAGAAACAAAATATGTATTTTTCTTGACGAAAATGCATGTAATAAGGACAAAGGAAGAACAAATTATACAACTTTCTTTGCAAAAATGCATGTAAGGAAAAGGAAAAACAACATATATATATATAGTTCTTCTTTTATTTTTAATTAGGCCTATGTCAGTTTTGTACCTAATCCTCTTCCGTAGTTTTGATCCTCCATAGTTTTAACTATACAACAAATAAATATCAGATATTTTCCATGCCGACCACAAAAGTTGGTTATTAAATGAATACCTGCCGAGTTCTTCTCCAATCTCATAGAAATCCTCCACATTCTGCTGCTTGATGAGCTCCATGGCTGCAGATCAGCCGAGAATTCTGCTCTAAACAAGCTGGGTTAATATTAACAAACCTTTTCTTACAAAACCACTACTTCATGTGTCCATCGTGGTCACCACGTCGTCGTCCCGAGTCCTGATCGGTCTGCTCGGCTCCGAACACGGAGACTGAAGTCGGATCCGAACTCCATGCAGAACTCCTCGCTGAAAACCGCCGATTTACCACGGCGCGGCACAGTAGGAGCCAACGCCTGCTGGTTGATTTAGCAAGAATTAAAGTGAAATACCTTATAGTATAAAGATATCAGGGCTATTATTATCAAGCCGATTTAATGTAAAATGTATTCAGATTCAGATAATTCATCTATTTGAAAAATACCCTGTACAGAAGTTGTCAAACTCGAAGGTAATTTTATCTGCTTTATTTAGTGAAAGGTTTGGCGGGTGCTTTCATATTACCGTTCAGTACAGTCTATTCTTAGTTTATGAACTTAGTTGATGAACTAAGAATAGCAGCTAATTGGTCCATGGTGGAAACTCCTTATGGATAATGTTACAAGAAAATACAGTTCAGAAACGTAAATGCATTTTAAAAACATGAACATGACAATGTTCAAGAAACCAATTAACCACTGTACTACAAAAAACCTCTGTACTACAATGGCCCCCACAGTCACCAGATCTCAACCTGATAGAGCGTCTTTGGGTTATGGTGGAATGGGAGCTTTATGCCCTGTATGTGCATCCCACAAATCTCCATCAACTGCAAGATGCTATCCTATCAATATGGGCCAACATTTCTAAAGATGCTTTCAGCACCTTGTTGGATCAATGCCACGTAGAATTAAGGCAGTTAAGCAAAATAGGGTCAAAAACCTGATTAGTACGGTGTTCCTAATAATCCTTCAGGTGAGTGTATAAATAAATATTTAATGTGATTTTCTGGATTTTTCCTTCATATTCCGTCTCTTACAGTTGACGTGTAGGCTACTTATGGTGAAAATTACAGGCCTCTCTCATATTTGTAAGTGGGAAAACTTGCACAACTGGTGGCCGACTAAACATGGCTTTTATTTTTGTTGCTGTTGCAAATAGTACGAACGCTTTAGACGAAAAACAAAAAATAAAAAAAATAAAGATTTCTAAAGTTTTGCAGCCAAGCAGTTAAACATCAATCGGTGAGGATTAACAGAGATATTAAAATAAAAACTGGTGACCAGATAAGAGGCGGAGGATGAAGCAGATAAGCTAGAACAATACCACCATTCATGCTGGACTGACGTAGAACTGAAACAGTCAAATGAGCCTCGGCTGCTTCCGTTGGAGACTCATACGTCGCCGCAGACGGGCATGCTGCTGCAGCACAGCTCTGTCAGCTCCTGACTGAGGATGGCGAGGAAGGCGATCTTTGACCTGCAGATGCAGGCGGCGGAAGGAGGCCTGAAGGAGCTGGTGCTGAGGTGGTTCGCCGACACTCAGGCGCCGCTCATCCTGCAGAACGGAAACTTCCCCGACTGGTTCCAGGGCCTGGCGGCGAGGAGGTAGGCAACCGAGCAGTAAGGCTTGCTGGTCAGCACGTAGGCAGGAGTTAAACTCCTGCAGACGTTTCACTGCAGCTGCTCATGGACGCTGCATTCATAAATGTCGTTACTGTGTAACCTGCTGATGTGGGAAGAATCAGTGGTGAAATGGCCGTAGTGTCTATATTATGAGTTCTCAGTCACATGGTCGTTACTTTCTCGGATTTCTGCTAAACTTAACTATTAACATCCGGAACAGCTTCGGTTTTCTTTTACGTGTTTGGTTAATTTTTCAGTTCAAACAGATATGCAAATAAAATGAGTTCTCATTCCTGTAGAACATCAATAGTTTAAGAGCCTAAATCAAATCAAGAAGAATTAAGTAACAGCTAGGTTCATTATCAGCCTCTAGAACCTCCTTTTTCAGCCTGTAGAATCCTTTTTTTTTGTTTTGGGTGGGGTGGTGTTTGGGTGGGGGTTTGGGGGTTGTTGGGGGTTTTTTGTGTTTGTTTTTGGTGTGGGGGGGGGTGGGGTGGGGTGTTGGGTGGGGGGTGTTTTGTGGGGGTTGGTTTAGTTTTTAGAACCTCCTCTTTGAGCATGTAGAACCTACAGCAGCCTGTAGAACCTCACTCTCTAGCCTAAGAACCTCCTCCTTCAGTGTTTAGAACCTCATCTTTCATTCGGCGGCACGCAAGACGTCGTTAAGACTGGGGTTTTGTGTGTTGTGGTTGGGTTGTTGTGGTGTGGTGGGGGTGTGTGGTTTGGTTGTTTTGTTGGTTTGTTGTTTTTGGTTGTGGTGTGGTTGGTTATTTGTAGAACATTTAGCAGCCTGTATAAACTCCTCTTTCAGCCTTTATAACCTCAGTCTCCAGCCTTAGAACCTCCTCCTTCGGTCTTTAGAACGTTCTCTTTCAGCCTGTAGAACCTCCATCGGCCAGGTGAACCTTTTTGAGCCTGCAGAACCTCTTCCAGCTGGTAGACTCTCCATTGGCCTGAAGAACCTCAGTCTCCTGCCTTAGAAACTCCTGTTTCAGTCTTTAGAACCTGCATCTGCCTGTAGAACTTCTTCCAGCTAGTAGAACCTCCAGCACCCTGTAGAACCTCCTCTTTGAGCCTGTAGAACCTCCACCCCCTTAAGAACCTCCATAACCCTGTAGAACATCATCTTCCCACCTGTAGAACTTCCCTCTCTATCCTTAGAACCTCCTCCTTCAGTGTTTAGAACCTCATCGTTCATTCTGTAGAATATTTAGCAGCCTGTAGAACCTCCATCAACCTGTAGAACCTTTTTGAGCCTGTGGAACCTCTTCCAGCTGGTAGACTTTCCATTGGCCTGAAGAACCTTAGTTTCCAGCCTAATAATCTCCTCTTTCAGTCTTTAGAACCTCATCTTTCAATCTGTAGACATCTAGCAGCCCAATTTCGGTCCATCATTTCTTCAGTTCATCGCAGCACAGCTCAAGGTCTAACTGCTGTACTTGAACTGGGATGAGGTCTGGACTTTGACTAGGCCACTTCAAGACATTGATTCTGTTCTGTTTCAGTGACTGGGAGCATAGTTCTGTTGATGACCCAGTTCTGACCAAACTTCAGCAGTCGGATGGATTTTAGTCTCCAGATGAGATCCTGGTCCACCCGATGTTCTCCATTTAGACGCAGATTTGTTAACCTTAAAACCTTCCGAACACACCGTGTTTTCTCACTGCCCTGTGGTGACCTTTGACCTTTAACCTGCTAATAATGTTTAGAAATGGCGTTATAACTCGGTTGCTGCTCTAAGATCATTGCTGATGACTTTCTATGCTGATATCTGCTCCTTTTTTCTCTCTTCTGCGTCAGTAGATTCTCACTCCCTCTGAGTGAATGAATGAGCGCTATCAGTAGGGCGCGGTTCCATGACGTGGCTGGGATATTTTTGAATCTGATTTGCCTGCAGGTGTGCTTAATCTCTTCTCTCCCACTTTGCTGCAGAGAAGCAGAAGATGTATTGAGAGATAAATCTCCGGGCTGCTTTCTCATCCGCCTTAGTGAGAAAGCCATCGGCTACATCCTGTCCTACAAGTGAGGCAAATAAAGATGATTGAAAGTTTCTCTCCCATCTCTCTGATTTAACTACTGCCCTTCCTCCCCCCTCCAGGGGTCATGACAGGTGTCGCCATTTTGTCATTTCCCAAAATCCGGATGGCCAGTTTGTGATAGCCGGAGACTGTCAGCTGTTCGGCAGCCTGACCGAGCTGATAGAGCATTACAAGGTCAGCCCCATCCAACCGTTTGGGGAGTACCTCACCTCCAGCTGCTGTGAGGTGAGACATGAAGCTCCTGTTTTTCATATACAACAACTGTCAGGATAAATGCTATTCAATTTTTTAAAAAAGGGGAGGAGTCATGTGGTTCTTCAAATGTTTATTTTTCCCACATATCTATAGCCTTTCAGTTTTTACGCACTGCTAATAAATGTTTCTTTATGTTTACGTCATTGTAAAAGTTATTTGGATTTAATTTCACTTTTAATTCAATGGGAAGTTGTGTACAAACTTTTGGCTGATAGGCAAGGCAAGGCAATTTTATTTGTTTAGCACACTTTCAACACAAGGCAATTCAAGGTGCTTTACATGATTAAAGTCTGAACACAGCATTAAAACAATTTGCTGATTAAAAGTACAAAAAAGCAATTACAATAAAGCAATAATCAAGACAATAATTATAGAAAAATGTAAGGACAAGCAGGTAAAAAAAAAGGTTTGTTTTATTCACTAACTGATCTTTCTGAAAAGGTTCAAAGCTTTTATTCACTAACTGATCTCGCTGGAAAGCTCACAATTCCTCCTTCCACTAACTAATATATAGTTAGTTAGTGTAGTTATAACCAATATAGGCTATAGTTATATATAATGATAGTGTATTATTGGAAATAAGTGTATACATGTTATTATTGTTGATTATTGTTTGCTAGCAAGCTATGTAAATATGACTTATATCGTCTTAAATGGCATGAACAATTCTGAAGAGCAACTATTGAAGTTCATAGCCGTTATTGTGTCATAACATGGCTAAACTATAATGATATGAAGCTAAGATACTAGTTAGCATTCTACGGTGTCAGTATTATTTACAATGTTTCATAGCTAATTAGCACTTCTTAGCAATCCAAATAAAATCATTTATTATTATCAAAATCGTTACTTTAAAAGAAAATGTTTGTATAAAATCTAAAAGATAAGCTAAAATAAATAATCATTAAAATTCCTTAATTAGCAAATAAAAATTAAGCTAAGCATATATGCTTTGTAGCCTATTAGCATTGCTAGGTATGATAACTTGAACTTTTCTTTCTACAAAATGCTATCTTATCAATAATGTTAAATGAGTTCGTTTTTATTAGATAAGTGTATTAATTTCATAGCAAATTTGCACTTTTTTTTACCAGCAGGCTAAATAAATATCTCAATTAGCCAAAAAAGAAAACGTTAGCATGTCATTATGTTATTTCAGAGCCACTGTTGTAACTGCCTGCAGTTTCAAATACAGTGGATGTACAGATGTATTTGTTGAGGTTAGCGACCACAGCTGCACATATATTGTCAAATGTTTTCTTACAATTTTCTGACTTTACTGTGTCAGAAGTACATATATTTAGATATCGAAAATGTATGCCTTCAATCATAGAAAGTTCTTAGTTTTTTCTCACAAATTTGATAGTTTTCCACATCAGAGAATTGTGCTTTTTTTATGAGAAAACATCTGTAATTAATAAAAAAAATTGTCTTAATTCGTAATTTTATTACCTTTGCTACAGAAAATTCCCATTTTTTCCCCCTAAAAATATGTGCAATCAATCTGAGAAATTCTGAGTTTTTACTCACAATTTTGCTACTTATCGACGTCACAAAATTTCCCTTTAAAAACAAACTTCTGCGTTTTTTGGGTGGCAAATTACTCCAAAATATTTTTGTTTTGTTTACAATGGCCCTAATACTCCGCCGTAAATCAGTATATAATTTAGATTAGGATTTTGTTATGCTAGTCCGGGAAAATTCTAGCATGCTAATATGCTTATTAATAGTAGTAGTGGCACTTTTGTGTTATTGTTTTTTATGTAATAATAAGAAAAAAAGCAAAATATTACACACATTTACTTTGTTACTTTAATAGGCAGATTTTAGCACATTGAGGTGTTTGAATGTCATATTCTTCATCTGAAACATGTTAGCATTAGCATTGTCTCTTTTTTTCTAAACATATGTTTTTAGCAAATGTTGCCATGCTAAAATTATAGCTTAGGCTTGTTTATTTGCTAAATAGATTACTTGTCTCAGTTTGTCAATATACTGTGTTGTTGCTTAGAAAGTGTTGACCATTTATGGTAAATAAGATTACATTTTTAAATATTTAACCAAATTTTTGTTCGTAGATGTTTGTTCCTGCTGGTCTTTAAAAATAAAACATATTAATGTGACTAATATAGACAGAATAGGATGCTAAAGATGGCTTGATTGGTAGGCATGTTAAATTTAAAAGACATTAAATATTTTATATCTGACCTACAAAACTGGCTTCTGTGCTAAAATAACCAGACTCCTTTATCATTTCTTTAGATTGTTCTCCAGCAGATTTATTTTAATCCTGTAAATAACAGAGGTTGACCAATTGTTTTACAAACCTTCTGAAGGCCTTTTTAAACCATTTCTTTGGACTTTTGCAGCAGTTTGATACATTGTTGGTCCAGTTGTACCTGATACTTTTCATTGTAATTTTAATAAAATTACATCTGATTTATTAATCCTTTTGGGCAGAAAAGCGCAGCAACTCAGACGGTGCAAGAAATCGAATTTAAATTCTGTTGAATCTCTGAGCTGTTTGCTGAAAACTTGAGAGAAAATAAATTATTAACTGAAGGTTGCAAAGCATCCGCTCTAGATTGTAAAGCATTCTATCTAGATATTTAATTCAAAGCCCTTTTTGCGCAGGTTAATTATGACAAAATTTGCATCCATGCAGGATAAAGGCTACATAAACATTCGGTTGCAACTTATGTGATGCCGAATTTCCTGATTCGGAGTTTTTCATAGTTTCGTCATACTATAACAATTTTAAACTTCATTGAGCTAAACTTGATAAACAAAAATTTTTAAATCCACAGAAACGATACATGTGATGAGGAGAATTTGTTTGTGACTGAGTCCAACCAGCATGACTATAATTCATGCACAAATATCTCTGACATGCTTTCACTGCTGGAAGGAGGACCGCAAAGAGACAGTAACTCTGCCTGTTGGCCTTTAGGATGATGCTGATGATCTGTACGATGTGGTCCATGCCAAGAAGAGCTCAGGGGTCAGTGTTCAAGCCCTGCGGTCCATGTGGGACCAGGCCGAACCTTGGAAGACACCAAGTGTCCAGCAGCATCAAACTGAACCTCCTCCAACACAATTACCTTCCCTTCCTCCCAAGTCCAGAAACAGGAAGCTGAAAGGAACTGTGTCCGTGGATGCCACGTCTCTTTCACAGGTAAGATGGGAAATGAAACCGAACTGAACATAGTGAAAAATATTAGAGTTAGTTGATAATTCATTCTCATTCCTGTTTACCTGCACGCGTCAGGCTGATTAGAACATAATGTGGAACAGTCTACAAAGAAAAGCCCATAAAACCCATTTTCCTCACTACTAACAGCTGGTAGCTCTGTCACAAGGGGGTCTATGTTTTTCTCCTTATGATGGCAAAGTAATTAATTAATTATTTACAGTCCATTCAGCTGAATTAAATCCCACAAAGTCTCAATTTGCATTTGTTTCTGAATGCATGTCAGCTCATTAGGTGTTTTTCTAGTGTTTCTTAAAATATCGGATCAATACAAAACATGACTGAGCATGAAATTGTGTAAACATTGAATACTTGCTGCTTGTGTCCAATTCATTGTGATAATGACCTTCATGTTTTAATGTGATCAGTACCTACAAGGAAAATAACAATATTACAGACTATTTCAGTCCACCAACATTAGATCATCAAACTGACCGTGACAAATAATAATGCTCATCATAAAAATTACATTTTATGGAAGGAAAAGGGAAAAGGGAAACATGGATGATAACTTCATGACTGATCCCATGAAGCTGCTGTTGTAATACCTGATGGCCATAATGGACATAAGCATCGGAGCATCAGGTTTGGAGAATAAATAAACGTGGTCTGATGTCGATGGTCCAGTTGGGTCCGTGTGTGTCTCTAACACCAGGATGCATTATTGAAGGAAAAAGAGCTTGACGGAGACAATTTTATCCATTCCTATTGTTTCTGACCAAGTCCATACAGCAGAAATGCTTCCAGAATCGTCTGAGGAACACAACAACCAGTTTAAAGTGTTGGCTTGTCCCCCAGAATCTCTATAGGACTCATTCTGATGGAGAACTTTTGGAAGTCTGAGAGGATTTCTGTTGCCCGTCTAACTTCACTCTGAACCATAACTGAGCCTACAGTTAGATTTTCAGGAGTCTCAGAGGTTTATTGGAGACTCTATAAACTATTAGGACTGCTCTTCTGGATTACAGCGGTTAAAATGCTTCTTGGCACTCCCAACGTAAATGGAACGTGGATGGAACGCAGGTGAGGCGTTCAAGGAAATGACAGAACCGGTGGAGTAATAGAAGAGGATGAGCAGGTTCGTCAGGCACATAGGGTTCTATGGAGCCCCTGGCATTGACGGATGGATGATTGAGTGATGAGTGGAGGAGTCTTTTATTGGAAAGTCCGACCAATAGCATTGTGAACTCATCGTGCATGGCCTCATGAGTGTCTGAGACAAGTCTCAGACAAGTTGAGCCTACACATTTTGATCAGGAGTCTTTGCAGCAGAAACCGTCTGAAAGAGGGAGGGCCATCTGGTAGAATACTTTGTGCTGATTGGACGACACCAATGCAGCGCCCGGCTGGCATTGGCTTCTACGCGTCATCTGGCTTGGCCATGGTTGTTTGACTTAGCTGGTCACTTGATACTATTGTCACGACTGAAGTCCCGCCCAAAATATGGGTCATAGGTCGGACGGTTTGGATTGGAGTGGTACAAGATGGATTCTCCTGAGTTTTGAAAAGTCCAAATCTCGTGAGAATCCATCTTACAGAGCAAAGGTTAATGTCTCCTTCAACTGGAAAATAATTAGCAAACACCTGCCAAGTAAAGTTGTCGAGAAGGCACCCTTACCAGACACCCCAACAACCTCCATTCTCTCCTTTGGAGGCAGAGAAGTCAACCCCATGTCAATTTCTTCCTCGATAATTGGAGCTCATTTTTCCTTACCCAAAGATGGATCCAGCTTTTTAATTTTGTTGACCTGCAGCTCATGACTATTGAAGGTTGGAAAGTAGAACAACTACCAACCTGAGGTTCTTTCACTAGAGATGCTGATGCTGACCCAGACCAAATTTCAATCTACCACTCTGGTTAACATCTATAGTACCTTGAGTTACAAAAACTGCTCCTTCTGAGGCAGGAAGTCATTATTAAACGGGACATGGCGATCCTTTTGGAGCAGATGATCATGCAGTAGAACAGGATGCTGGATTCAAAGTACTCCTGTTCCTCCAGAAGGTTTCCTTTCAATGGGGACCCCGTCAAACTAGAGACGCTGCCCCGTGTGACTGTGTCTATAAACTCTGGTAATAAATTATATTAGTGCTTCAAATGACTAATTTTTTCTTTGGTTATTTTTAGGCCCTTCCTCCCGTACCAAAAAGAGGAATACGATTGGGTTTGTCCCTGAGTGGATCTCTACCAGAAACAACGTCCCATCCTGATGAAGCGCAGATAGACCAGAACAGGGTGCAGAGACACAGAGGAGGGACGAACTCGGCGTTTGCCTCTAACAGAGACTCGTTCCACCCAACAGACTCAAACAATTCAGGCGATTTCTACAAAGAAATTGTCTCGCTTGCCGACCTGCACCAGGTGGAGAACAGAAGCCAATCCCTGCCACATCTGGGCAGCCACAACGAGGAGGGGAAGGAGGAGGAGGAGGAGGAGGAGGAGGAGAAGGAGGAAGAGAAGTACTCCAATAGGTTTAACAGTCTCTCCGTCACGGCGTCCACCCAACCAAAGAAGACCACCTGCCAAACATACTCCCTCCATGTCCCCCCTCAAGGTTTGTCGCAGAGAAGCTCCAGGTCAGAACCAGAGAACAGCAGCCAGGATCAGCTGAGATCCAATCCTCTGTACCAGTCCTCTGAGGCCGCTGCGGGAAACCCAGCCCAGCAGGGAGACAACATGTACGCCGAGCTTCCTCAGGGGCCGACGGAAACAACTGACGACACCTATGAGCAGATCCCTGGAGTCAGCGCCGTCCAAGGCGATACGTACGAGTCGGTGGAAGATGTGAAGAACAAGAAGCCCAAAAGCAGCTTGGGGAAAAATGTAAGAAAGAACATATTAATGCCTGGTTCTCACCGAGTGATACGGCACGGCTTTACTGTGGTTCGTTACGCTGTTTCCATCGTAAAAGAGACGCATACAACCAACCCATCATTCCTGGGCCCGCTTCAGTTGTAGGAGAACAGCAGGGAAGTTACGGTCAGGGTGGCTCTTCTGGGGTCACACAACACAGTCCATTGATTGGAGGACAGAAAGACGTCTCTGCTTGCAACAAGCACAAAATATGCTAGAGCGTGGGAGTCCAGTTTCCGGTGGAAGTGAACCACCGATCCGTGCTGCAACACTCGGTGGAAACTGGGCATAACTGTGCTGCTGATGTCCTTGAAGGTACAAAAAATCTAAAAACAGTTCTTAATTTTGTGTTTGCAGAACATAAATTGGAAGAAATTCTTCCCTGATTACAAGAAGAAATAAATGGGCAGGAGTTCCACCTGGTGGCGATCTGGGCCTCCTGCTTTTCCCGCCTCTCTAGGATGTTTCTATGCTCTTTTCCCAAAGAAAAAAAAATTTGGCTACTTTAGTTGATGTTATGGATCATATCTAGTTCATCATAGGCTGAAATTAAAGAGCATCCATATCAGTTAATGAAATTATTTTTGCTCTTAACTTTAAAATATACAGCATCTGCCAGGAACTCAGTCATATCATTGAGCTCACGACTCTTATTAGGAGGCAAATCTCTGGATTTATTTGTAAATATTGTAAAAGAAATGGGAATCAGTAACTTGGAGCTAATGGGAATTCTTAATGGGAATAAAATCAACTTTACAGAATAAGCAAGAGGAAGAACAGAAACAAGAAAGAACTATTAAAATAACTGGATAAATCACCAGATAAATCACCAGCTTGGTTCATTCTAGATGCTGATATGCTTCTCAACTAAACAGAGTAAGATCAAATTCAAAAAGGAGAAAAATTGCCCACCACTGAAACATTTTTCCAAGCTGAACAGAAAGAAAAATATTTCAGATGGTGAATAAATAAAATGGCTTTCAATCAGTTTTAACTGCTGATAATGATCAGCTAGTTAAAACTGCTTCATATATCTAATTTAGTGAAGCAGATATATTTTATTCTAGATCTGAAAAACCCAAAGATCTACTGTATTTCTTCCTAATTTTTTCGGTTTTAGCTGAAAGGAAAATAATGTTACTTGACCTACTTTGCATTTCTAAAAAACATATATTTTTATTTACTTCTAAATGATGATTGTTTGTTACCTTTTCCTCTGTGAGAATTTACTGAAAACAGACTGCAATGTTTTGTTGTTTCTCTCAACTTGACAGTAATTCTGAAATAAACTGATCTGATTTAGAAAGTGTGTGTGTTAATGAATAAATTATAGTCTACCAGAGTATAAACAGCCACAGGAACGGGCTTGTTCAGGTGTTTCTAAAACAAATACACGGATCAGTCTTTCCCTCAAACAGACAAGATCAAGAGTTTTGGAAACACAAATCAGAATGAGTTGGGAAAGTATGGAAAGCTCAAATAAAAAGTGAAAGTAATGATTTAAATTTACTTTTACTTATATTTGATTACAGACAATATGAACACAAAATTCTTCATGTTATGTTTTGTCAACTTAATTTTAAAGGTAAATCTACATTCTTTCCTGTCATTCAGACGTGCAACACATTCCCAAAAAAAGGTTGGGACAGGAGTAGTTTGGTGCTAGTAATCAGGTAAACTGGTTAAATAATGATGTGATTTGAAACTGGTGATGCCAACAGGTGATTGTAATATTATTTACTACAAAGCAGCATCCAGGAAATATTACAATTAAAAGATTCAAAGAATCTGGAGAAATTTCAGTGCGTAACAACCATGATCTTTGATCTCTCAGGCAGCGCTGCATCAAGAATCATCATTCCGTGTTAGGGGAAAATCCCATATAGGTGTAGATAAGGATGTGGCTGATTCAATCTCCATTGGAGTTTTAAAGATATATATTAGGATCTGAATAAGTATCCATCTCTCGGGTAAATTGCTAGTACGGCGGAGTATAAGGGTCATTGTAAGCTAAAGAAAAATATTTGGAGTAAATTTCCACCCTAAAAAAGAAATTCTGAGACTGAAGTCACATATTTTCCAGAAATAGCCGAGAATATCTCTGATGTCAAAAATGAGCAAAATTCCAGGTAAAACTCAGAACTTCTGAGATTAATTATATTTTCCAGAAAAGAACTCAGACATTCTTTGTCACAAACGTTATAAAGTTACGAGTTAAGAGACAGAAATTTTGAGATCAATTTCAGATATTTTCTAGAAAAAAAGAGTAATTCTCTGATGTAGAAACGTAGAAAATTTGCAAGAAAAAAACAAAGAAATTTCTATGATTAAAGCCATACATTTTCGATATCTAAACTAAAATACTTCTGACATTGTAAAGTCAGCATATTGTAAAAAAATAAATAAATGACTTTACAATGTCAGAAATATCTTCGTTTAGATAGAAAAATGTATGCCTTTAATCACAGAATTATTTTAGGGTTTTTTTGTGCAAATTTTCTTCTTTTCTACATCAGAGTGTTACGCCTTTTTCCTAGAAAATATCTCAAATTAATCTCAAAATTTCTGTCTTTTAACTCGTAATCTTACGAATTTTGTGACAGAAAACTGCCGAATGTTTTTAGGCAGAAAGTTACTCCAAAATATTTTTATTTTCTTAACAATGGACCTAATACTCTATCGAAGTTGAAGTCAACTATACAGGGATTAAAATTTTGTTTTCTACAGAACTTTTCATAATCAAACTGCTGACCATCTGTATCCGTGATGTTTTCCAGCCAATTTTTGTAGAATAACAACTCTGGGCTCGGAAGGGACAGGCGCAGTTCTGTTTTATGACCACTGGATGTCAACATTTTCATTCCCTGGTTTCTGGGTGAAGAGGAAGAAGAAAGCAGGGGCGTCCAGATTCGTGTCGGAAAGTCGGAAATATTCCCGATTTTTAGTTTTTATTAAGTCAAATATTGGACTAACCTCTTGCTGCTGACACGATGGGAACTAGAGACGATGAGTATGATTACCTGTTCAAAGGTGAGTCGCGTCTCCGTCGCTGTTATCGGACATGCTAACAGGCAGCTAACAGAACCAGCCTCTCTTTGTGTTCTGTTCTGCTCTCCGACTCTCAAATGGGCCAGCTGAACCGCGTCAGAACCGGCTAATCAATGTGTCAACCCCAGCGGGTCTTGTCTGGCCCAAGTACAGCACAGATGTTCTGTTCTGACCCCGTGGTTCTGGGTTCGTGTTAGCGGTTAGCTCGGGTTAGCTAGCTAGAGACACACCTTGAACCGTATCGTACTGCTGAGGTCCGGAACGAACACCCGCCGGACCCGGGACCAGAACTCGGACTCACGACGAGAATAGAACGTGGTTCGGTTCGGGTGGAAAGGTTCCGGAAGGGTCCAGCTGAGATTTTAACCCAGAGATTGTAGCTCAGAACAGCCACAGCTCCCTGCTAACGGCTGCTAACATTGACAGTTCTCCTGCTCATGATTCATGTTTGTTCATTTAAAAGAGATTGTTAAAGTAGTCAGGCCCCTTGAACTTTCCCTGTTTGGTGCGAACCGACCTCTAACTAAAGTAGAATTTGTTGGAGTTGTAATTGGTAGTTGGAGAAATTGTGTTTTACTTAGTTGAAAACACCGAGAAGTGTGGAATGCATTTGTATTTTTTTTTTAGGGCTGGGTTGGAAGAAATCGATTATTAGAAAAATGCTAAGAATCAAATCGTTCAAAAATAATTTTTTAAACATGGTTTTCCTCTATTTTTGTAGCTAAAATAAGAATTAAAAACCAACAGCCGTTTTTTCCAGGTAAATTGTTACTCAACTGGTTTTAAGTCAATGAATTAGTCATATACTTAAGATAAAAGCTCAGAAAAACGTTTAATAAAAAGCACTGACCCGTATCTATAATGAACTGAATCAGATTGAATCGGATCGTGATAATCGATTTGATTGGATTTGGATCGATAGCCAGCTCCAGTGTTTATACCCCTCACCAGAATCTAACAGACACACCGACATAAGCTTTAATGACGTATAATGCAGGTGCCGCGTGAATCCAGCTGTTCAGGGAAGCTCTCGGGAATTCGTCTGAGAACGTCCAGGATCGCAGACACTCCCAACCAAACCGACCGAAGAGAGATCAATAATCAGGGAAGCTCTGGAGGAGCTGCAGGGATGTGTTTGAGAATCTGTTAGAAGCTCAGGTGGAGGTTCTCCTCCCAGCAGGACATCCAGCCAGAGAAACGATGGTGCTTCCCAACCTTGGGGCCCTGGGACGGGCAGAATTTGGTTTGGGTTGAGGTTGTGAGGTTACCAAAATTATATCTGTAAATATTCCGTTTATAAATTCCAAAAGACAAAAATAAAATCATCCACATAACCCACAGTGCAACCCACTAAAAAATTATTTATAAAGTCACACATAGTAAAACATTTGGATATATTAAGCTTCAAAACATTAGAAATATTATTTAGAGTTAAGAATACCAGGCTTCTTTTCTGTAGTTGAAATTTGTTTCTGTTAAAATAAACTAAAAATATAACTTAAGGGTAACTTTGAAAGCAGTAAAGCGTGAAAATCTTTTTAAATATAGACGTCTTTCATTTTTAGTACCCTTAGCGTGCCTACGGCCTGCCCATGGGCCTTCTAAGAGGTTGGTAGTTGAAAGCTGCCACAGTCTAAACAAGCTTTTGTTAATATATGCATATATTCTATCATTGGGGAGCCTTGTGATTTCAATCATGGATGAAAAACAAGGTTACAGTGACCACTGTAAGCGCTTAAAGCCCTTTTGTCAACCCTAACCCATGAAAATGAACGTCTGAACTGACTGCTAACTGGTCCGTTTTACGTGATAAAACCGTTCCATCTCGATCATAAAACTGTCTATTTAGATCCATAACGGTCCAATCAAAGTCCTCCATCGAATGTATTTTATACATTTTATTTGGCGGACATAAAAAGTTATCTTTTCCACTGTATTAAAAATTATATAAGTTGGCAACAATTGCAGTTAGATGTATTTTCACTGTTCTCAGGGTTGTTTGTTTTTTCCAAAGAGACCCAACCCGTATTTCTACTCCAAATGGTTCAAGAATAGCTCTGATTTTAATTTGGGTATGCACTTTAAAAATAGTTTGGGTGGAAATTGCAGGAATGTTGAGGAGTTAAATTGTGGAATTATGGGCTTAATGATGTGAAATTGTGTGGATCTTTGTTGTACTTTATAAAAAAAGAAAACGTAATTGACTATAGAGTTGGGTTGGGCGATAAATCGATTTCATCGATTAATTGAATGTTCTGTTTTTGTAGATGTAATTTTTGGAATCAGAATCAGAGATTTTGTTTGCCAAATGTTGAGCAGATTGCTGCGGTGTTTTGTGTTAACATAAGTGTCTAAATATGCAACAAAATAAAATGGGATAAAAATATTTATATAAACATGGGGAAAAAATAGAAAATCAAGAGTTTTTTTTTTTTCACCAATGCACTACACCATCATGCTTTACAAGTATACTTTACAGCTTGTTTTGTAGTTGGACTTTGTATTTAGGTCAGCTCTAACACGGGATGATTGAAATAAAAGCACATTTTTCTACAAATTTTTTGTCACATGCAAATCAGATTTGGTATAAAAATAATCTGAGATTTACTTTTTAAGCGATGCCGCCCAGCCCTATTACAGAGTAACAGTTGAGTTGTGAAAGAATGAATAGGAATATTTCTTACTTTATTATCCTATTTTTCCTCAAACCTGTTTTTAAGGAGAACTTGTAAAGTAGGGATGTAAGAATATATCGCTAAGCGAATATATCGTGATATTTTAAGTCATGATATTGTATCAATAATCGAAACCAGTGTGTTGCTTTGAATTTTATTTTTTAGAATTTGACAGCAGTTTTGTAGCCTTGAATGTATGACCTGTAGTTTTCAGGGTGTTTACATGTTTTTCTAGAGACACTTCACCCGTTGCCCACTGGGGGTCAGAGGGCACTCTCGCCTGTGTCAGTGCGCTCCAAGGCAGCTTTAGCTACAGCGTAGGGACGAAGTAAAGCGCTATACAAATACAGGCCATTTACTAGGGATGTGCATTGGCAAGAATCAGGCGGGACAGTATGTATCGCGATAGACAGGAAACGATATATCACGATATGATGAGTAATACAACATATTGCGATTTTCAACCGTACAAAATCTGTCACAGCATCTTAAACACTCCAATATGTTTCATCCAGAACTACCCCAGTTTTATTACTAGTTCTAGTTGATCCCCTGGAACGAAGGTGCTTTAGATGCCGCAAACTACTAGTCCTACTTTCAATTTTACTGCCAAAATGATTGTGGTGTCAGAATTTCCTTGAAATTCTAAAAATAAAAAAATACATTCTTTGTTATTGAATATCGATATAACATCGTGACATAAAATTAGGGCTGCAGCTATCGATTCTTTTTGTCATCTATTAATCCAACCCTTTATCGATTTGATTAATCGACTAATCAGATAAGTTTTTACATTTATAAACAACCAAAACAAATTATGGATAACGAAAATTTTGTGGCTGTAAAATGATCAAGCATTTTCCTATTATCTCTCAAAAAGCAGAGAACTCCAACTCTTGGCTCCAAAACTAAGCCCATTTAGTTATTTATTTATGTGACAAAATAACAATCAACAATAATAATGTAAGTTAATAAACTAAACAGTCCTTCCACTTTTTTTGTGAAAAAGCTTTTGTGAAAACTTGCAATGTTTTTGTGATTTTCTTCTTCGCCAATCATTTAAATTGTTTGAAAAGCAAGCAGAGTTGGAGACGACATTGTCACATAAACCTTAGTAAAACAAAAGGACTAAATGTTAAAACTGTAAAATGTGACCGGCTCAGATTGGGTCCCCACTAGAAGAACATCTTTGCTTTTATTTTTGTGCTACAGTCCCAGACCCACCCTGGGCCTCTTTTAGCCCCTTTTATAAACCTCCTGGATACATCCCTGCTCACCAGCGCTGAACGTTTAGGAATAATCACTTTTTAATTATTCTGAAAAATCACAAGAGTCTCTGTGTCAGGAGAGAGATAGTATTTTTTTCTTCTTACTCTGGTCGCAGCGCAGCATTAAAGTGTTGATTTTTGACGCTGTAACTGTGAACCCAACAAGCTTCACAGAAAATAAGTGAATCCTAGGTATGAGATCTTATTAATTCTATGACCAGTGTGGAAAGAAATGATTAAAACAATCATCATCAGAGGTTTCCTGTGCAGTAACAAGGGCGTAGCTCTGGACTTCCACTTCCCACCTTCTACTGTAATAATGAGATCCACATTCTGACTGAAAGAATGAGGCGAGCGGCTCCATCTAGTGGCGTAGTGTAGCCATCTCCTCCAGTTTGTGCTGGCCTAACCAGGAGACACGACGTCTCCAAACGGTACTGGTTCCACTTCCCCGTATCAATGGATGTGGAAGGGAAACAGAAAACGTCACGCATCTTATTACATGTCGGACAGGAGAATGGAAAACCCGGGAAGCCTGATGCAAGCTCGCATTCCAGGAAGTTTTTTGTTTGTTCACATAAAACGGAGCTTGACCTCGAAGGACGCTTAACCTGATAAGGGTTAAAAAATCTCTGCCTAATGTCCCTGGATGTAAGATTAGAGGAGCTGATGTTGGAAAATGTAAAACTTTGCATTTTATAGCAGGTAAAGTTTTAACAGTTCGGCTAAATTTTCAGGGAATTTTTTCTTGGCCAGTGGTCGGTAATGATTTAAAGCATAATGTTCCCACTTGATTAACACCAGCGGTAGGTACTTTATTTCATGGCAAAATGACTCCAGACAAATTAAAATCTGCTTGCAATAGAAAATGTTGGCAATAACACCAATTATTTCTTTAAATAACCACACTTTCTGCCATCTCCTGCCCAATGATTTTTACTCAAAAGGAGACTTTGCTGCATCCAAAATCTGCTTTCAGTGAATTTAAGAAACTCTCCTAAATATAGCAAGCATTTAAAAAGAAAAAGGGACCTAAATCCTGATTTTATTTGTTATATTTTTGTTCTAAGTGAGACCTAACAATTTATTCTAATAAGGCAAATCTGCAAAACCCTTTAGGCTGTTTTATCTAAAATAATTTACACATTCCAACGACAAATCAGACTTCTTTAATTAAAGTATTGCATACTTAATTTATTGCTGAAACCTTACAGGTTTCCATTGTTGGGGAAATGACCAAGAATGTTGTTATCTGGCTATTAAAAGTTAAAAGGACTGTTTATTGGCAGTCAATAAGAATAAAAATTTATGGAAAATTCTTATTATTCGGGCCACCACCTTTATCAGGAACTATTTTAATAGCCAAATGTCTATATCAGTCTCATAATCTAAAGCAATAAATTCTTTGCCGTTTATTGACCATAAACTTTGCAATATGTGGTGAACAAGAAAGACAACGGTTACGTTCCATGTTACAATATTTATTTATAAAAAGAAAAAATTTTAATTCACCAAGCTAGAAAAGAGAACACACTACTGATTAAAATAAATCAATAGTTAAAATAAAAGAACACAAAAACATAAACGTGTAATAAGATGAGAAACCATTAATTCTGATATGATTCTGGAGGAATCCGGGTCCTTCTAGGAACCGAGGCTTGATCTGCAGATGCTGGAATAAATCTGAATTAGTTTCACTAATTGTAATTAGTTTAACTAAATTAGTACCAAGGGTTTACCTCTAAACCAATAAGCAATGTAAGAAAACAAAACAATCTTTGTATTAAGAAATGTTATGTTTAAAGATTATCTGGATAAGAGTAATTAACCGTTGGAGGATTACTTAATTTATGGCTTGATCATGACAGTAAAACAATCTAATTCCCATATTTTGATCAAATAAAGAGAGTTCAAACACGGCTAATGAGATTATTTTCTGTTCTTAATCTATTTTTAAACAGAGTTCTGTTTGAACCGTTAATAGCGATCTTTATTTATGAAGTGCTGGCCTAAACCAACACGTGGGCTTGGTTAGCTTTAGCTGTCTGCGATGCATGTGGGATGTTTAGAGTGGCTTAAATACATTTATTAAACATTAAGAAAAAAAGGAAAAACTCCTGTCTGATTGAGTAGCTCAAATTACAGGATTTAAAACGACTCTGTCGGGAAAAGTCTTTAAAAAAAATCTGGTTAAAACTTCAGGTAGAGGCCTGTTTTACCCAAAGATAGCGGATGAAACTTAAAAAGTTAACAATAAAAAAAGGGAAACGCCTTTAAAATGAGTTATCCTAACTAATTTGCCTCTCCCTAAACAGACCTTATGAAAGTTTAAAGCTCTCCAGATGTTCTCCGTTGGATGGGTGAAGGTGCTCAGACGACGTTAGCCCAGCAGGCTAACAAAGGGTAGCTAAACTAGTTAGCATGCTAGTAGCTCCTGGAGCTTTCGATCGGGACGTCGATTCCCTCCTTTCAGGGTTCAGAGGGGGGTTTCGTCGGGCTCTGAGGATAAACGACTTTGTTTATCAATGTTTAGGATTCACCTGGTGTCTGCAGTCTCTGGGTTCCTCGAGGTGAGTTTCTACAGAAACTCGTGCCTTCCTCTGCTAGCCAAGGAATAGGATTGGAGGTTCAGTTTCTTTTCTGTTGCCTACTGCGGCCGGCTGCAGCATGTGGAACGGTCTGTAGAGTTCAGGCAGAACAACATGGTTTGTTTATCAATGTTTTTCATTCACCTGATCGATCGTCCGTCAGTGTTTCTCGAATGAGTCTTGCCTGCGTCCGCCCCGACCGGAGGCTATGTGGCTAAGAACGAGCAGCTGGGTGAGCGCACCTATATTAATAGATTTCCGCGTCCCCACTTCCAGAGTAGCGCCACCTGATGGCTGTGTGTGACCCAACACCATCAAGTTAAAGTCAAGTGTTTTTAAAACCATGTACATAGAAAATGAATACCCATTTCATGGCCTATTCCACAGCCTTACCAGTAGGAAAAAATATCTTTGCACTTGTGTTAATTTATTTCTCAGGGAAATGTGGAACGTGTAAAAGACGACAAGCCAAGCAGAGATGTGAAAAATCAAAGAACATTTTAAAAGGACACAAGAAAGCTTTCCTTAAACTGTAAAGTCGTTTTTAATATTTATTTTTTTAGATTAATCTTAATTTACCAAAGAACTTCTCAGTATTTTGACTTTCATGGGGCTTCCTTTCTTTCTCAATTACTTTATTTATGCCACATTATTTTAATAAAAAAATAATTGTTGACAAATTAAACTTTTGAGGAAAAATGCAATACGAAGAAGGCAACTACAGCATAATTTTTAGACGCAAATATCAAAATTCAAGACTTTATAGTCTTTTAGAGGAAAGTTTTCAACCTGGATCTTATTTTTAGCAAATATAACATTCATTTATTCATCCAGAAATGTTTGGAGCTACTTGGAGTCCTTCAGGAGAGGTTTATAATAGGGGTGGGCGGTATGGCAAAATTTTCATCCATCCATCCATTTTCTTAACCGCTTAATCCTTAATGGGTCGCGGGGGGCTGGTGCCTATCTCCAGCTGTCAATGGGCAAGAGGCAGGGTACACCCTGGACAGGTCGCCAGTCCATCACAGGGGAATCATAGAGACAGACAGGACATACAATCACTCACACCTAAGGACAATTTGGAGATATCAATTAACCGCAAAATTTTCATATCACGGTATTTTAAAAACAAATCATCATATTACGGTATTTAACAGTATTTAAGTATTTAACAGTAAGACACTTCATATCCACACTATCTTATAAGAATGAAGAATATTAAAATGTGCTTTAAATAGCCCATTTTACTGCCATATGGACTGCATCATGTGTTTTTTTTTCCAGACACAGGTGATTGATATGAAAATAATTAAAATGATAATGATTCTAGTAGACATTCTTGATGTTCTAAGGCTGAAAGTATTTTTTTTTTTTTTAAACCTCACGTTGGCGCAAGCAACAAATTGCATCTTCTAATTGCTTTGCATATAGTACTGAAGAATCCCGCTAGGGGGGAGAGTATAGAGTCAGATCTGATTTTGCCTAAGAAGAAGTAAAATAAACAGGCGACCGTAGGAGATTATTAGCTGGTTAATATTCAGATAGCAACAGAAAAAAAGATGACGGAAGTATCGTAGATGGTATGTAGAACATATTTACCACGATTAAGGATTTCTTTCCTATTGGTTTTGCCGCCGTTGACCGCGTTTACCTACAGACGGACAAATGGCGCTCAACACTTCCCCCTACTGGTTACTCTCAATAGCGTTTGTAGAAGGTATGCCGTTCGGTTCTCGCTTGACATTTTAAAGCCAATCAACTTTTTAAACTATAGACGAGGCTCCTCTTTTTTAGAAAAACCATCAGAATTCATCAAACTTCATCGCTCCTGCCAGCAGCTGTACTTAGTTAAAAACTTTATTTTCTACACTGTGTTGAAGAGCGTGTAGCACTGAAATCAGTCCTGACTGAAACACTTCCCCTCGTTAAACGTTCCGGAAGTTGTCCGAGCTATTCACCGGTATAGGGGTATATTAAAAATTCATATCATAACAAAAATAAACACCGGTTTTCGGTAAGAACCTGTATACCGCCCAGGCCTAGTTTATATCCAGTCTGGTCAGTGAATATCCATACAATGGGAGTCAATCAGGGCATTATCTTCCCCAAAACTCCTCCATTTAACCACATTTTGTTATTAATAGTTAGCAGTATTCCCCTGAGAGTTCAGAACGTCTCAGAGCTGCTAAGGTATTAGCTTATGGGGTTCTACAGGCTTTTAATCCAACTGATTCCTACTTCCTGGGATTTCAATGACGTATCAACCGTCCTCCATTACAGCTGTAGTCTGTGTAGGTTGTAGGAAGAGAGCCTGTAGAAGCCGAACGATTAGTCATTCGGTTAGTGTAATTTGAAAACATGCCAACATGAACTGTGTTGACGTCTGCAGTAGTTCTGTCTTACTGACCATCATTGTAATAACGTGTCTTAGTGTAGTTGGATTACAGGGCTTTCACTCCGAACTTCGTTATTCAGATATAATTCTATTGTTCTTAAAAATTAAAGATATTCAAACGAATTTGAAAGGGTTTTCTTAATATTCAAATTTTTGTAAATGTGTTTGCTTCAGATTTTGAGCAAACGAGCGAGTAGCAGGCATGAAAACGGACGTGCTGCTCCACCATTTTGCGCGTCCTTTGTCGCCTGTGGTTCCGTTAAACATTAAGTCATCCAATTAAACGTTTAATCAGTTGTCAAAAAACAATTAATCAGTAACATCGCTACACTTTTATACGCCGAAATTGTGGCGGTATCAATGGTTGATAGTTCCTCGGTTGATAGTGCTGTTGCATTGTGGGATAGCGTTGCGTCCACCGGCTGCTGACTGTGGCGGTAGTACACATCCATGAACTTTATGCGTACTACTCTGATCCATACTGGAGATTCGGATCTAACACATCGCTCGTGTACTGCTTTTCTCCTGCTCTGTAGCAAGAGTAGTAGGGTTATTCGGATGCGGTCAGCCTTTTGTGCACATATTCTATTAACACTGACTGATACACTGCCCTCTGGTGGACAGAACATATAGAACTTAAATTTGATACCAATATTGGTCTTAATGAAGACATTTGATGGTCAAAATATAATCAATAAATATTTGAATATATTCGAATTTTAATATTGGTAAAGAAACAATTTTCGAATATGATTTTTGGGCAATACAAAGCCCAATTGGGTTATAGCCTCTAAATTCCCCCAGGGCATAACTAAGAAGCACTTCTGAGACGATCTAAAGTAGTGCTAACAATTAATAACCAAATATTTAATTTAAATTAATTTAAATTTAACCAAATATGGTTAAGTGAAGGAGTTTTGGGGAAGATACTGCCTTATTACTGGTGACAAATCCCAAAACTTCTCCTGAAGGAATCTAATTGGCTCCAAGCTTAACTGGGTGGGTAAACTAATGTAATATTTGTAAAAAAAAAAAAAAAACGGTCCAGGTTGAAAACAACGAGCTTCTCCTTTTTAAGGTATCATTTCCAGATTCATAAATGGAATAGTTTTAAAGCTTTTTCAGACCCTGAGGGAATCTTGTCTTAATGTAATTTGATGGAAACGGAAAGCCAAAGTGGAGTTATGCTACGAGTTAACGTTAACTAGTGACGCCGTCTGCTCTCTCTGCCTCAGTGGTCCTCATCGGAGACTCCGGAGTCGGGAAGAGCAACCTGCTGTCTCGCTTCACCCGGAACGAGTTCAACCTGGAGAGTAAGAGCACCATCGGGGTGGAGTTCGCCACGCGCAGCATCCAGGTGGACGGGAAGACGGTGAAGGCCCAGATTTGGGACACGGCGGGCCAGGAGCGCTACCGGGCCATCACGTCGGCGTGAGTGGGGGGCGACGGTGATGGTGAGGACCGGCGTTTTTCCCGAGCCCTCATGGTGTGATGCTTGTGTCGCAGGTATTACCGAGGGGCGGTCGGAGCGCTGCTGGTCTACGACATCGCCAAACACCTCACATACGAGAACGTGGAGCGGTGGCTGAAGGAGCTGAGGGACCATGCCGACAGCAACATCGTCATCATGCTGGTGGGCAACAAGAGCGACCTGCGCCACCTGCGGGCCGTGCCCACCGACGAGGCCCGGGCGTTCGCCGGTCAGTAGCTTCTCCCTTGGCTCGTTGCCCGGTTCCCCGGGTCCGACTTTCCCGCTGACCGCCTGTTTCTGTGTCCTCCGCAGAGAAGAACGGCTTGTCCTTCCTGGAGACGTCGGCTCTGGACTCCACCAACGTGGAGACGGCCTTCCAGACCATCCTGACAGGTGAGGTGTGAGTTTGGCTGCTCTGTGGCTGTAACCACGGCGATGGCGGTTTAACGTCAGGAATGTGGGTCAGCTGACCTGCTGGGGTTTACAGTGTTGGGAGGAGTCTGTGAGACGTTCACTGCCCCCAGGAAAACAGAGCACTGCAAATAGGAGAAGGAGTCTGGGAAAAGATGGAGGGAGAAATAAAACTGTCCGTTTATCCATCCCTTCATCCAACTATCCATCCATTCGTTAAACCATCTGTTCAACCATCCGTCCATCCATCCATTCAACCATCCATCCATCCGTTCATCCATCCATCTGTTCATCCATACATCCGTTCATCCATCTGTTCAACCATCCATCCATCCGTTCATCCATCCATCTGTCCATCCATCCATTAAACCATCCATCCATCCGTTCATCAATCCATCCATCCATCCATTCAACCATCCATCCATCTGTTCATCCATCCATCCGTTCATCCATCCATAGGCCTTTCACAATCACATGACTAGCTTAACCGTTCCTCATTTTTATCTTTTAGATCTGCTCTAAAATAGTAAATATCTTGTATCTCTCCGACTATCGCTAGGAAATGTTTTACCATCTTGAAATAATTTATTTTTATGTAGGAAAAAAAAGGACTGTAATGGGAAGCTTATTTCAAGATTAGCTCTGTTCAGTGATTAGTAATTGTTATTAATTATTACTAAAGGCATCCAGTGGATGTAGTATAATGGTTTGGACTTATATATATATGAATATACTATACATTTATTTAGTGTAATTTTGAGCTTCTTTTAAACATACAAGTGGATCTTGAAAATACAGAAATTAAGGCTTACTGAAAAGTATATTCATAACCTGCATAAAGGTTCTGTAAAAAGTTACTTGTAGTCTGAGCAACTGTCCTTATTTGAACGGATATGAGCCCATGAGATTGGAAAATATGTGCTTTTTTATTTCCCTAGGTAGATACTTTTTTAGAAGTTGTCCTTTTTCAAAAGGTCAATATTTGTGGCTCTAAAAGAGTTTCGTTCAGCAGGACTTTGGACAAAAATGGCTCCTGGGATTGTAAAGATTGCAGACCCCTGTTTTAGAGGGTTTACTTGCTTAATTATTACATTAGATGAAAATGGTCTCAAAACGACAATATTATCATTTACTGCAATAATCTTTGGGGCAGTAAATATATAATCAATGTAAATGTGTGTCAAATATAGTCGAGTCAAATGGATTTGAGGGCCCAAAAAAAACAAAAAGCTGTTTTTAGTGAATGAACAATAAACTATGTAAAACTTCAATTAATAGAAGTCAGATTTGTTTGAAAGGGATGTGTGAATTATTTTTATCTCAATTAGAAATAAAATGAAACAAAAATAGAACCAGGAAAACCAGGATTTAGGTCACTTGCTGTATTTAGGAGAGTTAAATTAATTTGAAGCAGAAAAGTAAAATCTGCTTTTGAGTAAAAGTCAATGGACAGATGTTTTCTTTGCTGCATAGAGCAAAAACTGTGGTTATTTAAATACAATGTGTGTTGTCTACAATATTTTCTAGCACATTTTAATTTGTCTGGAACAATTTTGCTCTAAAATAAAGCATCTTACGACGGGGTATTAGGGCTATTTTAACCAAAAAATATATTTTGGAGTAAATTTTCACCCAAAAAACTCTTCTCTAATGTCAAAAAGTAGCAAAATTATTGGCAAAAACTCAGAATTTCTCAGACTAATTGCACATATTTTACAGAAAAGAAAAACTCAGAAATTCTCTGTCACAAAAGTGATAAAATTACGAGTTAAACGACAGAAATTTTGGGATTAATTTAAGATATTTTCTAGGGGAAAAAAAGTACAATTATCTGATGTAGAAAACTTGAAAGTAATTTCGATGATTAAAGGCATACATTATCTAAACTAAAATATTTCTGTCATTGTAGTCAGAAAATGGTAAGAAAAATATGTAAAAATGTATACCTTCAGTCATAGAAATCATTTTTTTACTCAGATTTTTTTACATCAGAGAATTACGCTTTGTTCTTAGAAAATATGTGCAATTAATCTAAGAAATTCTGTTTAAAAAATTGTAATTGTAGTTTTAATACTTATTGGGAATTTTTTGGGGTTTTTCTGAAAAATATTTGACTTTAATCTTATAATTTCTGTTACCTGTAACCTGTTTTTTTGGGCGGAAATGTACTCAAAAACATTTTTCTTTTGTTTACAATGACCTTAATACTCCATTGTACTATTTGGATCAGTGACCTGTGAAGGGGGAAGATTTCAGGGAAAAATAAATAAATCTGTGAAACAGCGAGGGTGTGTAACCGCCGTATTATGTATGATTCAGGTAAAACGAACAATTTCTA